>CM076575.1:1755183556-1755663943 GCA_034641835.2 Pinus albicaulis | reverse complement strand
CCGCGACCTGCTCATCAGTTCCTATATGATCAAGCCTTATGGCGCCTCGCTGTACCATATCCCGGATGAAATGGTACCTGATATCAATATGCTTGGATCGGTCGTGGAACACAGGATTCTCAATCAAGCGAATCCCACTCTGGTTATCACAGAGTATCACGGTGGTATCTAGCACATGTCCAAACAGCTCACTAAAGAGCTTTCGCAACCAAACTACTTCACAACAAGCCATACTTGCTGCAATGTATTCGGCCTCTACGGTGCTCAAAGCCACCGACTTCTGCTTCCTGCTCGTCCATGAAATCGAAGCAGAACCAAGATTGAAGCAGCATCCCGATGTGCTCTTACGATCCACCACACTGCCAGCCCAGTCGGCATCAGTATATCCACGGAGTGTCACGCTCCTGGCAGTGTATCTCAGCCCATGGTTTATCGTGCCCCGAAGGTATCTCAAAAGATTCCTGGCACCAACCCAGTGAAAGTGACGAGGCTCAACCATTTGTTGACTCAAAGTGTTCACTGCAAAACATATATCTGGACGGGCATTCACTAAGAACATCAGAGCCCCTACGAGTTGACGATACTCAGTAGGATTTGCCAATACGGGCCCAGCAGCGCTGCCACTCAACTTCTTGAAGTTGAGTTCCATTGGTGTTGACACGGACTTGTAATCCACCATACCAAATCTTTCCAGAAGTTTCACAATATATTTTCCTTGAGGAAGGAAAATCTCTCCAGGCCTAGGAAGTAGTGCATCAGTTCTAGGTCCTTCATCTCGAACTCAGCAGCAAGCTCCCTCTTGCATTGATGAATGAGAGGGTCAGCACTTGTCAGGAAGAGGTCGTCCACATACAGCACCAGAATGAGAGGCTTCCCCTGGACAACCTTGAAGTAAAAGTTTGGATCAACATTACTTCGAGTGAAGCCCAGCTTCATCAAGTAGCTATCTATCCTCTCGTACCAAGCTCTGAGTGCTTGCTTCAACCCATAGAGGGTTTTCTTCAACCTGCAAACATGAGTGTCCCGATCCTGAACTTCAAACCCCAGAGGTTGTTCTCCATACACCTCTTCTTTTATTGCACCATGCAGAAAAGCGGTCTTGACATCCATCTGATGAAGACTCCATCCTTGCGTAGCAGCAAGGGCTATGATTGATCGAATGGTGGTATATCGTGCCACAGGTGCAAATATGTCATCATAATTTATTCCATCCTTTTGAGAGAAGCCACGGGCAACAAATCTTGCCTTGAACTTTTCAGCACTTCCATCAGATCCATGCTTGATCTTGTAGAGCCATTTCGTGGTGACAACTGATTTGTCCTTCGGTCTTGGAACCACATCCCAGACATCATTCATTATGGACTCATATTCTTCGTGCATAGCATCCTTCCAGACTTGATGCTTTACGGCTTCCTCAAAAGATCCAGGTTCAGATTGTACAATAGTACTCATGGCAGCCAGATACCGTTGGTATCTACACGGCTTCTTGCTTTCTCGGAATGTCCCCCTCGGGGCAGCATGTCCCTCGGCATCTTCAAGAGTGTCCCTGAGCCATGATGGTCTCTTTCTCAGTGAAGGAGATGGATCTATTGGGTCCATTGGTCCTTCAACGTCAAGCATTGTCTCATCATGCAGTTCTTCTTGATTTCCAGGCCTTGCTTCATGATTTTCCTCAGATCTCGAAAGATCTACTACTTTCTTCAGGGAAGCATCTTCGTCAAAAGTGACATCATGGCATCTTTCTACTTCCCTTTGACTAGGTACATAGACTCTATAGGCCTTAGAGGTTTTGTTGTAGCCCACAAACATTCCTTTCCTCCTAGAAGCATCCAACTTACTTCTCTTTTCTTTTGGCACATGAAAATAAATAGGACATCCAAAAATTCTAAAATGTGAGACGTGAGGTTTCTTACCAGTGAAAACCTCTTCGGGAGTTTTGGAGTCCAGGGCGGAATGAGGGCATCGGTTTTGAATGTATACAGCAGTCTTCGTAGCTTCTCCCCACAGAAACTTCGGTAGACCTTGGTCACATAGCATGGCACGAGCAACTTCCACAATAGTCCTGTTCTTTCGTTTAGCAACGCCATTCTGCTCAGGAGTATAGGCAGTAGTAGTCTCCCTCTTAATGCCAGCTTCTCTGCAAAAGTCTTTGAACTCATTTGACTCATATTCAGTGCCATTGTTGGTCCTCAAAATCTTGATCTTCTTTCCGGTCATATTTTCCACCAAGGCTTTGAAGGTACGGAACCACATGAAAGCCTCATCCTTCTTCTTTAAGAAGTATATCCAAGCTGGCTGAGAAGTCATCGTTGAATGAAATGTTGTTCATAGTAAGAACATCCTTCTGTGGATGTTGCACAAGTATATCATACCGTGAGAGATTCTAATGGACCGCTTGCAAATATCGATGTCTTTGTGAGACTTTGAGGGGAAAGGTCCCCTTGTATGCTTTCCTTCGGCACAACCCTTACATACACCTTCATGATTATTTCCAAAATCGGGCATCCCTGTCACCACCCTTCTTGCTTCGGGAAGGGCCTTGTAATGAAGGTGTCCAAACCTTCGGTTCCATAGTTCATTTTGTCGGATAGTATCACATGTCATAGCTCTTAGTGGACTTCCTTCAATCTGGTAGAGTGTTCCAACTCTAAAACCAATCACGATAGCTTCCTTGAGATTCTTCTTCCACATGCGCACCTTTCCATCAGTGAATGCCACATTGAAGCCTTTGTCTTCGATGGCTGATATAGACACAAGGTTCTTCTTCAAATTTGGTACATAGAGTACATCTTGCAAATGTAGGACTTGTCCTTGAGACAAGTGGAGGGTCACAGTCCCTGTCCCTTTCACAGGATATGTGGCATTATCTCCGAGGATAATTTCCAGATTAGTATCATTCTCAACCATGTCAGAGAGTGCTTCCTTGAACCCAGTGATGTGTCTTGAGGCATCACTATCTATCAGCCAGACATCCACTGTGTCGAGCAGGGATGCAGCAGAGAGGGCAGATACAAGAATGTGTTCATTTCTTTTATCAACAACATTTGACTCCTCATACCTGGAGTTTCTAGATCTTTTGAAAGGTTGATTGTTTCCACCAAAGGGAGCCTTCCTCTTTCCTTTGGACCTGTCGTTTCTTTGATTTCCATTCCTCCGGTTGTTGTTATTGTCATCACTATCGAGAGAATCCTTCTTGAAAGGACATTCTCTAGCAGAGTGACCAGGCCTATGACAAGTGAAACACTTGCCTTTCTTTCCTTGGGCCCTTGCTCTTCCTTTGTTCTTAGGACCACCAGAGTTCTTCTTTCTAGAATGAGCAACGTAGGCAGCATTGCTATTTTTCGGGGATTCCTTCATTCTTGTCTCTTCTTGCATGCATCTTTCCAAGAATCCACAAAGTTAGGAATTGTATTATTATTGAGAATGGTAGTGTTGAATACTTGCCATTCATATGGGAGCCCTCCAAGTGCGGTGAGTACCATTCACGATCTACTATTGTCTACCCAATAGCCAAGCAGATTGTTCCCGATCTCTATTAATTTCGTACTGTACATGTCTGTTGATTAACTCGCTTTCTTCACATTCTTCAATTGATTCTTGAAGAATAGCACTTGGTTTTCATTGTTTACCTTGAAAATTTGTATCAGCTTATCATACATCTCCTTGGATGTGCCTAGCTCAGATATGTAGGCAACCAGGCTTTTATGTATGGATTCCCTGATCATTAGCTTTGCTTTGATCTCCCCCTTCTTATACTTGGTTTTAGCAGCAGCAGTAGCAGTAGATGGAGGTTCTTGTATCTTACCCAGTACATAGTCCATGAGATCATGGTTTTCTAATTTGAGATCTAATATCATCTTCCAAGCATGGAAGTCATCCCTTCCAGTCAGCTTGTCATCCTCCTTGAAGCCATAACTTGTGGAACTCATTTTTCTCAGTTGGTGATTGCTATAAGTTAGGGCTTGTCTTCACCTCACCTCTGATACCATGTAAATTTTTGTAGATGTTCTATGCTTGATGCAATTTTACTTTTATAACAACAATCACATAAATAGTTAAGTAAAACGCTGATAGAACATACCAGTGGATCTATAGAAGACAAACCAAAAACAGGAGAACAAAAAAGGTGGTACAGGCGCCACAGGATAAAGCCTAACCAAAGAAGCCTTCTTATTTGCCAACCCAATGTTACAACACCTCAATCAATCATTAAAATAACTCAAGGTCAACCCCATAAAAGTCAACGCAGTCCATAAAAAGTCAACGCATGGCAACAATAATAAAGTCAACGCAGCTCCAACTTCGGTCAACCTTTTGACCTCAATTTTTGTGCCAATGAGTACGGCCTTCAAAAATTGAACTCTCCACAAAGCCTCAGCCTAACACCATGCGCTGGACCAAAGTCAACGCCGGTCAAACTTGCCCGTAAACCCTAATCGCAAAAAAATTTCTGCCTTCCAACCCTAATCGTTAAATTTCTGGCTCTTTTTCTGGGGCCAGGCCATTTCTGTCCTTTTTCCCATGTGAGAATCGTTTTAGATGCTCGTATTCAATGAGAAGTGTGGATGAGATAAAGGAAAAGCTCTCCAACTGACTCCATTTATATCCATCATTGAGGTGTGACACATCCTGTTTGGGGGTGTAAAACCTTACAGCCGTACTTACCCTTAAATTTATTATAAATAATAAATTCAAATAAATGTTCTGCTCATCAGATTAAAATCAATTTTATATCGATTTTACACCTCTCCGAAAGAGGAATCCAATACAAATATTGGAATCTTCATCTGAGCATCACAAGATGGAGTTTGGACCTAGTTGTCCAAATTTAACATGCACGCAATCCAGAATGAGGATACAACTGCTCTACCTTTCCTATAGGTTACCTTTGGAGCACCCCACGAACAAGATTGATATATACAATCAATATAACCAGCAAAAATGAGGCTACAGCCTATTCAGAAGATATAGTTACCACCAACAAGGTATACGCCTTCTCTCAATTAGCAGGAAACTCTAAAATCGGCTCCTTTAAAGAGAATACGCATCCCCAACACACAGTATTATATCAGCTCTCCAACATAAGCAATCCCACTTCAGAATGACTGTAACTCGACTATCCTCGAGCAAATAAACTCAACCCATGATTCTTGAATCTCAACTAGCAAAGGAATTTGTACCACGACCTCTGGTATCAGTAAGAGAAATTGTACCACCTAGTTTCCAGAACTTCGAACCAACAAGGGAATGAGAACTAGCACTCTCAGAAATCAGGGAACCGGAGTTATTATTATCAAAACTCGTCCTAGTGCCTCTTCATCAACTTGTCCTTCATTTTAAGTGGCTCGAATGGCAGAATAAGAAAGGAAATCAACTTCTAGCAACAGTAATCAAATCTCAGACCTGGGCTTGAATATTTGGCTCCAAGATTTTGTCTCCAACCTTTAAGATGATAAATGAAGAGCAATAAAATAGATATTCAACTGATAACACCTCTTCTAGGTCAAATCTCTAGAAAATATTTTTTTTCCTTTAAACCTCGATGGTGAAATCTGAGTGATTTCACACCTTACACTGGCTAGAGTGTCTAGTTTCAACACTGAAACCAGCGATGGCAGCTACGGTTTCCAAACCCTAAGTTTCTCCTCGAGAAACTCTCCAAGAGCTCTTTTCTCCAAAAACTCAAATGCACAAATGAGGAGAGTCTCCCATTTTCCTTCTTTTATAAATTTATGGTCACCTTTTTTCCTCCCTTTTTTCCAAATTACTTTCATAAAGTCACTTTATAAAGTTAAAGTGGCTTTTCACTTGCCTAGCAAATTTCACATTTCTCCTTTTTAGACTTTATAATGTTTTTCTTAGGCAAATTAAGTCCCCTTTATTGAATATTTCCCCTTTAGCTTATGGGAACCACATTAGTCTAGTGGACTTCGTCATAAGCTTCCTAAGTGGTCGAGGACATTACAATCCTCAAGTACCATGCTCCTAGTACCTGCTTTAGACCACATAATGCAAGGCTTTCTTAACCCTGCATACATGAGACTCTCTCCCATGCACCTCAAAGCCATGTGGTTTCTCAATATAAGCCTCCTCTTGTATGACTCAATTGAGAAAGGCGGCCTTCACATCCATCTAGTGGATCTTCTAACCCATCTTGATTGTAATGGAGATCACTGCTCTAATCAAGGTGTATTGAGCCATTGGTATGAAGGTGTCCTCATAATCAACTTCCTCTACATATGAAAACCCCCGTGCCACAAATCGAGCTTTGATCTTCTCCACGCTCCCATCTGCAACATGCTTGATCTTGTAAAGCCACCTAGAAGTCACCACTGACTTCCCCTTAGGTCTCGACACTATCTCCCAAACATCATTCTTCATGATGGAAGCATACTCTTCCACCATGGCATCCCTCCAAATCTACTAACTTGTAGCCTCCTCGTAGCTAGATGGCTCGGTTTCCATAATATTGGCCACATAGCAACCAAACTGCTCTAATGGTCTGTCTTATTAGCCTAATTTCCTCCTTAGAACCACTATTCATGAGCCTTCATATTGATGACCTTTTTGTTGGCGCCTGGCCCTAGTTTCTAGCTATATTTATGCATCTTCGTTGGGATAGAGTGTTGATCAGGGCAAAGAGACTTGTCTTTGTTGGGAACCCTTGTCATCCTAGCAAAAAGCTCCTTCATTTCTCTGTTTTGTCCCAAAGACGATGGGTGGGCTTCTAGAAATTGTAGGGTTAAGGAACTGCTGTCTCAAGGTGTACCAACAAAGTTGATATTGTGATAAAACTCCAGAGCAAAAAAATCTTGAGAGGCGGCGTCCAATGCCTTATCACATGCATATTAATTTCAAATTGCTTGAAGCAGTACACCTGATTTGTGCCATGCTCGACGTACCAAATATGCCTGCTAACACACATGATGTTAGAAGGAATGGACTCTGTAATTCATCTAATATCAGAAGAAATTTCATTTCCTTCAAATAAGGAGAGCATCATCTTTCTCTCTCTAAATTTAAAACTGGCTCCCCAGGTTTAAATTGCCTATATAGGCAATAACACTCCACAAGTTCATGATGCTAAAAAAAATTGGAAACTGTGAAAGAAATCAAGAATAAGGTCGCTGTAAAGGTTGAAGGAAATGTCAGTATTCCTCTTGGAGTGCAACGATGGTTGACAAGTCACAATACACCTCCTCCGCAAGTTTTCATTGATACGCATGTTGATAAATTCAACAGTCTAGTGAAGTGATTAACAGTTCAAAACTATTGACTAGCAAGATCGATGGAATACAGAGGCCCCACCCTATCAGAGTTTAACAAAGGTGGGGGGGTGGTCTACATTGAGAGGTATTCCAAAAACCACAAGCGCAAGTACCAAGAGATGAACGGCCAGGGCTCAAATGCAAACCCCCCCCAACCACCTATTTTGAAACTATAGATGTTTGTGTCTAACTTGTAGCGCAACCCAATTTTATGCTTAGCATGGTTTAACACCAAAACCCATCATGAAACATGAGACTGATAATTGCATTTACATAAAACATTAGGACTATTCTACCTGTTGACCACTCTGTGTCAACGAACCCATAGCAGTACACCCATATTTTTTCAAATGGGATTTATCATGTTCGAGGTGTTCACGCCATTCAGATTTCATCGCCAAACGACAGTTTTATAAATGATGTAAACCCATTTTGCATGTTTATGATGTAAATGATCTAAGTAAGACCATCATATATGTAACAACCTAGGTAAGCCTAGTATTTTGGTGACGATTTCTATCCTAAGAGGTTTTTTGTCTCACTGATTCATTTGTGTTTCTCAACACAAGTGATCGGCAGAGTTTTCCCCTCCAGCCTCACCCCAAAGCTAGGGTGGATTTGGTCGTCGAGATACTAAGTGAGTCCTAGTGTTTTCTATCGAGTCTTTGTAAAAGTAGTTTGGGAATAATCCCAGCTAATTGGCTAGATTATTTTATTACAAGCTACTTGGTCTACTAGATCATATTTTGAGTCGCAGAATTGGATAGCTATTTGAGGGTCTATCACGAATGGGTTTTCCCCCTTCATGTGTCAAAGCGTATTTATTTTATGTAAAAAGGGTTGGAAAAATAATTAAATTCCCTCTCAGTCAATTAATTAAATTTTCTAGCCAAATTAAATTAAAAATCCTAAGCCAGAAATTTAATTAATTTTAATTCCTAGGTGATTTAAAATTCTTCAAAGGAAAAATTCGTGGGTCCCTAAAAAATAAATTTTTAAAGGTCCCAGGCCAAGAGAATATTGAAAATTTCGAGAAATTTTGGACCCCTGGGCCTTGGTAGTTAAGTCAAAGTCAAACTTTTGAGGTAATTAACTCAAAAATATTATTTTTGAGTTAATTAAAAAGAAATTAAATGATAAATTCGAATTTCCTCAAAAAATTATAATTTCGATGGACGAGATTAAAAGATAATTAAATCTTTTTGAACAGTTGAGATTAGTTTGACAGGGATCAACCGGACTACCCGTTGGAGATTTTATCTTATAAATTAGAGGTCTTTGTATGACATTTGCATCTAATCTTTGAATCGTGCACTTGTTCTCAGAAGCTCTTGTAATTTTTGTTGATCAATAAATAGAAAGACTTTGGAGTTACAAACTTTAGTGTTCCTTTTCCAGATCTATGTGGTGATATTGTCTCTAAACTCTACTACTTGTACTGACATTTGATGGTTAATAGCTTTTATGGATTGATCTGCATACAGGTAGGTATCTTGTGCAGATTTCTAGGTTTTCTTAAATTTCATTTTGATTTGACAGAAATATCAATTATCTATGTTTTTGAATGATCTTATGGTTCATTTTTAAATCACTATTAATCTAAAATTCAGATCTAAGTGTGCAGAGGTCATTATTCAGGATTTGGCCATTTGGGAAAATCTTCAGCTAGATCAGCCGACTCTCAGATTCCAAAATATCTGAAAAAGTCCATTGTCTCCTAATTTCTGAAGTTATCTTACAGATTTTTTTTTTTTTTGCAGGGTCTTCTAGGGTTTGTGCCTCTCTTAATTTCTCTTTTTTCTAAATTGTGCAAAATGGTTTTAAATCTGGCCATGAGGGCTTTTGATCTGTAGAATAGCATTGTAAATTTGCAAATATCATTGTTTTTAACTCACCAAAGTTTAGGAGTTTTATTTTCTGTGCATATTTTTGGGTTTGGGTTCATTCTTTCTGGTTTTTTGTAGATTCTATTGGGAAATTTTCAGAAAAAAAAATTCAGATCTGAGCTTGATCTACGCCTTGAAGGGTAAGATCTTGCCTCATGATCATTTTGGGTTGCAGATCTGGGCAGTGTTTTGCCTTAAGGATTAAATAATTGCAGGTGTATCTCTTTTAAATTGAATTCAATTCTGCTGGGTGAAACGAGAAATTCGGAATTTTTTTTTTTTTGCACCAGTTGTGATTGTGTTTCCCACTTGTGAGTCGCCTCTCTTGCTGCGTTTTTCTGTGCTCATCGCTTTCCTCTAAAACGTTGTCCATCGCTCAGCTCCTGCTTTACTCCCCTCCTTCCTTTCTACGCTATCAGTTTTCCTGTCGGTATCTTCACATTCCAGCACCCACGCATTCTCCCCATCGCTGCCAAATCTGTGGCTCCCCATCGTTTTTCTTGTCTGGCAGCTTGTCATTCCCTTCCTCATCCTCCATGTCCTGCCCTCACAGTCCTTCCCTTGCAGCTGCATCCTTTTCTCCCTATCGTCAGCTGCTATTTCCCTCTGCTATCCGCAGCATAAACTCACCGCCCTCCTCATCCTGCCTGCGTATGCTCTCACCTCAGCATTTACACTGTCTGATCTCCACTTCTTCTACGTGTTCCTTCTCCCTTGCCTGTGACTTTCCCAGACGCTATCATCGCCTTCATTGTTCACGGATCCACTGCCCTCCTTGCGTCCAAATTCCTCCTGCTCGACCTGCATAAACCTACGACGCACGCAAACATTAATTTCAGATTTCGATTTTATTTTTTTATTTTTTAAAGTTTAGTTTCGACCTTAGCTTTTTTAAACTTTAGACTTAGGAAAAACTTAGAAAAAATAAAAATAAATTAACAACAAAATAAAAAATAATTAAGAAAAAAAAAAAAAAAATCTAACACTTTAAACTTTTTCATTTTGTATTTTATATTTTATTTTTTCTTTAGATTCCTAAACTTTAGTTTTAGATTTAGTATTTTTAACTTTATATTTTCTTTTTTTGAGAAAAATAAAAATATATATATATAAAATTTTAAAAAAGGGCCCAAAAACTTTAATGAAATTTTTTAACTTTAAAAAATTTGAAAAAATTAAAAAAAAAATTTAACCTTTAACATTAGGAAATTTTGTTTTAAAATTTTGTTTGGAAGTGGTCTTGGGTGTTAAAGATCTAAACTATTGCATAGTCAAAGGTGAAATTTTAATTTTTTATCTAAAGTTTGACTATAGACTAAATTCAAATTTCTGGATTGGAATTACTAAGAAGATCACTTTAATTCAGAATTGTTTTGTTTAGCATTTAAATTCGATGGTCCTTTCATGATAATATCTTTTCGGAATATAAATTGTTTAAAGCTTGCACCTGGTTCAAAGTATTTTTCATGCTTAGCATCTATTGGAATTGATGATCGTTTAATTAGCTTTAACTGTGGTTTTTAATTGCTTGAAATTGATATTAATTGCCTAGTCAACTTTGATAAACATCTTTAATGCATGATATTGAAGGATTATGAAAATGTTTTTGTTCTCTTTAAATGCACTATGAACTTATATTTAATCGAAGGTTAAATCGCATTATTGAAAAAGGCTTATCTTTCAGTTTGATAAATTGAGCATTTAATTGAAGAGTTGAATACTGTGGTGGTGGATTGGTATTTTCATAGCAAGATAATTGTCCTTTTTTAGCAGCAGTTATCTATCCGCTACTTGATCTTAATTTCGTAATGGGATAATTGACTCCATAAGGCACTGGTTTCAAACTTTTAATCTAATCGAATCTGTGAAATCTCGTTAAATCTTAACAAGTACTTGGTCGTTTGACTGTGTCTCCTGAATTGGTTGGTTTCCAACCAGTTCTCTTTCTCCATTTCGTTAGGGTCTACGCCCATTAGTCTACAAGGAGACAGCTTAAATAGAGAGATTGGAGATCAGGGTGACAGCACCCGATCTGAGCCATTGTCGCGGTGGCTAGACATTCAATGTGACAACACTACCATTTTAATTAGCACAGCTATTACAAAGGACAAATCATATGCCCACACACAATTAGACACAATGATTTTTGGTCAAATTGACCCTGGAAAAACCCCACAGCCTCTTAGGGAAAACGAGTCTTCTAAGGAGGAGTTTAATTGCTTCTTGTTTAGAGAAATTTTTACAACAAAACTACAAGGAAAGTTTAACTTATCTCTTCTCTTTTCAAAGGTTCCTTTCACTGTGATTTTGAGCTGATACTTTCTTCTCACAGTCCTCACTCCGAGGGAAGAATTCGACCTCCTATCACCTCACTGTACACTGTTATTTAAATTTCTGAATAGACTCCTTTACACAAAGCTTGGCTCTCACACAGGATATTAGATAGTTGTCCTCCCACAAAGTCTAAGTTATAACACACTCAGAAACAGCACACAGAGGGCTCCCCAAAATTCTCGCTGAAGAAATTAACTAGCCCGAAATATACAGTGTCCTGGCCCAAGAATCTCGGCCTGCTGGAGCTGGTTGTGTGGAGGGATATGCTGCCTATACGCTGGCAGTAAATGCTGTCTAGACTCTATACGCTGGCTGAGAGACTCCAAAGATGTGCTTTAACAGTGCTTGCCCTCACAGATTCGAGTCCTTCTCTAGTCTTAATCTTGGCCCTTTGAAAGAATTTGAATTTTTGTGGATAGCTCTAATCTCTGTTGTAGATCTCCAAAGCTTCTCCTCCTTTCTCCCTTGCTCCTCTTCCCAATGTTCTCTTGAGAATAATAATGAGCCTCCAAACTTCTTTTCTCCCTCTTTGTCTCTTGGAGAAGATTGGAACCCTATCTGTAAGATTTAATGGTTGAGATTTAATCTCAAACCATTAGATCGAGGGTGGAGATGAGTCCCCTACTTGACCCATCCACATGTGGTCCCCTTTTCTATTAATGAGCCTCCCTACTACTTTTTAATGCTTTAGTACCATGGTCACTTTTTCCTCATAAAGTCATTTTACATTATAAAAGTCACTTTAATAAAATAAAGTGTACTTAGTACTTTTTCACATAAAGTAACTTTTAAATCACATGTGACTTTAATAATGAAGTACCTAGTACATCTCCATATAAAAAGTACATTAGCCCCCTTGGTATTAATAAACTCATAATATCACTTAGACAAAAAGTGATTTAAGTGTCTCCCTAGGCCAAAAGGAGAAAAGCCTAGGAAACACCTCCTCTGTACATTTTCAACAGAAACCACAGGGGAGAGGATCCGCAAAAACATTAGTTGGTTTGCTTTTAGGGCCAGCACGACCCTTCACCTCATTTAAAACATGGTTATATATTCATTTGCATGGTCAAAAAGCCCAATGCGCATATATTGTAAACATTTCATAAAAAGGGCAGGACATTACTTTATGAAACAGGTTTTGTCTTTTTGTTTTTTTTAATAAATATATATAATATTAAAAACATTAAAATATTGTAATTTTTGTTTTGAAACCTTTTTGTAAGAAAGATAATTTTACAACTTTAACCAAATCAGTTTCCTAACTATTTAGATAGTTACCTTAGGGGCAGAAATAAAAGACCAAAAATAAGACAGAGAAAGGGTTTGGAGCTCAGGGAATTTGATAGCTATGTAATGAAGAAATATCTTAGAGACCAGTCAATTAAATCTCAGTTTGATTCCAAATTTTGAGCAAGTTGTAGTATCTATTGTATCTTGTTTTCTCTTGTGCACTGAATATTTCATGCGGTGTTTTTCTTCTGCTGGAATAGGTGTATTTAGCAACAGGTTTGCTTAGGTGAAATTATGGATTTCCTTATGCATCTTTATGTTGCAAATGGTACCTGTAATTAATTCAAGTACCTTAATCGGCACTCCACCCTTTTCAGAAATTCATTCACATTCTTAGTTTCTTGTTCTATTCATCATTCCATTCCTAGCATTTAAACTTAAATTCCAGTTGGCTTAAGTTTCCAGATCCTGCCTCTTCTAAATCTGCCTCTTGCTATCTCACAAATTTTGAGCTCTGCAACCCTCAAATGCCAGCCATTCTAAGTAATAAGTGAGAAGTTTATGAACTAGAAACATTCATTGCTTTTAATGAGCCCAGCTCCAACCAATCATTTTAGAAAGTTTTCATCAAATTTTGATAGATGATAGATGTACTGGGCACTGACTCCCTACAGCCAAGAGTTGTCTCCAGGTTACAACATGCTCCAAACCCTAGATTTTCGCCCTAGCCTTAAAAGGACCAAATTTGAAAAGAGAAAATTATGAAGAATGTCAGCCTCAAATGCAACCCTCAAATGCCAGCCATTCTAAGTAATAAGTGAGAAGTTTATGAACTAGAAACATTCATTGCATTTAATGAGCCCAGCTCCAACCAGTCATTTTTAAAAAAAATTATCACATTTTGTTAGATGTATTGGGCACTGACTCCCTACAGCAAGGAGTTGTCTCCAGGGTACAACATGCTCCAAACCCTAGATTTCTGCCCTAGCCTTAAAAGGACCAAATTTGAGAAGAGAAAATTATGAAGAAAATTTAAGGTTGGTCATCAACTGATCGGACCAGTACATTGTCCTATGGGGATATGGAGTCAAGGATATGCTAGATAACCTTAATTCCCTTCCAAGGAGATCAAAATTTGATGCCCTAGCTATCAAAATTTCAACAATTACCCACATAATGGAATAATGGATTTTTATGGAGAATAACAATAAGTACTCCACTAGGAACATTTATTACATGTTATACAATGAGAAATATATGCAATACTCAACTAGACAGCCTTTAGAATTTATTTTCAACAAATTAGGGCACAAACAAGCATAATCTAGAAGCAGCAATTCCATACATTAGACAATTCAAAATAATAATCTTCAACAATAGGCAATTACAAGATAAAATGTAGTATATCCATCCATTAGACCAAGAGATAGCTCCAAAGAATGTAAACATCAGCATCCATACATCAAAATGCATCCAAGTATCACCAAAATCACCAACAAGAAGCAAGTGTGAATTCTATAAGAGGTTCGAAATTCACAGGTTTGATGATGATGAGAGGATCAAATGATCTCTCTCTTATTTATACATGTCTAATGATCTCTAATTTAGCCTAGAAGCCCCTCTAATTGTAAAATAATGAGCTTGATACTAAGTGGTGTTACAAGCCAACCTCATAGCTAATGCAAAACATAAGAATTAGCCAACAAAGGAGGCCAAAATGCTGATGTCATGCCTGCATAGACACTTTTATGGCATGCGTTGGGTTCCTCCAGTGCCAAGTAAAGTGCAAAGGGCTCCATAATTCACAATCTAGGGATTGGCCCCTCGATCTCCACGCAAATCATCTTGTGGGCTCCAATTTTGTGTTCCGGGCACAAAATAGGTCTCATGGGTCTCCTGGTGAGAATAGGATAGTTCAGCTCCAACATTGAGGGCTCAAAGCATGGTACTAACCCTCCCATGTCTCAATGGGTGAGACAACCTCATCTGGGCCTTAGATCAGCTACCACAACTTGTACATACTACTAAGTCGGCAAGGGGCATGCTACTCCAATTGCATCATCTCATGAATAATGAGGTTCAAAGCACAGACAATTGGGGTGTTGTAGCTGCCCATGGAATGGAATGATGTTTTGTAAGTGATAAGTGTCCCATGGCTCTCAACACCTCACCTCTGGGGTGTCATATGCTCCTCTAGTAGACTTACGCCCCAATTAAGTTGCCCAGTCCACGATGAAAACCACATGCCAATCACACACAATGTCTAGTGTTGCATCTTCACCATTAGGTACAATTAATCATTAGTGCATCTAAGTGAACTAAGCTTGCTAGTCAAGGGAAAATTGAGACTTCATATGAGGCTTCTCTTCCAAATTCAGGGCTTCGATCTCGTAGTAAGTTACCTCCCTAGGTAAGAGTGGCTAATAGACGACCCTATTAGGTGTTCCCAACCCCCAAAGGGAAATACATGTCCTTGATACATCCTTCAATCAATAGGTTGCATATGAATAATGATGGAATGGGTGGGAATAAGGGGGGTCTCAGAGCCAGATGCCATGGGCCAAGGGGTAGTAATAATGAGGAAGTCCACATATTGGATATACAGATGTGAGGAAGGGGCAATCGTGGTCGCATGAGGTACCCCAACCTTTGTTTTTCCACCCCTCTTTATTTTCCTTTCGATTTTTCTTGATTTTTCTTTATATTACTACTCAAAGCTCTAGGAAATGAGAGCATGTTGTGAATGATGTATAGCAATTATTACCCCCTTGAAGGTGGGACAGTTCATCACCCACCAGGGGTTGGGACATGCATGGGTTCCTTCAATGATGTGATGGGGCAATCAGCGCCCCTAGGAACCAGGGTGATGGCCACAATGATAAGGGCTAGAGCTCATGCTTGGCTTTTGCCCACGTGCTATTATTAATGTCTCGACCATCTTTTGCATTTTATGATTTCCTTTTTCTTGTGTTTCTTGTTTGTGGCCATGATATGCTTTTAACTTTCTTTTAGTTGCATCAACCTCCGAGACAACATTTCCAGGCCCAACCCAGAAATGTGGACAAGGGGAGAGGGTGTGTCAAACCCTGTGGACCCAATGATCGTTGTGGGCTCAGAGAAGGGAAATGGTTGAATAGGGCATGTAATATACGAAGGGGAGTGAAAAATATGGAATGGGGAAACAGGACCATACTACCAAAATCGGGGTTTCCCAAGTAGTGCCCTTCCTAGATCCATAAGCCAATAGAGGAGATCACATGGGACTAGGATTAGAGATCAACCCTCCATTTAAAGTGAGGGAACAAAACCACGATCAAAGTCCTTCCTTCTTCCAAGTCACCCAATAATCCATGCACAAATGAAAAAAAAGCATAAGCACCTGATTGCACAATGAAAAGCATACTAGGATTAAGATCAACCCCCCATTTAAAGTGAGGAAACAAAACCACGATCAAAGTCCTTCCTTCTTCCAAGTCACCCAATAATCCATGCCCACATGAAAAACAAGCATAAGCACCTGATTGCATAATGAAAAGCATACCTTTTGGGTCGGATTGCCAACCTTCTAACATGTGCTCCTGACAAATGGGCGAGGAAACATACAACTGATGCAGGTAGTGGAGAAAAAGTGGCACATCACATCAGCTACAAGATAGTTATCAGGGGTTGCTAGTTGTCGACTGGAAGAAGATGAATAGAAGAAATGCTCTCCTAGGGGTACCCACTTGTGGTGGGTAACAAGACCTACTGTAGCCAAAATCACTTATAGCAGTCACCCTCGAGCTAGATCCACGATCTAAGGGGAATTTCTTTTTTGCAAACTTAGCAGGAAGCCATCTTCAGCACACAGAGGATAGGAAATACATATGCCATTGGATGGTTTATCAACGAGTCAAGCACAACAAAATTCACAACAAAGGGTGGTTTATCAGCTATGTCAAGCACTCTAAGAATGATTTATCAGCCCACAACAAGGACCCTGGGTGGTTTATCATCTCTCTCAGCAAGCACCATTCTGCATGTTGGTTTATCAGCCCTAGCTAGCACCCTAACTTGTTTCTCAGCCAATCCTTAGCAAGCTATCATTCCCATTTCCTCTTGATCCTCTTGTACCTCTGGTCACAATTTCCTCTTTCAGGCAATCCCATTCCCTCAGCTCATATCTCTTTCCAGCTTTACTCGTGAGCTTCACTAAGAAGAGGTCCAACCCCCACATTGTTGCGCATTTGTCTTTTTATTATTTCCTTGAGGTGTCTTTCCATGTTCCTCTTGGACACTTCCTCTTCTTTTTCTTATTATTTGTACCATAAAAATAATTATTGGTTCCAACCAACCCCACATGGTTACATATTTCCTCTACCCCCTTAGATCATTGATTTGTGGTCCCACTCTTCAAGCCATTACATAAAATATACTCTTTTATAACGTCAAGTGTCATTGCATTACAAAAATCAAGGGAAAAACATACCAGGGGTGTCACAGTATATCCAACAATCCAAAGCAAGAAAATCAGACATTGAAAAGAAGCCGAAAGCCTACCATATGTTGCAAATGAGAAGCAAAAACAAATTAATGAATTTGGATTGGGAGATGAAGGTTGTTAGAAATCAGTCAATCATAATAAGTTAAAGCTATCAAAAATGGTGCAAGCTTTAATTGTGACCATGGTCATCCTTATATTGTAATCATAACTATAATTATGGGTTTGGTTAATGTCAACCTTGTACCCATAGCCTCATAACTTGTCCTAGGGAAAGCACCCTACTTTTAAGTTTTGTATAAATACAACTCTCATTTGCATACGATCATAACGTGATTCTTTTTTATTCTTATTCAAGTGAATTGACTTTGGATCCGCTTAGAATTACATTTACCATCCTTTTATCTGCTTTTATAGGAGCATATTTTCTTCTCCACTTTGTATTCAATACTATTGTACTTAGCAAGATGTTTGACCTATTAGTGGTCAATATGTGGAAATCCATAAATTATCTTATATTATTTAACGGTGCCTATTAAGTGCAGCACACTCTTGTGCTTAGGTTTATTTCTCTCTCTAGCATATTTGTTTTTAGGCCCCCTCTCTCTAGGGTTACACTCCTCTTGAACGATTTCTCATAAGTGTTGCCTAGAAATATACAAAAATGAGGTACCACGCCCAAAAATGTACCAAAACGCATATATGAGAACAAAACATGTTGTATACATCCAAAACGTTTATGAGTTGTGTTACCACTCGAAATAGCAGGGTGTGAAATTTTCAGATCTGAAAATTATTACTGCAATACTCGATTTATTTCTCCTACTTATGAGATAAGTTATTTACAGATGCTTCAGTAAATTCAGAAATAAACACATTTGCAATACTTCACTCTAATCAAAAGCATAAGAACAGAAATTACACAAGTAGCACAATAGAAACAACCATATGAACATAGTTATTTTTGGACAATTGTCCCCAGAAAAACCCAATGTGGAAAAACTAGTGTAGCTGATGAGGGTTTTGTATTTATCTTCAGTAATGAAAAGTTCATTTACAAGAGCCCTGATGAGTAAAGTAGAATTAGCATACACCTGCTGAATTTTCTGGAACCTTCAGAAGTATTTTAGACCCTCGGGGTGACCTCCTACACCCTCTGCGTCATCCAGCATGTGAGCTCTGCACAGCCCTCTATGGATTGTGTAACTCTGCGTGGAGGGCTCCTTGTTGTCAATCAGCACACCCTTCCCTTCATCCTCCTGCCCTTTTGCTTCTCCGTTAAGTGACTCCTCCCTCCTCCTTCTGCTTCTGCAAACCTGCCTCTACAGACTCACCCACTGAAATCAAATTCTCTTGCTTCATAATCGATTTCCTTCGGGTATTGAGAATGTCCCCGGCTTTATTTCCAAATGACCCTCAAGCCCCTTCTTATAGTCTTCTCGCTAATGAATCAACGACCAAGATTATATCGTCAATCAATGGCTCAGATTAAAAGATGACTTGATCTTTGTTTTCTGGAAGATTCACACTCTGCTTTATTAATACACTTCAATTATTTAATTTCCCAAAGTTCAAACTTAGGGTCTGCATTAAAATAATTAATTATTTTAATAAAGCCAGATCCGAGTGGAATTTCCACAAACGATTTATGGGTTGTCTGGATAACTACTGTCCAAGCCTCTCCACCAAATATGAGACTTGGAACACTTCTCGATGCTATAAAATCAACACTCCCTCTTAGCGAGGAAATTGTTCAAGCAAGATACCACTTTATTGCTCTGAATCTAGAACATTTGTTGTGTTGATGTTGTCTTGGCTGTTGCCCCTCATCTTTGCGTTGTTGCCCTCTGTACTGTTGCCTGTGACACTGTCTCTACCACTGCCTCATCCGTACTGCAGCTCCCTCTGTTTTTGTAGACCACCCTTTCCTCTAATGGAAGGAGTTCTCGACTGTCCCCATCTTCTCTCTAAAGTAAGTGAACTTGATCTTACTCAGAGCCTTGGTGAGGATAGATGCCACTTGTTCCCCTGTAGGAGTGTACCTCAACTGTATTGCTCCCCGTTGGACATAGTCCCTGATGAACTGGCATTGAATGTCAATGTGTTTCGACCGGTCATGAAACACAGGATTCTCAGAGACCTTAATGCAACTCTGATTATCACACATAATCCCGGTCAGTTCCATCCTCTTCTTGAGTAGGTTCAAGAGTAACTTACGAATCCATATGGCCTCTCACGAAACTATGCTTGCTGCCATGTACTCTGCCTCGGTTGAACTTAGTGCTACGGACTTCTGTTTCCTGTTGCACCAGGAGGTCATTCCTGATCCGAGGCTGAAACAGTACCCACTGGTACTCTTCCGATCCATTGTGCTTCCAGCCTAATCTGCATCTGTAAACCCACTCAATTGGACCTCTATGCCCTTAGTGTACTTCAATCCATACTCGACTATCCCTTTCAAATATCTGAGAACATGTTTGGCTGCTGCCCAGTGAGCCCTCCTTGGTTCCACCATGAACTGACTAAGGGTATTCACTGCGTAACAAATGTCTGGTCTAGTATTGACCAGACACATCAATGATCTGATGAGTTGCCTATACAAGGTGGGATCAACCTCATCATCTTCTGTTGTGTCTATCTTCTTCCAGTTAGTAATCATTGACGTGGCCATGGGTATACAGTCTTCCATCTGAAATCTCTTCAGGATTTATGTTGTGTATCTTCCTTGCCCCAGGAAGATTTCCCCCTTCTGTTGCCTGACTTCTAAACCAAGAAAATAGTACATCGCCCCAGGTCCTTCATGTCGAATTTTGTAGCCAGATTCTCCTTGCAGTCCTTGATGAGCTTAGATGATCCAGTAAGAAACAGATCATCCACATATAATACCAGAATTAACAGCTCATCCCCTACTCTCAAGTAGTAGAGATTGGGATCTGCATCACTCTTGACGAACCCCATCTTTTGCAAGTAGCTATCAATTCGCCCATACCATGCCGTGGGGGCTTGTTTTAAACCATATAAGGCTTTCTTAAGCCTGCAAACATGAGTCTTCTACTCATGTGTCTCGAAGCCCTCTGGCTCTTTTATGTATACTTCCTCCTCTATCACCTCGTTCAAGAACAATGTCTTGACATCCATATGGTGAATCTCCCATCCCATATGCGCTGCTAGAGAGATGACAGATCTGATAGAAGTGTAGCAAGCTAAAGGAGCGAAGATTTACTCATAACCAATGCCTTCCTTTTGTGCATACCCCTTAGCTACAAATCTGGCCTTGAACTTCTTTATGCTGCCATCTGCAGCATACTTGATCTTGTAGATCCACCTGGATCCTAGAACTGATCTATCATGTGGTCTAAGGACTATTTACCAGACATTGTTTGTCATGATGGAGCTATACTCCTCCACCATGGAATCCACCCACACTTGATGTTGAGTTGCTTCCCGAAAGCTGGAAGGTTCTCCAACCTGAGCTACCAGTGCCTGGTATCTATCAGGTTGCTTCCGTACCCTCTTCCCATCTCTAGGGGCTCCAACAAATTCTTCTGCATCCTTCAGAATTTGTTGAAGTTCTTCGCTCGATCTCCCATCGATGGTGTGCAGTCTTACCTGCTCTCCTTCATGTTCTTCTTCGGAGGAACTCTTCTCAGAATCCTTGTGCCTTGGAGAGGCACTTGACGCATCCTTTGTAGGTCATTGAGGCTGTACTAGTGGATCCTCCTCAATTTGCGTATCTGTAGTCATTTCTTGGGATTTGCTGAAGGCTCTCTCCTCCATGAATTTCACATCCCTCCTTACTACAATTTTCCTGCTCTCTAGAATATAGATGTGATATGCTTTCAAAGTTTCACTATAGCCCACAAGAAAACCCTTTTCTGTAGTCTGATCCAACTTCTTCCTCTTCTCATCTGGAAAGTGGCAATGCACCATGCTGCCAAATATGCTAATGTGGCTCACCTCTGGCTTACTGCCTGCGAACACACTCTCGGGAGTCACCATCCCCAATGCTCTATGGGGAACTCTGTTATGCACATATATCGTTGTATTGCAGGCTTCTGCCCATAAAAATCTGGGCATATCTTGGTCGTATAGTATTGCCCTTGCAACTTCTAGTATGATATGGTTCTTCCTTTCTGCAACTCCATTTTGCTCTGGATTGTATGGAGTTGTCCATTCTCCCTTGATGCCTTCCTTTGCACAGAAATTGGTGAAGTCTTTATCGATATATTCTCCACCGTTATCTGATCGCAGCTTCTTGATCTTCTTCCCTGTCGAGTTTTCTACCAAAGCTTTGGATTCTTTGAACCGATCAAAGTCTTCATCTTTGGTTTTCAGAAAATAGATCCAAGTCTTCCTGGAATGATCATCAATAAAGGTAGCAAAATATTTTGCACCACTGAGAGCGGTTGTGGACATTGGACCGCAAATATCCGAGCGTATTAATTCTAATACACTCTTGTCCCTGTTGTTGCTTCTTGGAAACGCTGCTTTAGCATACTTCCCTAGGACGCACCCCCTGCAGACTTCATCTTTCCTCGTGCTAAGTTTAGGAGCTCCTATGACAGCATTCTTGAGAATCCTCAAGGCTCCATGATGTTGATGCCCCATCCTTTTGTGCCACAATTCATTAAGATCTCTATCATCCGTACTGCCAATCAAGGCCACTGGGGATTCAAGTTGGAGTTTATATAGTTTATGAATCCTTACTCCAATTTGTACCTTTTTGCTCCAGCTAGGATGTTTGACATACACCTTATTTCTAATAAAGTATACGTCATAGCCCTTGTTCTGAAGTTGAGACACCGAGAGTAAATTCATCCCCAACCCTGGTACATGCAGAACTTCGTGGCCCGAATCTTGTTGCCATCTTTTGTCTGAAATGTTATGGTACCTCTTCCAACGGGGGTACATTTGCCCTCGTTTCCCATAGTTATCTGGAAATTCATCTATTCTTCTTGGTAGCTCGAAAACATTCTCAAACCCTGTCATGTGAGCAGATGCTCCACTGTCAATATACCAAACACTTGGAGGAGTTGTGCTTGACACACAAGCAAGATCCTCCTCTAGTCTGGATGCCAGCACTTCCATGCCGTGTTCCCTCTGCATTTTTGCATGCTTTGGAGGACTGTGTGAACCCTTCCAGATGTCGGATCTTTGGTCCACGGCAGAACCTCCCTTTCTGGCTTTAGCCTTTTGCTTTGATACCATGTGAAATTTTCAGATCTGAAAATTATTACTGCAATGCTTGGTTTATTTCTCCTACTTATGAGATAATTTATTTACAGATGCTTCAGTAAATTCTGAAATAAACACATTTGCGGTACTTCACTCTAATCAAAAGCATAAGAACAGAAATTACACAAGTAGCACAATAGATATTAGAAACAACCATATTAACACAGTTATTTTTGGACAATTGTCCCCGAAAAAACCCAATGTGGAAAAACCAGTGCAGCAGATGAGGGTTTTGTATTTATCTTCAATAATGAAAAGTTCATTTACAAGAGTCTTGATGAGCAAAGTAAAATTAGCATACACTTGGCTGAATTTTCTGGAACCTTTAGAAATATTTCAGACCCTCGAGGTGACCTCCTACACCCTCTGCGTCATCCAGCGTGTGAGCTCTGTGCAATCCCTCTCTAGATTGTGTAACTTTGCGTGGAGGGGTTCTTGCTGCCGATCAGCACACCCTTCCCTTCATCCTCCTGCTATTATGCTTCTCCGTTAACTAACTCCTCCCTCCTGCTTCTGCAAACCCGCCTCTACAGACTCACCCACTAAAATCGAATTCTCTTGCTTTAGAATCAACTTCCTTTGGGTACTAATAATGTCCCTGGCTTGATTTCCAAATGACCCTCAAGCCCCTTCTTATAGTCTTCTCACTGATGAATCAACGGCCAATATTATATCGTTAATCAATGGCTCAGATTAAAAGATGACTTAATCTTCGTTTTTTAGCAGATTCACACTCTGCTTTATTAATACCCTTTAATTATTTAATTTCCTTAAGTTTAGACTTAGGGTCTGCATTAAAATAATTAATTATTTTAATAAAGCCATGTCCGAGTGGAATTTCCAAAAAGGATTTCTTGGTTCTCTGGATAACTATTGTCCAAGCCTCTCCACCAAATATGAGACTTGGAACACTTCCCGATGCTATAAAATCAACATATAGGTCCTACGAGGGGATCCTATAGGGCAACTACTAGGTCAAGGGCAACAATGGAGTGATAGTCCACTATCACCTTAGTTAAGGCTCCCTACTCTTTACGAATTTTCACCAATGGGAGGAGACCTAGTATAATAAGGATCACGAAAATAAATGTATCAATGATAGGATGAAATGTGATTCTAAAGGCTTATTCACAAGAGAGGCTCAAGCATATGACTTGCTTGATTAGAAAGCAAGGTAAAAAGCTATCTAGAAAGGGCTAGGAGGATTTCAAGGGCTAGGGTTTGAAGATATGGCTACAAAGGAGACTCCTAGACCTCACAATCCTTGTGGAAATGGGGTTTCTAAGTGGTCTTTAAATGATTAGCTTTGAAAAGAAGTGGGGCCACACGAGACCAAGTGGACCCAAAATTAGGTCAAGGGGATGGAATTGATCAATCAAGGGTGTGCATGACCTATTTGAGGAAGAGAAAGGGGTCAAAGGACAAATTTTATTTGAATGTGATGCAATGATCCTAATGAGGTCACTAACCAAAGGCAAGAATCGATCTGAGAAATAGGGCTTGAAATATCTCAAGATCCCACCATTAAAATTTCATGAAATTTGGAGGGCACTTAGGAGACGTACTAGCACAGTAGAGGGAAGGAGATCGAACTTTTTGGATAGATGAATTGTGATAAAATTGATGCCCTAGGTCACCTATGGAGTATAGGCCTAGAAAGAAAGAGGGAAAGGTGAGAAAAATATGCTTTTGAGTGATCACCAATAGAGGATAAGTGCCTATCCTTTGGGTAATATGAAGTCAAGGAGCTTCAAATGCTTAGAATGGATTCACTTAGTCCAGGAGACCTCTAGAACAATTTCGCATGGCATTGAAGCATGAGAACAATCGCTTCAAGGTCTTTACACTTCGATTTGCAATATATGATGACTTATTGAGATAAAATTTCGATGAAATATCTCTAGGAATATTCACTCATTCATACATGGCCCATGACATGATGCAACACTATGAAAGAACAAATTTACACAATTTCGCATAAGTAAAGCAATAAATTTCAGCCTAATATAGCGAAAATCCTCAACAACATGCATGTGACATAAGAAAATAACAAGAATAGCATTAAAAGAGTACTTACATGTAAGTAAGAGTATATCCAATCATCATTATATGTCAATAGTGAAGCTCCAAGACAAAATAAAAGAGATCCAAACATCAAAATTCATCCATTCATCCAAATTTGTCCTCCAAAAAGATAGCGATCTCACAAGAGAGAGATCCAATCCAAGTGATGATGAGAGAATGAATCAACTCTCATCTATTTATACAATGTCTAATGAGTTTGATTTAGCTAATTTGGCCTAATTTAGCCCCTAGAATAAAATAATGTGCATTATAAAAATAACTTTTGGTGACAAGCCCACCAAATAGCTTAATAATACATGAATAAGCCTCTCAAGAGGATCGAATGATCAACAAAGTGAGTCGTAGGGCCTTTGAGGGGGCCTAAAGAAGTTCAAAGGGTGCCATGATGTAGAAATGGACTCCCAACATAGTGAAAAAAGGTTTGGCCCATTGTTTTCAAAGCAAGAACCTGTGGTGCACCCAAGGAGGTGTGGGGGCACAAGGTCATCCTCATGGGTCTCAAAATGGATCGAAAGAGCCTGTAAACCATTTGTAAGGGCTGGAATGATGACATAAGCCCTCCCTCTGCAACGGGGGGCAATCTTTTGGATCCTGGAACATCTGCCAAGTGTATGGTGCATTTGTAAAGTCGGTTGGGCATGGTGAACCAGATGCATCACCCTCATCCAAAAGATGGAATATGAGCAATCAATGAGCGTTGTTGGAGATCCATGAAGTAATCTCAGCTATGGTGGAGGCCCATGGCTCTCAACGCTCACCCTACAAGTGCCTATGTGGCCCAGCCCCCATATAGGAATACCAAACCCCATATAGGGATCCACTTGCAATCCTGCATAAGATCCAATGCGTCCCCTTGTCCTCTAATACAACAAATCATGAGAATAATCAAGTAAAAGAGCTTACAAGTCATGGAATCAATGGGTCACTTCATGGTGGCATGCCCTTCCATAGTTGGCTTTGGTATGTATAAGTGTCTCCAAGCTCAATAAGGGGTTATCCAAGGACCCTATTAGGTAGTTTCAACCATTTAGAGGCAGTGAAATTTCTGTGGTACATCCCTCAAATGGTAGGTGGCAAATGATATAATAATGGAGCGGAGTGGGGATCACGGGGAATCATCCAGACCACATGTCGTGGTTCATGAGTAGATATAATAAGGGAAGCCCATACCTGGGTATGTGAGTGCAGGAGGGAGAAAATCGTGGTACATGAGTTACCCCGGCGCTTGTTTTCCCACCCTTCTTTATATGCCTTTTGCCTTTTATTGATTTTTCTTTATAGTTGCTCGAGGCTCCAGGGGATGAGAGCATGACATGTAATATGTAGCAATGAATACCCCCTTAAGGTGGGGTGGTTCGTCGCCCACCAAGGGTTGGGACAATCATGGGCTTCTTAATGATAGAGGGGGTTCATCTAGGGCCCATAGGAACTAGGGTGATGACGATGGATAAGGGGTAGTAGAACTCATGTTTGGTTTTTGCCCACGTGCTAAATTTGGATGTCCTGACCATATTTTGCATTTTGTGGTACATTTCCTGTTGAGAGTAGCCAAATTATGTTATTTCTTTTCTTTTTAGCTGCATCAACCTTTGGGACATCGTTCCAAGCCCGACCCAAGGTTTGGACAAGGGTAGGGTGAGGCTAACCCTATGTAAACCTAGTGGACACATGTGGACTAGGATGGGAAAATAGATGCATGGGGCTAAAATGAGTGGATCGGGAGTGATGTAGGTGGTATCCGGAAGCGGAACCATGCAGCCAAAATCGGGATTTCCCATGTAGTGCCAACCCAAAATCCAAATGATCAGTAAAGGAGATCCCACGGGACTAGGATACAAGGGTAACCACAAAATTGGGCAGTGGAGACAAGAATACAAGCCTATCCCACTCTTTCCGCTAAATCCCCCCACCAATCCATGCCCAAAAGTGTCCATGACAACTTACAAGGAAAATTACTCAACTATACCAATGACAAGCCATACCTTTGGGGTCGGGAGGCCCACCTTCAAACATACATTCATGACAAGTGGTCGAGGGATCATATGGTTGGCTTAGGTGGTGGAGACAATGGCACATTGAGCTATCTGGGGGCTTCAAGGGGTTGTTGGCTGCCCGCTGAGGACCATCTAGGAGAAAAAAATTCTCTTATATACACCACCCACAGGTGGTGGGTAACAAGCTGTACCACCATACATAAACGCATTTAATGAAATGAAAATGTATTCCTAATTGATTGTTTCAATGCTTTTTTTAATACTACAAACCTTCACAGAAACTATGGACTAAAAGGAAGCCTTAAAAACACTAAAATATCCTAATTAATTATTAATCCAGCCATCAAATTAGTTTCTAAGCATATTTAATTAATTTCTATTTGATTTTGTAAAACAAAATTATCGAACTCTCTAAAAAGTTTGAAACGTTAATAGTTTCTTAAATCTTTCTCTTCATGTAAGAAACCTCATCCTTTCACTCAATCTCACAATTTGACTCTTCCTAAAGTAACATGCATTTCATATATGTTTTGGAGCAACTAGAGCAAGCTTCAATGCATTTTAGGTGTAATACCCAAGTTTGATCCTTCAATTAGCAATGTATATATGTGTATATGATGAAAGGAATAAAGCCAATGATGTAATATGCAAATATTGTATATTAAAAATTAATAATAATAATGCATCATATGTTGCAAACAAAGGAGGACAAAAACAAGGGAAGTTATGATTCCACGAGAGAGGAAAGAAAGGGGGCCCCGAAGGCCAAAAAGATGTAATATTATTTTATTCTAACCCTGAGACACCTACCTCATATTACCCTAAGTCATATATGATATTAGCCACAGAACTAGCGGGGAAAGTGAGATATGCAAGGTTCTTAGGAAGACATATTGCGAATTCTGGGCATTAAAATATGATCCATGACTTTTGATTATTGAGAGATATTTGTCCATTCTTCTTGGAGGTTGTTAGGAGAGCCTATGGTACCATGACCAAAATAAAATGATTTTGGGTATGGTTATTTGAACACTATTGAAAACCCATGCCCATGTTCAAGGGGTATTGTTACCACAGAGAAACTCCATTATAGTTGAGAATTCCTTAGATTACATAGTAGAGAGATTTCCTAGCTAGTTTATGCTAGGAAATGGGATAGTTCAAGGCTCCACGTGCCAAAGAAGGGGATCCTGTGCCTTGGGTTTGGTAAGTTGAAGGGGAATGAGAACTATTGGATTAGAATGGTTGTAAGAGTTAACAAACTGTGAAAAAACATGGGAATTGGGTTGTGTGAGAGGATTAGAGTCAACCATAGACAAATTAGTCTTTACAGACTCGTATCCTCAAGTTGATGGTGGCTCTGTTGCAGAAATATTAAAGGCAATAAAAATACTATGGTTGGGTGGAAGATTCTTCACATCAACCAATTGTCGTTTAATTCCCTAAAGATAAATTTTATGGCATATTTCTACTTATGTTGATTTTAATGTTGTGTATGTAATTCATTGATTATTGTTATGTTTACATGAATAGTTTACTTGTCATATTGCATGCATTCATAAATTAATTGCAGAACAATGAGGAAATTGGTATCAAAGCAAGAAATTGTGTGAAAACTTGTGATTTCAAGAAGTACCTAGTATTGTCAACGGTTGACAAAGGGCGTTGGGTATGTTACATCAAGCAAGGGAAATATTGTGAGCAGCAAAAAGAAGGATGTGAGATGTTGTGTATGTAATTCATTGATTATTGTTATGTTTACATGAATAGTTTACTTGTCGTATTGCATGCATTCATAAATTAATTGCAGAACAATGAGGAAATTGGTATCAAAGCAAGAAATTGTGTGAAAACTTATGATTTCAAGAAGTACCTAGTATTGTCAACGGTTGACAGAGGGCGTTGGGTATGTTACATCAAGCAAGGGAAATATTGTAAGCAGCAAAAAGAAGGATGTGAGTAACAATCATCTATGATCATATATGGGTTTCCTTATAAAGTACCATTTATGTGTATCATTTTTATCTTCTTCTTAAATGATAATGTGATACGTATATCTCTCTCTCTCTCTCTATATATATATATATATATATGGTATTTTTTATATATAGTGTTTCCCATGACATCCCTATTTAAGAGAGTTACATTTCCAGTATGTTCCCATTTATGAAAACCATATTGTTTCCAAGTTCCATGCAACTTAGCTTTGACTTATAAGAGACCTTCCCTTCATTCAATGTAATTGCCTCTATGCTTTTACTTTCTAAAGCATGTTGGAAACAATGCTTATGTTTAGAAACTGGAACATAGACAAATAATAAATTCCAACTAATAATTGATGAAACAAAGTGTCATTTAATGTAAAATCAATATAGTAGTTAATAGTTCATGAGAGTTAGGTAGTGTACTCCTCTCCTCTACCATGTAATGAGACATTCGATCATCTAATAAATAAATAAATCAATCCTCTCTCTCTCTCTCTCTCTCTCTCTCTCTAATGAATAAAATACTATAAATAATGATTAATTAGTTAATTAGTAATTAGGTTGAAAGGCCATGTCTGATGAAACATGACCTTTCATGAAGAGGCACCTGTCTAGGTATATAAGCAGGCCCCATTTGTAACATTCATGAATCATCTCATTCATTCATACTTTCTAATATAATATTTGTATTCTCATGGATATCTTTGTATTCCAAGTTTTCTGGAGTATTTAACTTGAGAAGGAACTTTGTTCACTTCATTTGGTATCAGAGCAATTCGATCTTCTAGCCACTCACGCTGCATAGAGCACGCTCTCCGATCCAAGTCTTTAACCGTAAAATACTTCAACATTGTTGTCGTTGAAGCATTTTGCTACACTTTTGGATTTTCTCCGTTTGCTGATTTCGTCAGAGGCCCCTGGCCATTTTTAAAGAATTAAAAAAAAAAAAAGGTGAAAAAGGAGGAAGAGAAAAGAAAATTCAAAAAAATCATATTAAAAAAAAAAGAGAGATATATAAAAAAAGTACATATACGTACATACCAAGACAATAAAAAAAAGGAAGAATTTATATAAAAAATTGAAGAAAAAACGAATTATATATATAGAATATTAGAATATAGGGGAAAAAAAAGCAGCAAAGAGTATATATATATATATATATTAAAAAAAAAAATCATTATTATTATTAAAAAATAATAATAAAAAATAGAATTTATATATTAAAAAATAATAATAATAAAATAAAAATCGAAACTAAAAAAAAAAAAAAATCGAAAAAAAATAAACAAACAACAAAATATATATATAAAAAAATGAAGTACATGCACTTAAGGCTGTCTTCGAAGTTCTTCCTGCAGTCGTCCCCGTCCACACAGTTAACAGGCCACCATTCGCATACCACGACTGCAGGCCGAGCCATCGACACCCAAGCCAAGCTTTGCAATCGCCACGAACAGGCCACCCACGAATCGTTGTCATAGAACCAACTCTTCCATTGTGATGTCCGCTGTGTTGTTTTCGTTGCCACAGGTTTTCACTAACGCCTTCCATTCTGTTCACGTCCACCCTGCTGACGTCGAGTCATTCATTTTGTTTCCGCCTCAACCTTTCCGCATCTGTATCGTGTGATAATCCAATGTTCATTGCTGATAATTCACGTGTTTGGTTACATTTGAAGTGGTAATAGCTTGCATTTCCTTTGAGAACTCGCGTTTCTGGTGAGAACTTGCTCATATCAAGTGATAATCACGTGTTGGGTGATGATAATTCGCATTTTGAGGTCCGTTAAGTCATACTTTGTAGCATCATATAAAGCCTATCGAATTTATATTATTTTACGACAGGAAATTGATTTGGTGTTGTGTAAAAAATTAAATTTCATACTACTGCAACCGCTACCAATTAAAAATTAAACTGATGTGTCTTTCCAATGTGAATGGTCGCACACTTCAATAAAAAGAAGGCTATCAATTATTAAAAGTTTATGAAAAGAAAACCCCATAAATGTACAAAAAGGGAAAAAGTGAATTATACGAAAAGTATTTGAAGCAGCATTACTAAAAAGTTAAGGGAAATTACTTCCAAAATTTGTGAGAAGACTTTTGCATACATTTCCACTAAAAAAAGTAAGAAAAGAAAATTATATTATTATATAGTGGAAGGTTCTTTTATAGAGGATTTATAAGAAAAAAAAATTGTAAAAATTCAAAAAAAAAAGAGGGAAAGAAAAAATTAAAAAGTTCCAAAGTGCATCGAAGAACACAAAGAGAGTTAATTTTTGCAGGAATTCGAAAATTAATGAAGGAAGAAAAAATGGAGACCAATAATGAAAGGTTTCCTAAAACCTTTAGTAAATGTGTTGATACAATATTTAAAATTAAAGGATCACTCGTAGGAAGCGATATTATAATCTCTATTAGTCCTACTGAAGGGAGTAATTATGTTAATCCTAAATGTGCTAACCAATTAGTGATTCCTGAATCGAATATAATTGAAACAAACTTTTGTGACACAAGCGACAAACAATATGACATAAATAATCTACAACTAAGTATTGGGGATTATACTTTTATTTCGCAATTTACCGTGAAATCCTTATTTGTTAACGGTAGTGACATTGTATTGGGTTCACCATGGATGGAAACCCTAGGTTCATTTATCCTAAATACAAAAAAGAAGTTCTTGACATTCTCCTACAAAAAGAAGAAAATAACAATACACGACGTTAACTTGAAGCCAAATTCAGTGACGCCTGAAGACATGCATGAAATTTCAAAAGTAATTATTCAATAAAGTAAAAAGGCGATCCAAAATATGCAAAAGGAAATTGACAAAATCACCACTAACAAGAATGAAGAAGTTGTTCGCCTCAAGGACCACAATGAAAAATTACTAATGCAAATTAAGAAGCTGAAGAAGGACAAGAAGTCATTAGAAAACAAGGTGCAACAACTTGTCGAAAATGAAGCATCGAAATCTTCAAATGTAGAAGTTCAAGTTGAAGAAAAAACGAACATTGATCCAGTAAATGTCACAACTCAAGAAGAAGACAAGCAAGTTGCAGAAGGTACATACTTAGATGTTGCAGTTCATATGAGGAACATTCTAAGTGAAGGTTCTATAACCAACTCAATAACATCCTCGCCAGAAGAAAATCAAAAAATTACCACACACCTAAGAAAGGAAAGTCAAACCACAAAAGTTCCCTATCGACATCCAAATCACGAGGGCAAACAACTCAACCAAGCTACGTATTCAGAACAGAAACAACAGGCTAATGTTTTGAAGAATACTCATGTCAATAAAATCCGCTCATGTGATAATTCATCACAAGTTTCAAGTCGCTGCAAGATTCCAAAGAAGATTGATCTAGGATGGTTTGATCCATTCTCAATGCGACAATTTTGTTTGACACTTAAAGGATCATATCAACTTGTATCGACAAGGATAACTGCCCCAAGACGAGAAGACATGCATAGTAGAAAAAGAGATCAAGCCCTTCATCAATAAGCTTTGAGGACAAAGCTTTTTGAGGAGGAAGGCAATGTAATGAATAAAATACTATAAATAATGATTAATTAGTTAATTAGTAATTAGGTTGAAAGGCCATCTCTGATGAGACATGACCTTTCGTAAAGAGGCACCTGTCTAGGTATATAAGCAGGCCTCATTTGTAACATTCATGAATCATCTCATTCATTCATACTTTCTAATATAATATTTGTATCCTCATGGATATCTTTGTATTCCAAGTTTTCTGGAGTATTTAACTTGAGAAAGAACTTTGTTCACTTCACACACACACACACATATTATATATATATGGTATGCTTTATATATCGTGTTTCCCGTGACATCCCTATTTGGGAGGGTCACTTCCACTACATTCCCATTTCTTAAAACCATATTGTTTCTAAGTTTCATGCAACTTAGCTTTACTTATAAGAGACCTTCCCTTCATTCAATGTAATTGCCTCTGTGTTTTTACTTTCTAAAGTATGTTGGACACAATGCTTATATTTAGAAATTAGAATATAGACAAATAATAAATGCCCACTAATAAATGATGAAACAAAGTGTCATTAGTTTAATCAATGTAGTGGTTAATAATTAGGTTTTTGGGAGTTATACAGTGTACTCCTCTCCTTCTACCATGTAATCAGACATTGCATCATCTAATAAATGAATTAATCCATTGTTCTCCTTGTACTATGTAATGAAACATTGCATCACTAATAAATGAATCAATCCACTCTTTCGCATTCATGTGTATCCTTATCCATGCATGTGTGCGTAAAATTTCACATGGTATTAGAGCCATGTTGAAAAGAAGCAAGTGAAGGTGCCAAAAGACTACTTCAATCAGAGAAGGCACTGAGATACTACTCATACACAAGCATACAGAAGATGAAAAAAAAAAAAATTTAAATAAAAATAAATAAATAAATAAATAATAGATTTAATATTACAAACTTCTGTATTAGTGATACCCAGAACTTGTGACTTGTGTATAAAATTCATAACCGTGACCTATTGTGAGGATTCTAGCCACTAAAAGACATTAAAATAGAGTGTGGGCTTGTAAGAATAAAGTTACGTTGTTTGTGGTAGAACCGTAAAGGGTGAATTGGGCCGCTACAGGACATTATGGTTGTGGAAAATTGCAACCATAGAGGAATCAAACAAATCTAAATAAAGTCTACCATCAAAAAATCAGATGAACCCTTTTCTTGCAGAAGACTGTCATCTGGTATCCACCATTGTTTGACATATACCATGACAATACGCTATGGAGATAAGTGTGCCCATGAAGAATTGCTGAGGGTCTGTGTAGGTACCTAAAAAGAATGTTAATTTCTGCTCATGTTCTATGCCATTTCAGATTAGGGCACAACACTGAAGAAGATAGAACATACTAAAAGATCGATAGAAGACAAGCCAAGACAGAGATAAGAAATGGTGGCGTTACGGCGATCAGCAGGATGCTTCTACCAGCAAAGTCTCCAATAGGTCATTCAGCCAAGCATGTCACATATAACCCAGACAAAGAACAGTCCATATATATATCACAGCTCCAATTCTATCCAGAGAGAGAGAATTCCTCCACAACAATGTGTGTCAAATGAACTCCAAGTCTCTCCAATATATAGGAATCTTTGGGGGTGTGTGACACGTCCTTTAAGACATTTAAGTCAATATTTTATTCCAGGCCAACCTAGCACATAAGTGGAATAAATTCAAAGTACATGTTCTACTCATCCGATCGAGATGATCTTTAGATCAATCTTACACCTCTCCGAAAGAGGAATCCAATAAAAATATTGGGATCGTCATCTGAGCAGCACAACCCGGAGTTTGGACCTAGTTGTCCAATTTTAACACTCCCTCTCAACTAGGGAGAACTCCGCCCACTAGTGCAATCCAAACATCGTGCGTCATCCCGCCGTAACTTGCTTTGCTGGCCTCTTTATTTCAAAACAGAAGTGGGTCAGTCACAAAGACATCATACCCGGCTGATAGATTCAGCCCAGAGGTCCGAAACCTCTATAGGACTCACAAAGAGTCTCCAACCAACCCGAAGTTGGTTCAGCTGACCCGGGTCGCGCAGGTCCTGCATCTTCACTAAACTTGATTGTGTGACAGTGGTTGGACCGTGCCATCCTAGATAGAGAGGACGACAATCTCTGATGCGTCCATCAGTCTTTGCTAATAGTCTCTAGCTTTTCCCACCTCATTGGCCAAATGAGAGGTACTTCCCATGAGCCCTGAACTCAATGGGTAGGATGCATACGGGGCACAGATAAATGAGAGGCGAACCAACTCAATAATCACAAAGGTGGGGCAGAAGCACCATAAGTGCTTATAGCTCCGAGAAGCTATCCCCAAAACCCCCTTTGAGCTCCCAGAGCTCATCGTCCAACAGGACCCTCAGAATAGGGTCGTTCCATGATTCCAAGATTCTCACGGAAGGTTAGGAACATGACCTTCCCCAAGGGCATTGTGAGAATATCCGCGACCTCCTCATCAGTTCCTATATGATCGAGCCTTACGGCGCCTCGCTGTACCATATCCCAGATAAAGTGGTACCAGCCATCAACATGCTTGGATCAATCGTGGAACCCGAGATTCTATGACAAATGAATCCCCCTCTGGTTATCACAAAGGATAACGGTGGCATCTAGCACATGCTCGAACAGCTCACAGAAGAGCTTTCGCAACCAAGTGACTTCACAACAGGCCATACATGTTACAATGTATTTGGCCTCAGCGGTGCTCAAGGCTACCGACTTTAGATTCCTGCCCGAAGCAGATCTACATGTGAAGTAGCATCTAGATGTGCTCTTGTGATCCACCACACTGCTAGCCCAATCGGCATCAGTGTATCCATGGAGTGTCATACTCCCGACAGTGTATCTCAGCCCATGGTCTATCGTGCCTCAGAGATATCTCAAGAGTTTCTTGGCACCAACCCAGTGAATGTTATGATCAACCATGTGTTGACTCAAAGTGTTCACTGCACAACATACGTCCGAACAGGAGTTCATTAAGAACATCAGGGTCCTTATGAGTTGACGATACTCAGTAGGACGGGCCCAGCAACGCTGCTACTCAACTTCTTAAAGTTGAGTTCCATGGACTTACAATCCATCATACCAGAAACTTCATAATGTATTTTCCTTGAGAAAGGAAAATCTCGCCAGGTCTTCGCTAGACCTTCAGGCCTAGACATTCGTCCTAGGTCCTTCATATCAAACTCAGCAGCGAGCTCCCTCTTGCACTGATGAATGAGAGGGTCAGCACCTGTCAGGAAGAGGTCATCCACATACAGCTCATCCACTTACAGCACCAGAGTGAGAGGCTTCTCTCTATTAACTTTGCAGTGAAGGTTCAGTTCAGCAATACTACGAGTGAAGCCCAGCTTCATCAAGTAGCTATCTATCCTCTCGTACTAAGCTCAGGGTGCTCGTTTCAGCCCATGGAGGACTTTCTTCAACCTGCAGACATGGGTGTCCGGATCATGGACTTCCAACCCCAGAGGTTACTCCACATATATCTCTTCCTTTATCGCACCATGCAGAAATGCGGTCTTCACATCATCTGATGAAGACTCCATCCTTGCGTAGCAGCAAGGGCTATAATAGATCGAATGGTGGTGTATCGGGCCACAGATGCAAGTATGTCATCATAATCTATTACTTCCTTTTGAGAGTAGCCACGGGCAACGAAACTTGCCTTGAACTTTCCATCAGATCCATGCTTGATCTTGTAGAGCCATTTCGAGGTGACAACTGCTTTGTCCTATGGTCTTGGAACCACATCCCAGACATCATTCTCCATAATGGACTCATACTCTTCGTGCATAGCATCCTTTGATGCTTTACGACTTCCTCAAAGGATCCAAGCTTCAATAGTACTCATGGCTGCTAGATACCCTGGTATTTATATGGCTTCTTGGTTTTCCTTCGGAATTTCCCCCTCTGAAGCCATATGTCCCTGAGCCATGAGGATCTTCTTTCGTTGAACAAAGGTATCCACTCAGGAGCATATACAGATATATCTCCCTCTTAATGTCGGCTTCTCTCTCGGGAGAAGACATCTATTTAAATGAGGGGATCCCAGACACCAACTTGGAATAGGGACTTGATCTCCCACAGTCAATGCCATCCAATCAGACTCTGCTGATCATGATTCAAGATTCCAACCATGTGACAAAAAGCTGCATAAACTTCTCAGTTCACATTTTAAGTTTACCATAACGCTCCAATGTAAGACTGATACAGTCACATGCTTGCTGCTACATAGGTGTCTATCAATGTCACTGTCATACAGGGGGAACATATCAACAAGCCTTAGCTTGTATTAGAAGTCCTTTCAGCGACTTCCTGTTATTTTGTGAGTAGCTCCTTCAAACAGCCTTCTAAGACTGCAGCTTACAAAAACCTAGGGATCCAATCTACCTTGGTTTATCCTGCACTTGAGGCATTGCACCTTGAGTTGCTTCCAGATCTACCCATTTCTGGTTATTTCAGCAGACAGCTCCTAGGGCTGTCAAAATTTGCCTGGCTCAATGACTTACATCTATGCCCATTTCGTCAACAATTTGACCACTACATAGAATTTTCCCAAGGACTTCAGCAGTCAACCCTTTAGAATTTCCAGCTTCAAACATGGGTGTCTGTCTATGTCACTGTCATGATGATAGTGACATAGAATCACAGATTTAGAACTATCACATTCATCACGGCTTGCTGAATATGAACTTCACTTACATTTCTTGGACTCTTGTCCTTGATGTACAAGGCAGGGTTCTCTTCCTCCTATACCTGCAAAGAGTGCTATTGTTCCAATACTCCTGCCTAAATTGTTCACTAGTTTGCATATTTCTGAGCTTAAATAGGGTATCATAGTGATCCCAATCCAGCACTGTTTCTTTCAGACTTCTTCATGCGATTATTTCACAAAGCACGCTTGCCTTGAGTTGCTGACTTTAAATATGATCCACAGGCGTATTTCAACGTTCATCGTAATGTGGCACTATTCCAGACTGTTCACACCATTGCCGTCCTCACATACATCTATACTACGCTGTGACTTCAACATTGGTCGCTTCACGCCATGCAACATTGTGGGCAGATCCACCACAGGTTACACAACAGCACAAAAAAAACACCTACAGCAGCAATCGCTTTCCAGCACGTTGCTCACGGTTTTGTTGCCCACCGCAGACCAGCACCCAGGCACCACCACTCTTCCGCCACCACAGTAAGCACACAAGCCGTTCCACAAACAGGAATGAGCAATTCTGCTCCATGCTCATTCTTAAGCAACGCTGGATTGACGGTGAGGGAGACACAGCGTCGGCTCACACAACAGGCGCACGAACACTAGATGTAAATTCATTTGACGGCTGGTGCCCTCTCCACGTTTTCCAATTGACGGTGGATTCATGCTCTTAATTCGCTGAGATTTAGAGTTTTCTGCGAGATGGCGTCGTCCATCTATCAAGCCATCTCCCATTTAAGTAAGATATCCGTGTTTATCACCATCGTCAGCATTTAAATCGATCTATCAGCTATCTTTCCATTCATTGCTCCATTGTGAGATGCCGTCACTGCAGCAGCCTTCTTCCAGTACTCTGTCTCTTTATTTGGTGGGAGGAATGTAGGTCTCTCATTATCCTCTGTAGAAGATGGTAGTAATAGAGGCCTCACAGATTTCTCTGCAGTAATATAATGGCCATTAAAACCAGGGTCAGGTTGCACAGAGTTTCTACCTGTTTCATTCGGAGAAGGATTATTCCACCCAATTCTGAAAAAGGGTACTCTGAATGAACTCTCCAGACCGTAGTAGAAAATAGATCTGCTATGTGTTTCTTCCAGCATCAGAGAAACTTCGGGCACTAGAAGGCTAGAGGAGCTGACGAGAAATACATTATACGATCTCTGGCGAGGCTTTTCAAACACGTAACTGAAATCCATATACCCGACAATAAGCACGATATTTGCAGGCAGCGGGGTATCCATCGCCCAGAGAAGAACATCCGCCATCATCATTTTCTCTACGTCAAAATCGCCAAGAGCGGTCTGCTGCATTCGAATTCTAGCGTTAATGAGAATCTGATCAAACTGCGTTTGCGTCTCAGAAAAGAATCGATACGCGGAGAAATGATCATAGAGGTTACCGCCACCACCTTCTGCATGAACGTTTATAATGCCAAATCTCCGGAGTAAAGCGGAGGACATGGCATTGATGACGTAGGGATTCGAGGGAGAAGGCAGGCGACAGTTCACCGTATCCCACCACAATGATGTTCTTCCTCCTGCTGCCATTCTCTCCATATTCTTCCCACTCTCAGTTCTTGCCAAAGGAACAATATAGAATACCCTGAGATCGATTCCTGAACCTTTGGATTAAATTGGGAATCGTTGTTTTCCCATGTTGCTACCCTAAACAATGAAAAAAAAAAACCCTACGCCCACTGAATAGAATGTCCGAGTTTGGTAACTGGAACCAGTTAAGAAGCCGAGTCTGGTAACGTGCGAGTGCCGAGCAATTGTGGGCGCACGCATGTAGGGGACTCAACAATAAAATTCCGCATTAGTGATTTCACTCGACGTTGTTTCCAGTGGTCGGGACACTTCCGCCTACGGAGAACCAACGCTTTACTAACTTACGCCCTCGAAAGTCTGAATCCACCCACAGTTGTTTTGATTCACTGCATTCCTTTAGGAGATTAGATATAGACCGGCAGCGTCCTCCAAAAATGAGGTGGGGACTGCGTCCCTCTTACAGCAGCATACGCTGCCCTTCCACGCAGGCTGAGACAGACCCGCGCCCCTCATCAAAACGTACGTGGCGACCATCAGCAGGTTCTACACGTAAGGCCGAAACACAGAATCTCTATAATAAGATTCCGCAGTTTATGTTGGTCACTGTTCTCCATTACATGGGGTTCAATTTGGTGAAGCATCAAATCAGACAGAATTTACGAAAACTTAAATTGATGCTACGCGTCATAGACTTCTCCGCAGAAAGCGCATTCTCGAACTTACAAGGCAGGCTTAATTCAGCGTCTAGGGCACAGGAGAACTTCCCACAAACAGCCTCAACCATATGCTGTAACCTACAGCTTCTTCCACGCTAAGCCTTTCTTCCACGCTAACTAGGGCATTGTCTTCAAACCTGGCTCTGATACCATGTTAATTTCTGCTCATGTTCTATGCCATTTCAAATTAGGGCACAACACTGAAGAAGATATAACATACTAAAAGATCGATAGAAGACAAGCCAATGAACTCCAAGTCTCTCCAATATATAGGAATCTTTGGGGGTGTATGACACGTCCTTTAAGACATTTAAGTCAATATTTTATTCCAGGCCGACCCAGCACATAAGTGGAATAAATTCAAAGTACATGTTCTGCTCATCCGATCGAGATGATCTTTAGATCAATCTTACACCTCTTCGAAAGAGGAATCCAATAAAAATATTGCGATTGTCATCTGAGCAGCACAACCTGGAGTTTGGACCTAGGTGTCCAATTTTAACAAAGAACCATGTCAATCGTGGTCCAGAAGAGGTGGAACATGAATAAAGACAACACTATGGAGAAAACGCCAAAAAGGTCAGCAGTTATCAAAGTAAAGATTTGCTAGAGTTGTCTTTTGTCATCGAGGGAGCTCTGAATTAAGTCTTTCAATATGAATCATGATGTCACCTAGGAGGAGCAGTCATGGAGATTGCAAATTATTATCCATACCTATAAGCGCACAGAGTATAGGAGTATCATGTCAATTTGAAGAAAAATAGACTGTCTGTGAATGTAAAATGATACCAGTACGTTTTCTTCTTTCTTTTGTTGTGGTTCACAAACCCCAGAGATCAGTGACTGCTACATCCAAAGAATATTTGTACCAAGCAAATCCACCCAAAGGGATCACTTCCTGCCAATTCAACCATGGAACCTGACCCCAAGAGTGTCAAGAGAAATGAACACATGACCTCTCAATAGCAAAGGTGCTTTAACAATGGGGACTCGACCAATCAAGCTAACCCACACGGCTAATACCAGTAATTCTTACGACTGTCTATATTGTCATTAATTTTGAAGAAGGATTATGCATTTGTATTTGGAAATTTAAATTATTCAATGGAGTGATAGTCAAGAATAGTGACATTCTAGGCATAGTTCAAAGATTTAAAATTTTGGTTAAAAAAAATACTTGACTGGCAACAAGTTCAACACTTTCTGATTTAGAGTTTACTTCTATATGGGACAATAGTGGGGTTGTGAATTGTGGAGTTGTAGCAATAAAATTTTGGCTTTCTTTGGTGTATTTAAATCCTACAAAAATGACTATTTTAGCCCATATAATGTTGATAACCCTAAATTTCAAAATTTTAAATCGTGGAGACAAAAGATGTTTGCCATATTTGAGAAAAGAGGTTTTGGACAAACTTGTACTAGGAAAAGAGTGCAGTGTAAGACTGATATGGATGCCCAACCATAACATAATGCTAAGTACCAAGACATTGTGAAGTTTATCAAGCTCTTTGTAACAAATGATATGCTTCCCGAAGTTCAAGATCATGATTATGCATGTATCATGTGCAGAAATCTTCGAAAGATGCATGAAGCCTCAAACAAAGGTATAGCATTTTTCCTTTAAAATATGTTATTCTCAATTCAGATGGAGGAGTTTGAGTCCTTGCAAGATCATTTGTTAAAATCGAGGATATTAGAGATCAATTGAAATCAATTGACAAGACAACAAAAGAAGAAGATATAGTGGTTATAACTTATAACCTTGAACATTACTGGCAGTACTAAAGATCTGACATTTGAGCAGTTGAGCACTAAGTCTTGTAGGAAGACATGTAAAAAGAAATTTAGGAATAGCAGAGCTAGTGAGTCTTCTGAGGTGGTACTTGCAATAAAATTTGAGAGCAAGGATACCAGACAGAGGGAAGAGAATGATGGAGACAACTCTTCCTAGTGAAGTATAAGTACAAACGCAATTAAACGTTCTTATTGTGAAAAATTAGGGCATATAACGAGAGTTTGCACAAAGCATTTATTAGATGAAAAGCACAGCCAAGAGCATTCTTCCAATGATCAATCAGGAGAACACATGCTCATGTTTTTGAACACAAGGAGAAGACAGTTTTATCTCTCCATGGTCCGAAACAAGGATTCAAAGACTCATAAAGTTGATTGGTATGTTGGTTCAAGAGCATCTAGGCATTTTACCAGCAATTTTGATCGGTATGTTGATTTAGTAGAGGGTAAATATCAACCCACTTTTCTTGTGTTGAACGGCAGAGAAGAATATAGACTTTAGATTTAGAAGAAAGGAAAATGTTCTGCTTCAGCTAAGAGGTATAAAGGTGACAATTAACAATATTTATTATTTTCCTTGTTTAGAGAAAAATCTACTTTGAATTAGCATAATGAAGCACCACCCCTGCTTACATTATAAATTTCAGCAACAATAGGTGTTTAATTGGTGATATGAATAGCAAAAAGATGGTTGCTATGGGTGTTGAAGAACAAAATTTATTCTCAATAATAGAACTTAAGAATGCAAGATTACTTCAGCAGAAAGATCATTCTAATGTCACTAAGAACTCAGCCATAATGCCTAGGCCAGATAGTTGTCAGGTGAGACAGAACTTAAAAAATGAAGCCCTAGATGATGTTGCTGTTAAAACAAGTCAAAAAAGAGAAGGAAATAGTAGATATATTATGCATTACTTTCTGTAATTCGTAGAAAGACCTTCGGGGAGGGGGAAGATGAAGTGGTAAAGAAGAAGACCCTCAACGAGGATGGAGATGATGGTGCTTGAGAATTAAACACAACATTTTAATATGTTGGACAGCCATGCTGTGGAGAAGGGAAGTTCAATGAACAAGCCAAGTTATATGTCAATTGTGGAAAGGCTAATTATTCATCCAACATTGTCTCTCACCCAGCTGGTGAGTCAATGGTCACCATCAGACTAAAGGATGGTGAAGCAGATTTTACTTCATCAACTTTTCGCAATATAATTCACTTCTAGTTGCTATTTTTAAGATCTTATTTTGCAGACTGCAAAGGTTTTGCTTGTCAAAAGCTTTTATCATTTTGTATTTTGAACAAGCATGTAAAATTATCATTATCAAAGGGCGTTGGAGATCAGGGTTATATTTAGAATTAGAGCTAAGATAAATAATAAATGCTCACTAATAATATGATGCGATAATAGGTCATTTAATGTTAAAATTAATATAGTAGCTAATAATCAGGATTTTGGTAGTTAACGTACTCCTTTCCTTCTACTATGTGGTGAGACAGTCCATAATCTGAAAAATGAGCCAATCCACTCTCTCGTTCACATGTATTGCTGTACATGCATGTGTGTGTAAAATCTCACAAAACTTTCACATTTCCAATGATTTCTCCCTCTACAAATCAGAAAAATGATAAAAGATTCTCTTATAAACAGGGGTGAGGCAGCCATTTTGAACTTCTATGGCATGTGGAAAGGGGTAATCAGTATAGTCACTAACTAGACCATTAATTCGTACTATTTCTATCACTTGATGTAATTTTCTGATTAGCATTGTAGTATAAGATTCATGTTTATAAAAAATGAACATTGATCATTCGACATGAATGGATCAACTGTCTGGAAATGTCCAATGTCAGGGTTCAGTGATGAACAAGACAGCAAATTGCATATAATATAAAAAAAAATTAAAGTGACCTGCCCATTTATATGAAAATGCAAACCAAAGCAATGCTTTAATCAACATTGATCCAAGACTACACAAACTAGGAATAAAAAGCGATATAACATCAATACTAAGAAGTTGAGAATGTTTTTTACCAAAACAATACAATATTTCCATTATATGGAAAGTCATCTAAAATAAGAAAAATCAATGAAAAATTGATCCTTTCTTAACCCTATGCAATAATGCATACTAGCCCAATCGGTTACTATTTATTCAGCAGAATCCATACCTTCCCAATACCTATTATCCATCTTGCAACTGTCGTTAAGATCTGGACTTTATTCAAAACAACATATCCAACTGCCTTTTATAGAATAAAATCTCACGGCGTCAAAAAAACTAAAGCACCACAGCAAAAACAATGGCCTAAAGAACTTTAAGTTTGAACAGATGAAAATACTGCAGAAAAGGACAAATGGGGCTACAAAACCCAGTTCTATCTCCTCTAAAGCACAAAAACACACGGAAAAACATTCAGATTATTTCCCTTTGTAAGGCTGCCAAATAGTTGGAAAAAGATATTACCATTTATCAAACCGCCAAAGAAACAGAGAGTTGTCAACAGAAGCCCAGGCCCTTCGAATTTCAGGAAATATACCACAAAGGGCTGTCCCTTCACCTCCAGCTTCATTGTAACGGTCTACCAGAACTGGTGGCAATTCTCTAGCATTAACCACTTCAATCGGATGGGGCCACTGCAGCACATAGTTCAAACATGCTTCCATAAATTTCAGAACAACAGAAGAAACTGCAATGTAAAATCGATAGTATAATTACTTCCTAGTTTAAGAATCCCTTGAGTTTGTTATAACGCAGGGTATACATTACATAATTAAATACTAAAAAATAAGCATAACACCAAAATAAGCATGAGTTGAGATTGAGAAGCATAACATAAAAAGCTTAAAGAACTGACACCTTGTAATCTAAGTCACACAAAACTTGAAATGAATATGGTTTTCAAAACAGGGGCAGCATAAAAACATGACCCCCCAAAATTTTAGGAAACAGGGAAACAGGGAACTTAAAATATAAAACATATACATAATCAAAAAAAAGATGCCTTTTCCAACTAGAAATTATCAAGAAAATTAGTAAGGTTTACAAAAACACCAATTTAATAGAAATTTCATTTATGTATTAACTCCTTTACGACATCAATTTATGCAAAAGTACAAATTAGCCTTAGCGATTAGACTATATATATATATATATATATATATATATATATATATATATTTCGAGGCTTCAAGCTAGGTTTTGGCACTTGGGTGAGTTTCCTAAGTTTGGCAAGTTAGGCTGAGTTTTGAGATTATCATATTCAAAAGATGTATTGATGCACAAAAATTGTTCATTTTATATGTTTTATGGATGCACATGTCATTATTTATTTTTCTGTGCAAAAATACTATATTTTGAGTGTTTTTTATCATTGTGGAGGTCTGCTGGGTCTTGATCTAAGTTATGCCAAGTCATTGAGCTTTTTCAGGTCCCAAACTGGAGGAATTTTTGCTGAGTCCAAATCTCACTACAATGATATAAAAGCCAAAATACAAAATGAGATGCACTTAAACCTCAAATTCGTCAAAATATTCGGTGTGTATCACTGTTATCAGAACCAGACCAGAACCTGTTTTGAGGCAGTTACCTGTTTCAGAGCTGGCCCGTCAAAACCTGGAAAACCTATCAGGTCCCTGCCCCTACCAGGGCTCACAACACTAATATATATATATATATATATATATATATATATATATAACAGGTAACTGCCTCAAAAATCAGTAAACTCAAAACTCAGCCTATCTTGCCAAACTTGGGAAACTCACCCAAAACCTAGCTCAAAGCCTCGAACTCGCCAAATTTTAGATTATCATATTCACAAGATGCATTGACAAACAAAAATTGATCATTTTATAGCTATTATGGATGCAAATGTCATTATTTCTTTTTCTGTGCAAAAATACTGTATTTTGAGTGTTTTTATCATTGTGGAGCTTTGCAGGGTCTTGAACTGAGTTATGCCAAGTCACTGAGCTTTGTCAGGTACCAAACTGGTGGAATTTTTGCTGAGTCCAAATCTCACTACAATGATTTAAAGCCAAAACACAAAATGAGATGCACTTAAACCTCAAATTTATCAAAATATTCAGTGTATATCACTGTTATTGTACCAGACCAGAACCGGTTCGTCCAGACTCCAACCATTGGCTTGGAACCAGAAAATGCCAGTTCGGTACCAAACCGGCTGTTTTTCATCAAACCAGCCGGTTCTGTACAGAACCATCCAGTTCTGTACAATGCAACCAAGGACCCTCCAAACACAAATCTAAAGAAAATAAATAAATAAATAACTTATGAGTGGGGCAGCCTAATATTCCACCCTAGGGCCCTACTAATGCCATGTAATTAATGGTAATGTTTCATCATTTTACTTAAATTTTTATGATTATGATTAATTGTTTCAGAATGTTTGAGCGGTTCCAACCTCATTGCAACTTCATATGGAGAAAGTATAATTTGACCCCACTCAAAATCCAGTAGCCTTAATAGTTTTTAGGATTTCAGGATTGGGGGGATTGCAACATTTCCATTGGATTTTGTCGCGTATAATGGAATGGAACTAGAATTTAATCAAGAGCACCAAGCCCTCTATGTATTTTGATGTTAGTGCCATTGATTGTTGAACTTCTCTATCATAACAGGTAAAAATGTACCCATCACTCAAACAAAACCTTGATTTGACCTGTTAAGCCTTTTCTCTCTTGTGTTAATGCTTAGAGGGTGATATTGATGATGAGGATCCCAATACAGGTAATGATATCTAAGTATTTGTGGTAGCATGATCTATTTTTAATGCTAGCAGCTGAAGGCCATGTAGCACCTCTTTGTTGATGTATTTTTGGTTCAGAGATGTATTGCAATTACTGTTATTTTGATTATATGCACTCTTACTTGCTATATAAATGAGAAGTAATGATGAAACTAAATCTAACGACGATCCTCATACGAACCTTATCAGAAAAATTTGAATCCAAATCAAACTTAATAGTCGTCAAACTAGAACTCAAACCCGAACCATTGGACATTGCTCACGGCAGCAAAGATCCCTTAAGGGATGGGCTTGACCCTCTTCAACGCCACTCTAGGGGACGTTTCACCCCATTCTAAGAAAAAAGATGACCTTCATGATTCAACATTGTCCCCCCACAGATATGCGCTAAGTTTTGAGATGATTCCACATGGTACTACATCCCCTCATGTACCTTTAGATGATGAAACATTCAGCCATAGAGCTTGGGTGTTGGACTACTTGATGATGTGTCCACATGGACCCAAGATGCACCTAGGCTAGACTTGACCCTGTTTGATGGACATTGTTTGTTATGTAGTTCAGAATTCAGATGAGGATGATTTGACTTGGAAGGTCTTGCACGTTCTCCTTGGGCCCCAGCACTTGCCTTGCATGATGCCACATCACCTCCACAAGCCTTGGAAGAGTAATGTCGCCTTCTTTATGGATGATGTCTTGGATTCGGAGGCACTTTTTGAAGATGTACCCACGCATTTTGAGGATTTCTTAGAGTGAGGAGCACTCATGGACCTATTCATCACTTTCTTGGTGGATCTTGATCATTTCTAGAGGATGACATCATGGTGGAGACATTTATTTCTTACACGTGCGGACTAATGTTGGCATGTTGTTATGTTTTTGAGCTATTTTAAGTTGGTCTTGTGCCATTTTGAGCTTGTTGAATGCTCAAGTAAACTTTTAGAGGTATTGCTTGTAAAATTATGAAAATGAGACTTGTTTGCCCTCATATAAAAAGGAGGACTCATTTCACTTTTATAATCATTCATCATCACAATTCTCTCTCTTCTAGAAGTGTGCATTAGCTTTGTCTCACTTTTACTTGGATGCATTGTAGCTCTATGGTGTGAATTCTCTCGTAGGTGGAAATTTTGCTTGAAGTTGGTTTCTTCGAATTGATTGAAGAGATTTTGTGGAAATTTCGTGTGATTTTATTGCATATTTTCTATATTTTGCATGTTATGTTGTTTGAAGTAGGGTTTCTACATGTGCCATGGTTAGATTTGCTAAATTTATCCAAAAATGCTGCTCCTCTATGGTGTGCAAAATTGTTTTCCTTGAATCCATTAAGGAAACTCCGAGTTGTGCATCTCTTAAATTTATTTAACGAGGAAGTCACTAGGGTTTGTAAGTAGATGCCCTTGCCATCTCACCCTCTTCAACAAGGTCATCCTCCTTGAATTTTCCCTAGGTGACTCCATTGCCCATTTAGATCAAGGAACTAGTCTAGGTGGTGGTGATCAAACTCTCTAAATGTACTAAATTTTCTCTCCTCTCTTAACTTCTAGATATCTTAACTTCTGTGAAGTATTGCAAAAAGGTAATTTTATTTGATGTGTCACAGCGCTTTAAATAGGAATTACATTACATAATTGTCTAAAAGAATAATTTAGCATTTATTACATGTGAAACCCTATTTTTAGGGTTAATGTCATCATTTTGTTATTGTTGTATGCATGTTTCAACCATAAAAACTCCATTGCAAACCCTAAAAACTGCATATCTAATCAATAGCCCTAATCCTCTGTTGATTTACCATTGTAAGACGATTTCTTCAAGTCGTTATGTGACATTACATGCCCTATTATTGAAAATATGTAAAACCCTAACTCATAACAACCCTTTAATTCACTTAAGTGGTATATGGATAGAGTACTTGAACTTTGGTGAAGATTATCTTAGCCCTTCAAGCTTTGCCAGTACCCTGTCCCAATCATTAGCCCTTATCCATCACCTTGAACCATTCTTATTGAATATCCTTTAGGTGATTTGTTGACAATGTTGGAACCTGCCAACATGCAAGGGGGTCTCCCCGATGTGAAGTCCCAATTAGACCTCACACTGTTTGGTATAGGAACCCTTCCAAAAATATGGCCCAGTTGCCATTATTCTTAAAGATTTGCCTTGACTACAATAGTTAGCACAAGAGAGAAATGTACATGTAATGTTCTTGGCATCTTTGGTCACATGGCAATAAACTGATGAACCAAAAATTTTAAAATGCGACACATCTGGTCTCTTACCTGAAAAAGCTTCCTCTGGTGTACTCATCCCAAGTATCCGATGAAGATTTATGTTCTGCACAAGTATTGTTGTATTGCATGCTTCCGCCCACAGATGCAACGATAGGCCTTGATCATGCAACATAGCTCGTGTTGCTCCCACAAAAGTTATGTTCTTCCTTTCTGCAACCCCATTCTACTGTGGGTTATGAGGTGTTATCAATTCACTTTGAATTCCTTCTGAAGCGCAGAAGTTCTTGAATTCGTTAGGGCCATATTCTCAACCATTTTCGCTCCTCAAAGCCTTCACCTTCTTCCTTGTATCTTTCTCGACAAGTGCTTTGAACTCACAAAACTTGGAGAACGTCTGATCTTTCTTCTGCATGAAGAAAATCCAACACTTTCGTCAAAAATCATCTACAAAAATCATATAATACCTTTGTTTTGTTGTGGAAGTTGTTGAGAACAATCCACACACGTCTGAGTGAACTCTCTCAAGGATCGTCTTTGCTCGGCTTTCCTTATCGTGAAAGGTGGCTTTGGTATACTTCCCCAATGTACTCACTTTGCACGTATCTCACAGCGCAAGTGCACCCTTTGGAAGTCCTGTAGAAACCTGTTGCATGATCTTCAAAGCGCCATGGTGTAGATGGCCCAATCTCCTGTGCCATAACTCACCGATCTCTCGGCTCTCCACCTTCTCTGCTTTCATGCTCAAGGCAGCACAGTCTTCTACATCCAATTTGTAGAGGTTCTTTACTCGAACCCCAATATTCTTCACCTATCATGTGGCTTTGTGACGAAGGAACACCTTTCCTTCAATGAATATCACATCATAGCCACGGTCTTCCAACATAGCAACAGAAACCAAATTCATCTTTAAACCAGGAACATACATGACATCTTTTAATGTGAGAGGAGTGCATGACTCCCTCTGAAAGGTAATTGTACCTATGTCGGTAGCATTATACCTCCTGTCATCTCCCATCTTGATCTACATCTGGAGATCTTTCTCCTCCAAGTCACTGAAGAATTCTTTGTTGTCAGTCATATGGAACGAAGCTCCACTATCTAAGTACCACACAGAACCCATCACTAATGACACCATGCATGCGATGAGAGTGAAATCCAACTCGAATTGTGAAGCAAGTGCTTCACCTGCTGCTCCTCCTAAGGACTTCTTGTGCAGACACTTTGTAGCATAATGTCCAAGCTCATGACAGTGGAAACATTTTACCTTTGACAAGTCTCGCTTCTTGCCTGTCTGACCGGAATCTAATTTGGAATAGGACGCCTTCCCTTTCCCTTTCTTCGCTTTTCCAGCCAAGGCACAGTTCTCCTCATCATCAGTCTTTGATGAGGATCCATCTCTGGCGTTTCGTCGACTCTCTTCTTGTACCAAGTCGGACCATAATCGCTCCCACTCCGGTAGCTTCTCCCTCACATTCACCAAGTCCTGTTAGCTATGCCAGCGCTTGGGAAGGCCTAGAAGCGTTAGGCTCACCAAATCATCCTGGGCAATTGTCACCCCAACACTTCTAAGTTCATCTCGACATTGAGTGAACTTCGTCAAGTATTTTGGGATTGTGTCGCCCTTTTCCATCTTGATCTTTCTGAGCTAGTCCTTTAGAGCCAGCTTCCAGTGGTCGTTGTTATTCTTAAACAGATCTGTTAAGGCCTTCCATATAGTATATGGAGTTGTCTTTCCATGGAGGTTCGAGACAATAAGATCTCGAACTCCCTCTAACAATATCCTTCTCGCCTTTGCTACATTCTTCTTCCATGCATCAAGAAGTTGAGCATCTACTGTTGCAGGTTGAGGAATATCACTGTCTATGAATATCTTCAGTCTGTTGTCCTCTAGCACGCCTCCATCCTATCCTTCCATGCTATGTAATTCGAATTACCCTCAAGGGAATATTCGAGTCTCAAGTCAGTGAACGATATCTTGATCTGCTACTGGTCTTGAAGAATAAATATGCAAATTCGATGTACCTGTTCAAAACAAACTCTGGTTCTTCTCTTCTATTGTGATTCCTGCTCCGATACCATGTAGAAATATCTAAATAGATTCAACTGATCTTGTAATGTACTAAAACAAAATACTGAATCAATTCTACAAATTGCGAAAACCAATTTCGATCGCACAATCACATAAACAAGTAAGAGAAAGAATTATCAATCGCATAACACAAGATGTATCTGGGGAAAACCTCAACTAAAAACCCCGCAATCTGTATATTGCATAAAGTCGAGAACATGAAACAATACAATGCTATTTCTCTTCCTGAGAAACCTCTGCACTTTGTTGACTGTCCCACTCTAATCCTGGTCTAATCTAAGCAAGTTTGGTCCAATATTTAACCACTTTCTTGCCCTTGCCTTACCAGCCTTTCTCACGCATTCCTAGGCTAATTGAGCCCTTATTAATTAGGAAATTCCCATCAATAGATTGCGCAATACATCCAAGGCATCCTGATGCCCTCATGCATGACATGTACAATTTTCTAATTATACAACTGATAATTCTCTTCCCTTTAACTCCAATCTCAACTGGGTCTTCCTTAGAACTGACATGCAACCACTATTTATAGTGAATTATCAGTTATCTGATTGAACACTGCATGTGAATTAAATCAGATTTAATTCACTAGACCTATCACTAGCTCTTCCACTAGTTAAACTGATTTTAACTCAAATAATTGAGTTAACTAATTACAACTCACAATTAATTCAACCAAGGCTCCTAAAAAGTAGGAGACACCCTACATGCCTCTAGTTTGACCTCCAACTCGAATTGACTGAGCTAACTAAGTCTTACAAACTCAGTTAACTCGTACAAGCTATGATAAAATGTGGAATTACAATTTACTTCTAATTTAATTAAGGGAAAATTAAATCAGAAGCCCCCTTGGTGTGCCATTCTTGTTGCCATTTCAACACTCCCCAATCTCGAAAGAAACCCTCTAACCTTGTAGTTGGTAGAAATTGTACTAAAAGCTCCTAACCCACTACCCCATGAGGAAGTAGGGTGTAAAGGGCCTAGTCTCCACCCCTACATCTAGTTTCATCTTAGCCAACAATTGGTATGGAAAATTCCTAAAAGAAATTAAGTGACAAAATCCCAAATAATTGGTACCTACCTAAGTTGCAAATTGTGACCTCTCCAAACCCTTTTGATTCTCAGATGAGTTGGGAAAATGAGTAGACAATGGACTTCCATCTTGAAAGTTTCCAATGAAGGTAGTTTGATGGAACGTACAAAATGTTATGAACCCTTCCACAAGTCCATGGTTCAAGGAATTGTGAATAAAATTTTAGATATTCATGTTTTATTCTTGCAATAAGGTAAAGTAATTGAAATTATGCTTATGTTGTCCCTTCAGGTAATCTAGGTGAACTTTGTTGATTTTCAACTAACCATGTTGAAGGTAAAAGGTCTATAAACCTAATTTCCCCAACTTCGGGTGCCACGAGCCAAATACGATTCTTCAATCACAAGGCCCATAAAAGAGTTTGTCACAAAGTTGACATATCCAAAGATTTAAAAGAGCTCATCTTGGTTAAGGATAGGGACAAGATGATCAAACAATTTGTCAAGTACATTAATTTTCCAAACACTAGCTTTAGATGCCAAAACCCAAACCATGAAATCTATGAATTCCCACTAATGGTTAAGCCAAACCCAGCACAAGCTCCAACCAACCAAGCTCCTCAAGCTCAACATTGATTGAATTCTTAGGGCACCAACCATTCCAATGACAATTGCGTTCATGTTGTTCACAAGAGTTCAAAAAGTAACAAGTTTACCCAAAAATTGTAGCCCAACCAAGCAATGACCTCTAATGCATCAACTCCAATCAAACCCATACCCTTACCAGCTTAGCCCACCAGGCGATGACCTTTGGTGCATCAACTCCGATTAAGCTCATAACCTTTCCTATTAGATGAGAGGCAATACGCTCTTCTTAAAACACCTTCTCTTAAGGCGGTCACTGGATTGGATGCTCTTCAGCCCCCAATTTGAACTCCTAGAAGTACTTGGATCCCGTGAAAACACAGAGACTAAAATTTACAGCTTTGAGAATTAGTATATGCATGCTTGGAATGCCCGGTTGACGTCAAACGCATTCAAACTCCAGGTCAAATTGGACAAGAATAGTAATATGTATAGAATGGGAGATATAAGAACTAAGAAACACGATAGTGGAAGTTTCACATATGCTCGTAAAGAAAGAAAGGAGCTTCAAGATATAAGTTTGAAGTTTAAATATAACTTGCAGCTTCTGTAAGTGAATAGACTAACATAAAAAGGTGAAAAAGAGAATATATGTGAAGAAACTAGAAGATTGCATAAAATCCTTAATCAAATTTCTTCACACGATGTCCTGACTAGTTTCCATCCTAATCATCACATTAGTCGCCCAGTTGTTCCTGTGTTGATCTTTTCGCTACAGTATTGACATACAAAGTTAATGGGTTGAGTAGCTTAGGCCAAGCTCCGAGCTATCATGTGTCAGTGCCAGGCTTACTATCTAATATATTTTATGTATCAGTCGGTTTATTGATGAAGAACGAAGGGGTTGAAGTAGAAGTCGAGATGGCATCCCCAAACCATCAATTACAAAAATCTTTATGAACCAACCCAAAAATTTCTTTCCTGTAAATGTGCATGCAAAAGTAAACTTTTTGGAAAGGAATTTTCAGTTGTGTGAAATTAAAAGCCTGAAAAACAAAGAGAGTTTCTGTTTACCTCTTTGGGATGAGAAGAGTAAGGATGACTGGAGTAACTAGAGGCTTCGAGAGCTTCCTCCAAATTAGAAGAAGTGTTGAAACATTCGTTGTCTCTGCTGATGTAATCGCTCACCAAATGACCCGCAGCAGCCACATCGGGGACAATGTTGTCATCTTCCTAGCTCATCCTAATCATTTGAACAGACAAAAACCCTCCAAATCAAGCACAACAGGGCATGTCTCTCTGGTCTTCAGTTCAAGGTCGATCGCCCCAAGAAGTCCCACCTGTTGCTTAGAAGGGGAGAAAACAATGTGGATGACTTCATCAACAGTCAAGAGAGAGGGAGTCTTTTCAGGGTCGACAGCTCCTGATTATCAAAAAGCTGAGATCTAAGCTCTGATGACGTGGGCACCCATAGGGTTTGTTGTTTTTCCTTCCATTTTCTAGTACTTTTATGTTTATAGACCTTCAACAAATTATAAATAGAACGCAAGGGGATCCTGAGAGTCCACTAGTATAATGTTAAAATGTCTCATGTTAATTGTAGAGGATCTACCTAAACCAAAGCTAGAATAATCGATGCAAGTGTATGATGTTATTATCAAGATTGTGTAGCGTTAATGGAACTTCGACACCCCTTCGGACAATGTACGCCCTGTAATTTGCACCTACTCTCAACACCTCCCATGAGAATTGAACCTCAATATATCAAAGTATTTTGAATTATTATATTACCAAGGTTTTATATTGTGATGAGAGTAAAGTTTTGGTAATCAACGTTATCAATAATAATTGATGTGTTTTGTGATGATATGCATTTGTGATATATGTATCTTTGAAGACTCTGTGATTTTAAGTTGAATGTAGTATTTATTTATATCTTTTATTGTTATGTGTGCTATTGGAGTAAATGTAATCCAACATAGAGAAGCTCATATTGTTGGCATATTAGGTCATGGGATTGAAGCTAGGATGAGCTTAATGATCAATAATAGCACAATAGCATTACCTTCTCTTACAGAGAAATGGAGACAGTGTTGAATGGTGATTTTAGGGTTACCATTGGAGCTATGATTTTTGGTTTATGGTTTCCGATCCAAGTTTTCATAGCGTGATCCACTCTCACCAATGAATCGAAGCTTATGGCGATCTTCAAAGTAGTTTACTCCAACCATCCTAATTCCATCATTGAGGGTGAATAGGTAGTCTCCTAGACAATTTTATATCAATGACCATTAAATTGTCGACACGAAATGAAACAACTATTTTTTGGCGTCTACATATCGACTTTATGAACTTCCTACTAATCAATATTTCATTAGAGTCCTATAATGAGCGATGGTGATGTATGGAAGAGCGGAGGAGCCTTGGAATTTAAAGGAGCTAATAATTTGTAAGACAACGACAAAGAGAAAAAGACAACAACAAGATTGCATTTATTATCCAAGAAATTGCAAAGATAAGAATTATTGCGATGTGATAAACAAATGGAGAGACAATGTTGAATGGTGAAATTTGGGTAAAGACACAAAATAGGGTTTTTGGCTTGGGATTTCTAAGCCAAGTTTTTGTAGCATGATCCACTCTCACTAGCGAATGGGGACGATCTAGTCATGGTATGACCCCAAGAGGCATGTATGGGGTTAAAAGTATATGATATGACCCCAAGAGGGGCATATACAGGGTTAAATGTATGTGACATGATCCCAAAGGGGGCATATATGGGGTAAAATGTACATGTACTTGGTAAATGTATAATTATAGTGGCTGGCCTAATAACATTTTACCCAATTATACCCACTTTGGGATCATATCATACACATTACCCCCATATATGCCCCCCTTGGGATCATACCAAGTCAATTTCTCAAATGATCCATTAGAGGGCTAATAGATTTGGTCTAATCAAGTGGATAACCTTAAACCTTATGACTCACCCCCATCCAGTCATATGTTGATAGATACCAAGTCCGTAGAGGAAGAGACGATTGAACTTTAACGGGATTTGGTGAGGGCTCAAACTTGACGTTGGGTTGTTGCTTTGGTCCCCTAAAGGGTGTTTTGTCAGCAACAATAGCAGCACCCTAGCATCGATTTCACGATCCACGTGATAAAGGTTTAGGTATTTATGCTTTTGGAGTTCTATCAAGTCAGGGAAATCATTCCCCACATATAGAATTGGTAAGGAATTTACTATGACACAAAAACCTAAATCCCACGCATTATTTTTAGCTTATTCAACACCCTTGGATTTAAATTTTGGTCCATTCGACTCTAGGTATAATGGAAATATAGATTACCACTTTAACTAGGATCTTGGATTCAATGGTGTAATGACCCATTCCTAAGTTATAAGCAAAATAACATTAGCGAGTATACAACATATGCATATAGAATTGGTAAGGAATTTACTATGACACAAAAACCTAAATCCCACGCATTATTTTTAGCTTATTCAACACCCTTGGATTTAAAGTTTGGTCCATTCGACTCTAGGTATAATGGAAATATAGATTACCAAGAGGGGCATATACAGGGTTAAATGTATGTGACATGATCCCAAAGGGGGCATATATGGGGTAAAATGTACATGTACTTGGTAAATGTATAATTATAGTGGCTGGCCTAATAACATTTTACCCAATTATACGCACTTTGGGATCATATCATACACATTACCCCCATATATGCCCCCCTTCGGATCATACCAAGTCAATTTCTCAAATGATCCATTAGAGGGCTAATAGATTTGGTCTAATCAAGTGGATAATCTTAAACCTTATGACTCACCCCCATCCAGTCATATGTTGATAGATACCAAGTCCGTAGAGGAAGAGACGATTGAACTTTAACGGGATTTGGTGAGGGCTCAAACTTGACGTTGGGTTGTTGATTTGGTCCCCTAAAGGGTGTTTTGTCAACAACAATAGCATCACCCTAGCATGGATTTCAAGATCCACGTGATAAAGGTTTAGGTATTTATGCTTTTGGAGTTCTATCAAGTCAGGGAAATCATTCCCCACATATAGAATTGGTAAGGAATTTACTATGACACAAAAACCTAAATCCCACGCATTATTTTTAGCTTATTCAACACCTTTGGATTTAAAGTTTGGTCCATTCGACTCTAGGTATAATGGAAATATAGATTACCACTTTAACTAGGATCTTGAATTCAATGGTGTAATGACCCATTCCTAAGTTATAAGCAAAATAACATTAGCGAGTATACGACGTACGCATATGATAGCTACACATGCATATATCGCATACCCCGCACTAGTATTAAGACTACCTAAGTTAGAGTCACGAATTGAATATTACAATATATTTTATCTCGCCAAGATATAACAAAATATCAACAGGATACCTAACCCGTATACCGCTCTATATGCGTATGCATGGAGGAGCATTATTCAACAGAGTCAAAATATAATTTAGTAAAAATTATATGTGAGTGGGCCAATAAAATAATAATATAATGTATTTAATTATAAAGATAATTTAATTAAGTTAAAAATAAATAAATAAATCTTAACCTAACTAATCCAAGTTAATCTCTACATAAATGCCCACCATATCTAAATAAATGAATATAATATCCATATAAATGCATGAATATCCTCATAAATGCCATAATATCTACGTAAGTATAAGGCGGTGGAGAAAAGTTATATGAGGGAGGGTATGTGAAGGAGAAGGGGGACTGGTTTTTTGCTAAAATCTACATTTTGTCAAGAGGAAGTGGGGAGGGATGTGAACTGTTCCAAAGGGAGGAAGACTCACTGCTCTTGGAATTCTGGGCACGGGGGCAAAAGAGGCATCTTCTGGTCTAGGATTGTTTCCTAGATTCGCTGGAAGGAAACGATTGTTTCGGTAACTTGTCCGTTGCATTCACGAGGAGAACCACAGTTCAAGAAATCACCATTTTTGTTCCAGGTATTTTTCTATGTATAGAATAGTTTCTTTTGTAAGTTTAAATTTTACTGTTGATCCCATTTATCTTGTATTTATGCTTAATAATATGTATATGATAAGTTTCAAACTTATCAAAGCTAAGTTTCAAACTTTGTAGGACTTGAGACTCTTGCCAGCGCGTTTGTGATAATTGAAGCATCAGTATAACACTCCATAGGCTTTAGGTCTTTCCGTCCTGAGAGATCTTTCTGAATCTACTTGGCCATTTGTCTACGAAACCGTTTAAGCAAGATTTCGAGTTCACTTGCCAATTCCAATCTCTTATCCCTGTAATCATCTTTGTTTTCGACCTGTCTTCGTCCAAAATAAGATGACAGAAGACAGTTAACCATATACCCAAAAAAAAAAAAACATGGCCTTTTGCTTGTGCCCACCAATCAATGGAAAGAGATGTGCATTCAAGACTTCTTTGGCATTCTCAGTTTTAGGAAATTTGGTATTTTGAGTCGAGCATTAATGTAATTCCAAACTTCAATTTTCTAAAAATTTTCAATTCAGCCTCCGTTTTATAAAGGGATGACAACAATACAATACTCATCTCATGGTCATCGAGTCCACAGCCCACCAATTGCATCATCTCTTTATCTGATGTCACACCTAGAGCATAAAATAGTAGCACCGCTAGAACTGTAATCGAGAAAAAAAAATCTTACAACAAGCTCCTCCCTTTCTTTAGCAGTCTTCTCAAATCGCAGAATCACCCAGATAAAACTTCTCGAAATTATTTTTTTTCACCGCCAACAATAGTTGAACAGTCTAGCTTAGTCATTTGATAAACCCGAGTGTCGTAGCAAAAAAAACCAGTATATCAGTTTTGTTCTAGTACTTTGGCATCATATGGAGCATTTATAAGGCCCATGTCATATGCCAATGAGATTGGTTTGCAGATGCTCATAGGAGGAGCAATACGAGAAGCTACTACACGAGACCTGGATGTATGGCCCGCGTTTTCATACCTTGCTCGTCATGGACCAGTGTTTAGAGTCATGCTTCGTGTGAGACATTCAAAGCCTAAGGAGAATAGCCGGTAGCTGGGTCAACCGCACCGATTCGGACAGAATAGGGTGCTTCCGTGGTCGGGATAACCACGAAAGTCGTGATCGTGGCGTCCGTGGCGACTGCGGTGGTGTCGGCGGCTACAACGGGGGTTAGCAGTGGTGGCGACAGCTATAGCGGTGGTAGCGGGGATTGCGAACGCGTGACCTATGGTGGAGAAACCCATAGCCTAACACTTCGCCTACAATGGATCTTTACACCTAGCACTTGCCAATAAAACAAGTTTTATATATATATATATATATATATATATATATATATATAGCTGATGTAGCTATGTGTACGTATTGAGAAATTAAAAAGTCCATTAAATTAATTTCACAAATTTTAATTAAATTAAAATATCCATTTATTAAAATTAATCTCATTAATTTGAGAGATATGTAATATTTACATAGAGGGGTTTTAAAATACCAATATTTGTTAAACACGTACTTTTGGGGGTGTTAAAATAGTGTCACGTGCTCATAGCAATGTCATATGAACAATGATGTTACAAGATGTAATACATAGCTTCGTTTAAAATAGCGTCGTCTAAATCAATACTTAACCATCAAATAAACGTTCGGTAACAATTACAAACAAATAGTAAATAAAAGTAATAATATTAAATATATTATTATAAACTAAATTAAAATAAAATATATGTATTATGATATTATAATTATATATTAAAAGTATTATTATGACGGGTTTTGTTAGGTAGATTTGGACCTACAGACCAATATTTTAACATTTAATGGTATTGAATAAACATGAAGAAACAATCTTTTATGATTCATTAATAAATTGCTTTAGAGAGTATGTTTCCCTATTGTTAGTTTACACCCAGTGGTAAATGAATTAAGGTCAAACAACCCCTTTATAACCATATTTAGGCTCAGATTCACTTAGAAAATATTATGAAATACATCATTATCTACCGGAAACCTTGCATTTTACTCTAGAATTTCTACGCATAGAATACCCTGCATAGGACAAAGAGGTAGCATGACCACCCTCCTTGACCTTGGTACTAGTAAGACCTGCCTGCAGGTAAAATAGCAAAAGAACAATACCCGTATGCAAGCTCAATTTTACGAAAATTATGCGTAGTTAGTCAGTCAAAAATAATAATAATAAATAAATAATAAAAATAATAATAAGTAAATAAATAAATTTTACCCGAGTCTCATAAATTTATTATGTATTTCAGGAAAAGTCACAATGGTAAGAACATACCAAAGGCGGAAACGCCAGCAAGATGCATCGCCATCTCTAACACCTCCACCTTCATCGTCGCCAACACCATCACCATCGCCACCACCTAGATCAGCATCAGCACCAGTTGCTCCCGCACCCGATCTAACTACTGTAATGCACTCATTAGAAGTCATTTTGGAAACCTTAAAAGGGTCGCAATTGACCAGTAGCAAAGAAGAACGACCTCACCTAGAGGAAAGACATTCAGAAAAGCCTAAAGATTATGATTATAAGCCTCAGAGAGAAAATATTTCCCGGGAACTTCAAAAGATTAAACTCCCGGAATTCTCAGGAGGAAAAGCTAGAGAACATGCCGAAGCATGGTTAGAATGGATGATAAGATGCTTTGCTCTAAAAGAATATTCCTCTACCTCTAAAACAAAGATCGCAATATTCCAACTCAGGGGGAATGCTCTGATTTGGTGGGGAAATTTAGAAAAACAACTACATATCACATCAGACATCGTTCCTTGAGAGTTGTTTGTAGACCGATTCCGTGCAAAATACTTACCGCCTTTCTTTCAAGAGCAGGAAGCAGGAAACTTCCATACTCTAATCCAGGGTAATAAGATCGTGGAAGAATACGAGATAAAGTTTATGGAACATGTGAAATATGTTCCTTATCTAGACACGGATGAACGCCAAGTTGAGCGTCTCATATATGGGTTAAATCCTCGAATCAGGGCCATGGTAAGAATGTGGAAGCCATCAGCAGTAGCAGAGGCGGTTGAATGTGCACGATACGTAAAAGAACATTTGGGAATTAAAAGAGATTTCAGACCAGCTGAATCATCACAGCAGGGATTTATAGGAAAGACTCCCCGAAATTTCTTCCGAGGAAATAGCTCGAGACCACCTCCTTATGGTAACAAGTTTACTCCAAGAGGAGTTGGAGCAAGAGCTCCCATGACCATTAATACTATAGCTTCTGAATCCTCAAACATCAATCCTTGGAAATCTCGAGGGATTGGTAATCGAGGAAGGAATGGGAGAGGAAGTAGCACCAGGGGGTAGAAATCCTGGTCTAGAAATTCACAGTCAGAATCAAGGGGGCCAACCCAGTTCGATTGTTGGGGGTGTGGAGGACCTCATTTTCAGCGTGATTGTCCGGAGAACTCACAGAGAGCAAGAAAAAGACCATCATCAGATACCAAAGGCAATCATAGAATCCATGCCGTCGTCAACAACAACCAAGCAGCACATCAATCCACTGTAGTGGAGTCTTCAGGTACAATCAATGGGATAAAACTAAAAATCTTATTTGACACTGGCGCTACTGATAGTTTTATTTCATCATATACATTAAATAAATGTGGGTTGGCAGCTTGCAAGCAAAACGATTTCAGACAAGTAGAAATGGCTTCGGGAGAACTTTAACCAGAAGAATTAAGTCTTGAGGATTGCAAAGTTGATCTAAGAGTCTGTTTGACCAAACTAAAAGTATATGTCACAACCCTAGGAACTTACGACCTGGTGATAGGAATGGATTGGTTAGGATCACATCATGCATGGGTAGATTGTTTCAGGAAAACAATACTTTGCACGAATGATGAAAGAGAGACAATACAAATCCAAGGTATTAAGAGGAAAGTATCCTTACGCTTCATCTCAGCTATGCAAATGAAACGGTGCTTAAGGAAAGGTTGTCAGGTGTATGCAGTTCAAGAAGTAAGTAAGGAGAAAGGACCATCCTTAGAACAGTATCCGATTTTGTTAGAATTTTCGGATGTTTTTCCAAAGGAATTACCAGGACTACCTCCTAAAAAAGAGCTAGACCTCTCAATAGAATTGAAACCTGGTACGAAACCAATATCTAAAACACCTTACAAAATGATTGCCCCTGAACTTCAAGAATTACAAATACAGCTGAAAGAACTGTTAGATAGGGGACACATTCTACCCAGTGTTTCACCTTGGGGCGCTCCTGTAATCTTTGTCAAGAAGAAAGATGGTTCATTACGACTGTGTGTGGACTATCGAGATTTAAATCGGGCCACGGTAAAAAATAAGTATCAAATACTTCGCATTGACAACCTTTTTGATCAAATGAAAGGAGCTGCAGTGTTTTCGAAGATCGATCTACGATCAGGTTATCATCAGCTAAGGATTAACGAAAGTGATGTTTCTAAGACTGCATTCCAAACTCGTTTCGGGCATTATGAATTCATTGTGGTACCATTTGAGTTGACCAATGCACCTGCAGTATTCATGAACCTTATGAATAGCGTTATCTGCAAATATCTCGATCAATTTGTGCAAGTCTTCCTGGACAACATTCTCATTTACTCGAGCACGAAGAGCATCTACGAATAATATTATCTTGCCTCAGAGAACACAAGTTATATGGAAAATTATTCAAATGCGCTTTCTTTCAAAAGGAAATTCGTTACTTAGGTCATACCATATCCGATGAAGGGATTTCTGTGGATCCTGAAAAAGTAAACTCAATTAGAGAGTGGCCAATACCTAAGAATGCACATGAAGTGTGTAGTTTTATGGGTTTAGCAGGTTACTATCGATGGTTTGTGGAGGGATTCTCCAAAATTTCAAAGCCAATCACCACGCTCTAGCGCAAAGGTGTTAGGTATGAATGGACTGAGGAATGTGATAAAGCATTTTCCGAACTTAAAAGATTATTGACTAGTGCACCCATTTTGCGAGTACATGATATGGATAAAGATTTTACTGTGTACTGACGCATCTAAACAGGAGTTAGGTGCAGTATTAATGCAGGAAGGAGGAGTAATAGCATACGCTTCAAGAAAACTAAAGCTCTATGAAGAACTTTATGCTACGCATGATTTAGAGTTAGTTGCAGTGGTTTTAACTTTAAAGATATGAAGACACTACTTGGTTGGCAGAAATTTTGTGCTTAAAAGTGACCACCAAAGTTTACAGTATTTGTTCACCCAGAAAGACTTAAATGCTAGACAAAGACGATGGAGTGAATTCTTAAGTGAATATGATTTTGTGATTTCATATATAAAAGGGAAGGAGAATGTAGTAGCAGATGCCTTAAGTAAAAGACCTCGAATATTTTCCCTCATACCTGTCAAGGTGGACTTAAGAGATCAAGTACTTGAACATCTCGTAAGAGATAGTTGATACTTAAAAGTAAAGTCGAGACTTGATAGCAACCATTCAAAGGAACCTAAGTTCGAAGGATATGATTTGGAAGAAGATGGAATTTTACGATTTCATGGAAGGATGTATATTCCAAATAGTGGAGATCTCCGAAACACCATCCTGAAGGAAGCCCACAGAGCAATGTATTGTGCACATCTTGGTGTAAAGAAGATGTATGTTGACACTAAGAGACTCTTCTTCTAGTCAGGCATGAAAAACGACATTGTCCAATTTGTCGCTAAGTGTCTTGAATGTCAGCAGGTAAAAGCTGATCATTCACCCAGCAGGTCTCCTACAACCTCATGACATCCCTATAACCAAGTGGGAAATAATTTCTATGGATTTTATCGTTGGGCTGCCCCTTACACAACAAAAGCATAATGCCATTTTGGTTGTGGTAGATAAATTAACTAAAAACGCCCATTTTATCCCGGTAAGAGATACTTACGAAGTTGCTGATGTAGCCCGGGTATTCATAAATGAAATTATTAGATTTCATGGAGTACCGAAGAAAATCATATCAGATAGAGATCCTCGATTCACATCAAGATTTTGGAGTTGGATGTAATCAGCCTTAGGGACTCAGTTAAATTTAAGCACAGCTTATCATCCTGAGACTGACGAACAAACAGAAAGGGTAAATCAAGTACTAGAAGATATGCTAAAGATGTATGTTATGGACCAACAATCACGCTGGGAAAAGTAACTACCCTTAGTAGAATTTGCATACAACAATAGCTATCACAGTTCAATTGGGATGCCTCCATTTGAATCACTATATGGGAGACCCTACAGGATGTCGTTGAGTTGGGACAACTTAGAAGATCGTGTAATAGTCGGGCCAGAATTCATCCAAGAGATGGAGGAACAAGTAAAGCTGATTAGGCAACGATTGAAAGAGGCACAGGATAGACAGAAAAGTTATGCAGATGCTCACAGGAAAAATAGAAACTATGTAGTGGAAGATCAGATTTTCATCCGCATCAGGCCAAATAAGAGCACCATTCGGTTTGGGAATGAGACAAAATTATCACCCCGATTCATAGGGCCGTTCGAAGTCTTGGAAAAAGTTGGACCTGTCGCCTATCGTCTTGTGCTGCCACCCCACTTGCACAAAATTCATAATGTATTTCATGTATCTACCTTACGACATTATATTGCTGACAATATCTCACGATCTTCATTGGCAGGGACTACAAGTATTGGACGAGGGAACCATTATGGTCGAACCATTACGTATTATGGAACGTAAAGTTCGACAACTCGGGAATCGCCTGATAGACCAAGTTAAAGTCCAGTGGGACAAATACAATCCTGGATCGGCGACTTGGGAAAATGTTGAGACGTTATGCAAAAATTATCCCAACTTATGCTAAATTTTGAGAAACTGGAAACTTTATATGTATATGACTGCTCTATTTTGATACTTGAAACTTGATTTTGAAATATCACGTTAAAATGAGTTTTACTTTGCTAGTACATGGATACCCATAAAGATAGAATGTTACTTCACTCTAGTGATACAGGATATATGCTGTTTGTTTAACTTCACTAGTGCATGGATACCGATATGCAATTTTTCATTTAAATTAACATTGCAAGAATATGAAATCATAGATTAAACGTTATAGATGAGACTATCTATCAATTCATTTCATTTTGCATCTTAATATGATTGAAGGAAAAGAAATAGAAGAGTAACCACATTTTAAAGTGAAAGAGAAACATATTAGTATATAGATTGAGAACGAACTAAATACAAATGTATCATAGATGGAACATGTATGAACTATACAAGAGCTATATCTAGCAAGAAATTGTATTAAATATATAGATGCATATGTTGTAATGTATGTGCGAGTGTTTACATTGCAGAGTGTGTACAAAGTGATTGTTTTGCAGAACACATTGTTACCAAAACAATCTACGTAATGACAGAATTCCAAGAACAGTTGAGACTCCATGAGATTCCATGATAGGGTGTTGACCCTGGTCCTACTAGGAGGGGTGAAGGTGTTATCCACCGTTTATCCTCCAAAGCCTGGAGTCATGGGAGGACTGTGCGAGTCACGCTCTCCTAAACGTGTGCTGATGATTGTCGGATGCCTACAAATAAATCAAGTCGACGTAATCGACACTGCTACCCTTAAGGTCTATGGATGGATCAGTAAAACTGATGCCATGGCATATGCCTGTAGAGGATGGATAGGATGGGAGCGGAAGAGATTAAGAAGGATAGGATGATTCTAGAATAGCTTGGAGACTCGATTAAGATGGGAACTAACAATTAAATTACTAATACATACTTATTCAAACAGAAAGTCAATCTTAAATTAGAAGCATTATACAATCGCTCTAATCTCTAAAAACGCAATTATTACTATGATTATATGAAACCCTAACTTCGGGACGAAGTTTTCTGAAGGGAGGAAGTATGTAACGACACATTCCTAAGTTATAAGTAAAATAACATTAGCGAGTATACGACGTACGCATATGATAGCTACACATGCATATATCGCATACCCCGCACTAGTATTAAGACTACCTAAGTTAGAGTAACGAATTGAATATTACAATATATTTTATCTCGCCAAGATATAACGAAATATCGGCAGGGTACCTAACCCGTATACTGCTCTATATGCGTATGCATGGAGGAGCATTATTCAATAGAGTCAAAATATAATTTAGTAAAAATTATATGTGAGTAGGCCAATAAAATAATAATATAATGTATTTAATTATAAAGATAATTTAATTAAGTTAAACAAAAACAAAAAAACACACACACACACACACAATTAAATCTTAAAATAACTAATCCAAGTTAATCTCTACATAAATGCCCACCATATCTAAATAAATGAATATAATATCCATATAAATGCATGAATATCCTCATAAATGCCATAATATCTACGTAAGTATAAGCTGGTGGAGAAAAGGGTGGGTATGTGAAGGAGAAGGGGGACTGGTTTTTTGCTAAATTCTGCATTCTGTCAAGAGGAAGTGGGGAGGGATGTGAACTGTTCCAAAGGGAGGAAGACTCACTGCTCTTGGAATTCTGGGCACAGGGGCAGAAGAGGCATCTTCTGGTCTAGGATTGTTTCCTAGATTGGCTGGGAGGAAACAATTGTTTCGGTAACCTGTCCGCTGCATTCACGAGGAGAACCACAGTTCAAGAAATCACCAGTTTTGTTCCAGGTATTTTTCTATGTATAGAATAGTTTCTTCTGTAAGTTTAAATTTTACTGCTAATCCCATTTATCTTTTATTTATGCTTAATAATATGTATATGATAAGTTCAGTATAAAATGATGGTTTTAGCAAGGCTCTACAAATGGTGAGTATTGAATTGGTGCTCTCATTAGTGATATCTACTATACCAATCCTAGGGCTTTAGATCAAGAAGGCTTGGGATTGAAAGAACCAGGGAACCCTTAAAGGCAAAGGAAATGTATCGAGAATAAGCCATAAGCCATCAATATCTACCTTGGAAATAATGTTAATCTCATTGAAATCATGGAACTAGAGGATTTTGCACTAGTTGGTAGATTCCTAAGTAAAAGAATGACAGGAGGCTCCTTAAAATCTTGGTAGATAGAAAAATTTGGTGCACTATTTGATTATAATCTATTAAGTATGGTACTTGTGAAGGGTTGATTGATTTGAACATCTAGCAATAAAAGATATGTAAACAAGATATTTTAGAACAAGTGGAAATGGGGTTTGTGAGCTCTTTTCCTTAAGAAATGACACTTGGAATTTAGCGCTTGTTATTCTCATCTCAACATCACTCTGATTTGGGTAAGACTACTAAGGCTTCCTCTTATCCTCTAGTTAGATGAGGCTTTTAAAGAAATTGGGGGCTCATTAATCCTCTTCCATGAAGTGGATAACCTAATTTCCCCAAAGTTGGTTGAATCGATTGTTCAAGATTTATAACATTGAGCTGGAATCTTTCATGTGGGAGTATATCTAGTCTAGGGTTGGTTACCTTCTTAACTATATTTCGATCTCCATCCTCCGCTTTGTTGACAATATGGTTGTCTTAGCATCCACCTTTGAAGGTCATTAGATATAGTTATAAGCCTTATTAAGTTATTAAACTATTTGACCTTCAAAATTTGATAATCAACCTTGGAAAACGACAATTATGATCTTTAATGGCTCAAAGATTGTCCTATCATATTACCCTCTTCTATTTCCAAGGTAAGGAGAACGAGCTCACCACAACTTACACTTACCCAGGTGTTCAATTTTCATTGACTTGATTTGGTTCTCCAACCTCAAATTAATAAGGGTTATGGTTCCCTAATCCATCTTCAATGATTGTGTTTTCAACACCACTTTCAAGACATTATGTCTAGAAGAGACCTTTCAGATAGCATTATTAGGCCCACAATCTTATACAACTCTAAGGTTTGGGGACCTAATTTGGTAAAGAATTAGGCCAGAATGGAGAGGGTTCAAGTTCTCATGCTTCATCACATCTTCAAATGCAAGAGGGAAATTGTTGGACACATTATTTAAGGAGAATTCAAAGCTCACCTCTTCAGGGTTGAGGTCATTTTTGGATTGGTTTCTCTACTTCATCGAGTTTGAAGCTTTCTTGATTCAATCACTAATAAAGACTGATATCGTTACATTACATATTGTTCCTCATATGTCATAGCATTGACTTGTCCCTTTCAATGAGCCCATTGTTGGTTTGTTGAGGTTACACACTTATTATAGTCTACGGGCATCTCAAGGGATAGACTTCCCCCATTCAAATACTTTATGAATAGCCCTAGCAAACTATTACAAAACAAGCAAGAGTAAAAAAAGATTATTAGAAAAGATATGTAAACAACACATCCAAGTCACTTGGGTAGATCCACCCCGCAAGCTCAAACATAAGATGGCCTTCTATACAAAGCATTTCATGGAGATAAGGTACAACCTCATTGTCAAACAAACCTACATACTTCATCACTAGATGCATGCACTCAAGATTCCTCTTAGCCAACTCGAGGTTGGTTCTCATCATCTTCAAGTGGAAGTTGATTACCACAATCGAAGAGCATGCAAAATTTGCCTGCTTAGACATCTATGAGAACTAAGATAGAGGATCATTTCATTTTTTGGCACCCCATCTACTACAAGATATGAGATCAGTATAACTGCCTTTTCACGAGTCACCAAACTCCCTCCCCATCTTCTTTAGATATCTGGACCACCAATGCTTGGCCTTGTACATGAGGAAGGCTCTAGGCCTTGGATCTTCTTCACTCAAACCACAAAAACCCCCCTACTTCCCCACCACCACCAAACACTATCGGGACCATCACTTCTTTCTAGTGCTTACAAACAAAGAGCAACTTCATTTCAGCTCCCAGATCCCTAAGATCGCAAGGAGACATCCAACATCTAGCCCATTTCTAAACCTCAAGGTTTCAATATTTCACCTCTTTGACTAGAGGTTTCCTGCATGTTAACCGTAAGAATTTTCAACCCTAGGACCATTATGAAATATAGAACAAAATAGCACTAGAAAATGAACAATATTTCAATTCTTAATATACCTCTTCTAAGCAATCCAAAGAGAAAAGATATTGAAGTGTCTTCATAAGTGCTGCCCTCTGGTGCAATTTTGTCATGCAAAAACCATATTTAAAAACTCACTTTTATTACAATAAAACAACCCTTAACTTCTTCAATTATGATGTTGAATCACTTAACAAAATCACCCTTTACTTATGTCAAATCATTAGAACATACATGGTTGTAAATAACAATTCATGAAGAACATAGATCACTAAAATTCAAATCTGCAATTTATATACGTTGTGGACAACTGAAAACTCTGCTAATATATACAAGATGAAGTTGTTGTACATATGATATCTTTATTACAAGGTTGGTACAATCCACTACCTCCAAAACCTTGGCTAAGGAAAACAATAAAAACACTAGCTCAACCAAAAAGCTCCAACGTGCATGAATCATTCAAACAAGTCCTTCAAGGAAAGACGTACTCTTCTCTTCTTCTTCATCTCAAAATACACCCTAGGGTTTCATCACAAAACCTTAATCTCAAACCTTTAAGGGATGAAACCCTAACCCTAGACTTCAAGATGCTCTAAGAAGATCATGAAACACTAGTAACTCCAATAGCGAGAGACCAAGTACAAATGAAGAGATAAAGAAAGACGATGACTAGTGCGCAAGTGAAATAACAATGATGAGTGATGTTTGACCATAAATGAGATGGACTCTTCCCTTCCTCTATATATACGGGGGAGGTAAAGGAGGCCAACAATACAATGTGGGCCCAAGCCTTTACAAACAACCTATAATAAATTCATGTAGGCCTACACAGTGAAGCACTCCACTCCAAGGGTACACATGCCATGCGCCAAGGAGATGTTGTACAAAAGAAGGGCTCCAAGATGATGTAACTACACAAGGTGTGTCCCCACGCCTCCTTGCGCACATGGACTCCATCACTCATCATAAGTCGTGTCCTCCAGTGAGTGCACGCACCCTGTATAAACATTGTCGCAACTCATGAATCCTTCAGCTAGTTCCAAACCTCTATCCGGGAATCCAAGCTACCCCATGCTATCTAGGGCCAAAGGCCCTCCTACAATATGCACAACACTCCTCCTCCTAAGTAGGGCATTCTCTAAGCAAATGAACCTCTCCATGTGCCCATGACTGATGCACCCCAAGTTGTCAATAGAACTCCAACACGCTAGGCAAGAATGCTAAGCAAGCACCAAACAAAGTTCATGCAAACATTGAGAAAGTTATATCCAATGTGCAAACCCATCATGCGCCATCTCCCATGTGCCAATCCATATTAAACCATCTAGGGGTTGAACATATACCATGTACCCTGAATCTCATGAGGCGCCCCCAAACATGGTGTAAACGCTTCCACAATATCCCAAAAGCTAACATGGCAGTGTTGTTAGAGCACATGACAAGGCTTCTAGCCATAATAGAATATTCGTCTTCCTCCTCTTAGACATAGTAAAGGAAAGCCTCTTCCAGGCAATGTCATATACCACATATCAACTCTTCCAAATCTTCCATCTCCAATTCATGCCAATAATCATCCATCAAGAGCCTTTTTACTTCCGCCTTAAATGGTGGGAGAACTCCAATTACTACAAGTATTGACTTAGAGGTCAACACCTTCTCAAGGATAATGATGGCACTGGGAAACATTGAGCACTCCCCGCAAGCATCGTTAATTGAGACAAATTTTCCAAGTATCCGAGCTCTTGAGAAGGATTCTTTCTTTCTTCTAAGTAATTCCAAGCTTCGTTTGTCGCTACTAGATGATATTTCATAGATTAGATCCACTTTTTATAAGATTTGCATTACACTCCCACTTGTGTGTCTTAATCCTAATGTACCTAGCAATTCCTTTGACCTATTTTTGGTCAATCATTGGACACTGATCAAATTATATCATCTTATATTATTATCCTCTATGACTATTTTTGGAACTATAAGTTTCAAGCAAAGAGAAAAAATTCAATTTCTTATTGATGGTAAATATTGCACAAAGCTGATTGGAATAAGGAAAACTGCTTATTAAATAATGGGGTGGAGGGATGCCTAATTCTCCCTTACCCCCTTCATTCTCCTAAACCTCCCCCCCACCCCCTCCTTATCCCCTTGCCCCCTCCCTCCTTCCTCATTCCATTGTCCCCCCCCCCAGCCATACCCCTCCCGTGCCCTCAGGGCAGCCACGTCACAGTTGGCCTTACGTTATTCTATTTAACCTCCGTCAATTCGAAATTAACTCCCTTTTGAATGCCATAACAACTCATGGCATGTCGAATCCAAAGATCATGTTGCAGCGTGGCAGCATTCAACCTGGCCGTCCCACACCTAGTACTTGTAGGTTCTCTGGCATGTGTTCACAGAGCGCCAGTCCTTGTTGCATTTGCAATCGTCGACATTTTGGAAATCGGCCCATGGGAATGGTGAGATCGTGGTGTCTGCATTTACTCCCCAGGATTCAAAACCTTCAGGTTGAACGTGGGACAAACCTAGTGACAAATTTACGAGACAAGGTGAAGGGTAGGGGAATTATGAAGATGAATTAAGATATAAGCAAGGATGGTGCAGTGACAAAGGTCTGCATAAGCATTTGTACAGTGGTTGGCCATATAGCGACTAATGGTATGATCCAAAGCATGAAGTTTCAGGCTCTTACGGCTAAGGAGTCCTTTGCTGCGCTCTAGTGGTCGTGGCCGAAGTTTGGGCACTGTCTGGAAATTCTACTTGCCTGGGTAGTTGTGTGGCTTACAATTCTATTCTGTGAATTCAATGGGCAGTGGACCGAGACAAAGCAGTGTGGAATTGGCCCTGTGTGTTTGGGAATTGGTCTGTTTATTTGGTTCGTCGTTGCCTGTGAGGTCCTCAGTCCCTTGGAAGAGTGTGTGAGCTTTGTGAATGTCAGCATGAGTGGGCAAGGAAGTTCGGTCGCGGAAAGTTCTGGTTCGGGCTCCTGGGGTCTTCACAGACCCAAATTTGGGGTAGCAAGTGCGAACTAGGCACAGGTTAGTGGAAATGGAAAAACCAACTATGAAATATGTGCTCAAGAACACAAAGAATTCAAGAACGGAATCGCAATTCTGCAGATGTGTATACATCAGCATCATAAAGATGCAATTGACATGGAAGAGAGACAGCCAGAGAAAAGAGAACGCATACAGAGGCTAGAGGACGAAGTAGAAGCTATGAGGCAGGAGATTGAAGGGCTGAAATTCAAGTTGGCTAAAGTAACAGGAAGGCGGAAGAGGAGCGCAAGACTCTGGACCTCAACAATCCAACCCCGATGGAAGAATAGGCACCACCTCAGCTTTTACCAATTTTGTTTTATGGGAAAACATACTTGTATATATCTGTTATTACAATTTTGCAGTGTATTTAGCTATAGGCACATAGTTAATAATTTTGACTGTGGAATGGTTGGAAAATCCACTTGAAAACGAGCTGGTCTCAATGTAGCATCAGTAGCCAGGGAAAGACCTATATGTTTGATGTAAAATCCTGCATTTTGCACGCGAGCGAGCGCGTTTTAATATATATAGAATATACTCTTTATGGTTAAACAAAAAAGTATGTGCACAAGTTAATGAGGAAAACAGTAATGAAGTCCAAGAGTCGTGTAAAAGTGATAATTACAAATTAGGAGATATAGGAACTAAGAAACACTGCAATGGAAGTTGCACTTGTGCTCATAAAGACTAGAAGGAAGTTGTATGATATAAGGTAGCTTTTGTAGGTCAAGAGATGGAGTGTACACACACAAAAGGTGAAAAGATTATACATTATGAAGAAACTAGAAGACTACATGAAACCAAAAATTAGATTTCTTCACACTTCACAATATGGCTAACTAGTTTTGCTCATGAGCTTATTAGTGACCTGGGTGTTCCTATTTTTATCTTTCACCATGGTATTCAGATATAGAGTTAACGAGATGTGTATCGTACACCATTCTTCACTCTCAACGAGAGAGCATTTTATTAGCTATAATACTTTAAGTTTCAGTTGGTTTGTCAATGATAGAAGAAAGGGTTAAGTATAAGTCTTGATGGTATTTACTATTTACAAACCACCAATTGCTAAAATTCTTATGAACAAACCTAAAATGTTATTTTCTTTCAATGCACATGCAAAAATATGTTTAAAAAGAACTTCCAATTGTATGAAGTTAAAACCCTAGAAAGCAAAAGATGTTTTTTAAATCTCTTTGAGAGACGAGTAAGCATGCTTGAAATAACAAAAGGCTTCGAGATCTTCCTACAAATTAAAAGTACCAAAACAACCCACAATCGTGCCATTAGAGCCCCAATGTTGTCTTGTTATTTCATCTCATTCATTTAAACAAAACAAAACCCTCTAAATGAAGTAGAGCATATTATGTCTTTACAATCTTCAATCCAAGGCCAAAAACATCCATAAAACCCACTTGTGAAAAAAGCAGATGACATTCTTCAAACAACCAAAAGAAAGGAAGCATTGTCAAGGTCAGAGCAAGCAACGACCTCACAAATATCAAAAGCACCAAGTTTCAACGTTTAACAAAACAAGCACCCATACATTTTAGCTTGTTGTTTTTCCTTCCTTTCATTGCATACATTGTAAAATTTTAGTTCAACTTATGATTTTTGTATTTACATTAAATGCATACCTTTTCTTTATGAATCAAACTGGAAATAAAAAAATAGATTAACTAAAACTTAATCAAAAAAACAATGGCAATAATTCTGTTTGTATTTGAGCTTGAGCTACATGCATTTTTAAACTTGTGTTATCCTTGTCACCATTCATATGTGTCGCATTTCATTGTTTAGCCTATGCAAGCCTTAATGACTTACCTCCTGCCACAAGATCTCTCAGAGCCATTAATGGCTCACCAATGCCCAGTGACAAATCATTTGATTTAAACTCAACTATAGTAACCACACCAACATAGTTTCTTGATATAAGGAGCATGATGGTCATCCTAATGAAACCCTAGAAGTTCATCTAGAAAGCCTACCAAGAGGTGATGACAAACCTCTTGAGGACATTCCTATTGAAATCCCTACTTTGGAATAGGAATTGCTTGTGACATATATACAAAACACAAAACTATCTGGGCATTTTACTAATTGTATACCTTCAAAAGGCCATAATTCAAGCATAGAGGAAGGAAGTATTGGAGTTGAGAGGTTGGCATTACCAAAAAGTCCACAACCTAACCAAAGGCTTAAATATTTTCATTTTTTTACAAGTCCCAATGTGTTGCCATAAATGGTCATTGTCCTTGGGCATGTCAAGAGCAGTGTTTAAAAATCGGTCGGACTAACTCTGAATCGGCCGAGCCGACGGAGCCAAAACCCTGGCCGAACCGGCTCGATAGAAAAACTAGTCTGAAGGCCGGTTTGTGACCGAACCGGCCGACTCAGCCGAGTCTGAGTTAGACCGGCTGAGCCACAAACAAAAGGTCACGAACCCCTCAAACAGACCAAAATGGACCCCAAATCGGATTTCAAAGGGTTTTTAGGGTTTTGGTATGCCCTCTAACCCCTCCCAATCCTATAAAGCTCGTTTATCTCAGGCTCAGCATGCTAGTGCTACAGTTCTAGTTGAGGATCTTGATGAGGAGGAGGAGCCATGGGTTTCCCCCTCTGATTCAAAGTCTAGGGCAGAGGATATTGCCTTGTCTAGCAGTAGTGATTAGTCATATTTTGTTGTATAGGCCACTTAGAGCCTCCTTGGTTATGTTTTTTGTGTTTATCTCTATATCATGTATGTATTTGACAGTGCACTGGGTGCCATTTTGATATAATGGATATATTCATGAGCCTACTTTGATCATATGTTGTCTTTTGTCTATATTCTAATGCTTTGTGTTTGAAAACATGAATGAAAATCTTTAAAATTATGTTTTTTAATTAAAAAATTAATATTTATTGTAATTTTTTACAAAGACCGAGTCATTGAAACCGAACCGGCCGAGTCGATACCGAATCAAAGTTGACCCTCGGTTGGTTCCAAACCCAAGTCGGAGTTTTAAAACACTGGTCAAGATCTCTGTCATTTTTTCTAGTTCATGTAAGGATTTTTTGGTCAAGCATGGTGCTCATCTCTCCCACCTTACGTACGTGGAATTTCAACTTTCAAACACAATTTTGTAACTTCCTCAAATGCTTCTCTAAGTTGCTGGCCAACTTTAGGTGCCACGAGCCAAACAGGGTTCTTCAATCATAGGGCCCATAAAAAAGTTTGTCTCAAAGTTGACATGTCCAAAGATTTAAAAGAGATCACCTTGGTTAAGGATAGGTACAAGACGATCAAACAATTTGTCTAGTACATTAATTTTCCTAACACTTGCTTTAGATGCCAAAACCCAAACCATGAAATCTATGAATTCCCACTTATGGTTAAGCCAAACCCAGCACAAGCCCCAACCAACCAAGCTCCTCAAGCTCAATATTGATTGAATTCTTAGGCCACTAATCATTCCAATGACAAGTGGGTTCATGTTGTTCACAAGAGTTCAAAAAGTAATAAGTTTACCCAAAAAACTTAGCCCAACCAAGCAATAACTTCTAATGCATCAACTCCAATCAAACCCTTACCCTTGCCTGCTTAGCCCAACAGGCGATGACCTTTGGTGCATCAACTCCGATTAAGCTCATAACCTTGCCTGCTAGATGAGAGACAGCACGCTCTTCTTCAAACACCTTCTCCTAAGGCGGTGACAGGAGTGAACGCTCTTCAGCCCCCATTTTGAACTCCTAGAAATTCTTGGATCCCGTGAAAACACAGAGACTAAAATGCACAGCTTCGAGAATTAGTATATGCATGCCTAGAATGCCCCGTTGACGTCAAACGCATTCAAACTCCAGGTCAAATTGGACAAGAATAGTAATATGTATAGAATGGAAGATATAAGAACTAAGAAACACTACAGTGGAAGTTTCACTTATGCTCGTAAAGAAAGAAAGGAGCTGCATGATATAAGGCTGAAGTATAAATTTGAAGTTTAAAGATAGCTTGCAGCTTCTGTAAGTGAATAGATTGCCATAAAAAAGTGAAAAAAGAAAATATTTATGAAGAAACTGGAAGATTGCATAAAACCCCGAATCAAATTTCTTCACACGATGTCCTGACTAGTTTCCATCCTAATCATCTCATTAGTAGCCCACTTGTTCCTGTGTTGATCTTTTCACCGCAGCATTGATATACAAAGTTAACGGGCTGAGTAGCTTAGGCCAAGCTCCAAGCTGTCATGTGTCAGTGCCAAGCTTACTATCTAGTATATTTTATGTATCAGACGGTTTGTTGATTAACAACGAAGGGGTTGAAGCAGAAGTCAGGATGGTGTCCCCAATCCGTCAATTACAAAAATCTTTATGAACCAACCCAAAAATTTATTTCCTGTAAATGTGCATGCAGAAGTAATTTTTTTGGAAAGGAATTTTCAGTTGTGTGAAATTAAAAGCCTGAAAAACAGAGAATGTTTCCGTTTACCTCTTTGGGAGGAGAAGAGTAAGGATGACTGGAGTAACGAGAGGCTTCGAGAGATTCCTCCAAATCAGAAGAAGTGCCGAAACAGCCGGTGTCTCTGCCGATGTAATCGCTCACCAAACGACCCGCAGCAGCCACGTCGGGGCCAATGCTGTCATCTTCCCAGCTCATCCTTATCATTTGAACAACAAAAACCCTCCAAATCAAGCACTAAAGGGCATGTCTCTCTGGTCTTCAGTTCAAGGCCGGTCGCCCCCAGAAAACCCACCCGCTGCTTAGAAGGGGAGCAAGCAATGTGGGTAACAGAGGGAGGTTTCTCAGGTCCGGCGCCTCCGGATTATCAAAAAAGTTAAGACTTCAGCACTGACGACGCGGGCGCCCATATTTAAAAACACAAACAAACAAACTAAAAAAATACAATTTTCCTTAAAAATGAAATCACAATATTTATAAAAACTAATTCAATAAAAATTATTCAAAACCAAAACTAAGTTATAATATATTGTGAAAGGGTTCTCAAACTTATATAACAAATAAATCCACATAGTTTTTGGACTCTTCCACAAATATACCCATTATATCATATTTTAGTTGAGAATGTATGTCTTATGTAAATAAATGTTTTTCAGATTAATCATATTATACGTTTCTAATCAATCTATATCTTATGGAAAGAAACCTATAATCATCTTTTACTTATGAAATGAGAATCATTATAATAATCAAACATCTTAATAAAAATTATCTTCATTAAAAAAATCATCTACCATGATAATAATAGTTTATAATTAAAATATATGTGGATTATTTTTATATGAAAATGTTAATGTTTCTTCTTTCTTTTTCTTTTTCTTTTTCTTTTTTTTTTCTTTTTTATTTTTAGGTGTAGTAGTACTTGTCTATTTTCTATTATAGAACAATGGCAAGTTCAACATACATATCAAAACCTGGTGGCCTCAATCTGCCTGAAGGAAACCAGGTCTGTTGGCCACCTCAAAGCGTTAAAAGCCGTCCAATATTGAAACAGTTTTAGCCTTATACTATCAGCTATTTCAGAGTAACTATGTCTAACATATGGAAACTGTAGAAAGTAAATTTTAACCATAGAATACATATATAAAAAGCATAGAAAGGATTGTTTGTCATCATCAGAAGAATCTATTGGAGTCGGATCTTTCACACTTGACCCCGACATATCTACCCTGTAGCTGACGATCTATTCAGTCGAGACGAACCGAGACATGTTGTTGCGAGAGCCAGATTTCTTGAATTTCTCTTACTATCATGCAGAGTTGAGGCAACCTTAGGGTCTCCTCCCATTTCCTGGATACTCAAAAGAGCTTTTGCCATAACACATTTAATTGTCCAATAAGTATGGATGGACTGGTGAAAGAGGGAAAGCCTTCCTCGGGTATTGCTAGGGTCTTTGATAAACTCCATTGCCTCTTCCTGGATTTCGATATCCTCTTTTATGTTACTTTCTCTTTCCCAACCAGCTATTAGATTCTTAACCTGTGGTGGATTCCCTTGAGAAAATGCGTCAAAAAGGCTTTCTATGACCTCTTTCTTGGATTTCCTTTCTCGTTTTCCAGTTCGTGTTGTGGTTGTTGTCTGCTTCTGTTTCCCCTTTCCCTTATCTTCCTTTTTCACCATCTTCATCTTCGGTTTACTTTGACAGTGCTTTAGAATGATGTAATCGTAATCTTGGTAATCACCTATACAGACTCTATGGAACCCTGTGTATTGTGACAGAGTGTCAATACTTGTTTTGAATAAGTAACAATTCAAAGGGCCCATATAAGTGAGCTTAGTGAGGCCACCTCCAGTCAAGTGGCAATGCATGGTCAACCCACGACTTGTAGACATAAGAATTGAAAGAAAAAAGTTAACAGACATAGGCAAGAAAAGCATATATGACTGCGAGACCTCTACCCAGAAACCAAGACAATGCATGTAGAATTGCATGTAACACTACGAGTCTATTATCCAATGACAATGTATGGAAAATCTCAGGACTACACCCCAAAATTAAAGCATGCACAAGAGGAAAACACAGTTAAGCAAATATACCCCTTTCAAAACCCGAGATCCTACCTTATGACTGATTGAATGCAAATAGTCAGAGACAGCCAGAGGAAAACTTCGAGCCATTGGGTGGTCATGATAAGCCATCCATGCCAATTCAAGAATCTGGGAATACCCTATAAACCTAGTTTTATCTTTCATGGAATAGGAACCAGATGAATCGTAGCAACATAAAAAAACCAGTGTGACCCAATTATGAAGACCAATAGCAACCAATCCTACAAGACTCACAACCAAACCAAATGACAGGAACAAAAGGAAACTTAAAACCCCAAGCAGTTATGAGCAGAAACTGCGATCATCGACGTCCATCATACTATAATTGCGGAATTGAAAGACAAATTTGAAATCACCATCTGGAACAGCGCAGGGCGCAATAGAAATCAATTTAGACAATGCGTCCATTATCAGAAGATGAATGACATACCACTTGAAAATTTGTCGTTGTGAAGTTACTAGCTTCCGGTTTACCTCTACGTCTGCATCTACATCTTCACCGTTCGCCTGAAGCTTCAACCAAGAGACAATGCAGTTGTTTCTTTCCTTATCATTCATTAAACCTTTCACCCGGCGGCGTTGTTTCCCAAGTATCTCTGACAGCATTAGTTGGTTATCACTATATTCGTTAGCCATCATAAAGACAAGCATGTTGTTGTATTGTTGCGCTGACCCGCTACCGGTTTTTTTTGCCGACTTATTCTCCAATGACCATGTGAGGCACGGCATTGCATGCCACCTCGCGCTGTCCTTCACCCGCGTGGCACCCCGATCATGGAAAAATTTACATATACATTCAAACCTCCCAACAATAAGTATCTTAAAATGATTATGCCAACCAATGTGCCAACCTCACACTTTTTTATAAATGGTTTTAAATGCTTAATTATCCAATAAAATATATTATATCCAGGGATAGGTAAGTATAGACAAAGCATCTTATTTTATTTTATAGTAATATTTGTATTAATAGTTTATCTATAAAAATAATATAATGATGATTTCGTATTTGTATAAGTTGCTTTATTTATAAAATTGTAGGTTTTAATGTTTTTCACTACTTAAATAAAATTAAAAAATAAAAAATAAAAATTAATATTGTTTTCCAATATTTTTAGAACAAGTGGAAATAGGGTTTGTGAGTTTTTTTCCTTAAAAAATGACACTTGGAATTTAGCGCTTGTTATCCTCTTATTCTCTAGTTATATAAGCTTCTAAAGAAATTGGGAACTCATTAATCTTTTTCTATGAAGTGGACAACTTGTTTTGAGATTCAAGTTTTATGAGGATGGCCAAATCGCTAGCGAGTCTCAACCTATCTAAGGGATTGGTTGGATTTATGATTATTTGAAGTATCTACAATGTTCTACCAACCTCTTAACTACAAATGAATTACTTTCAAGTGTAGATGGTGTTAGGAATATGGCCATCTAGTTAAGGATTTCTCTTGTAGGTTTTGAAATTTTGGGTTTAAAAGACCCCCCAAGATGGAAAAGGCCTAGGCCTAATCTTCTGTAAAAAAAAACACCTCTAAAGATATTCAAAATAGCACACCAAAAGGGAACTCAACGTCTGATACTTCTAAAAGGATATAAAAATGACATAGCAAGAGTCCCTCTAAGGACACTCTCATCATAATACCTTATGATGATTATGGGTAAGCAAATTTCAGCGCCTCCCTCTCATTTAGAAAATTCCATTGTCCATTTACTTTTTTGGAACTAGGATATGGGACTAGAGCACTCTTTGATTGACCACAATTGGAATTTCTTATCAAGATTTTTTGGTAACATAATCCCATAGTCTTCTCCCATTATACCTTTGGATGGTCTACGAGGGGGGCCACCTTTTCTAAACCAAAGCCTCGTATCTCTTTTTTCTCCCCATGAGAAGAACCTAGAGCTAGAAACCCTAAATGGTTGTCACTCTTTTAAGACTTCAAAATACAATCTTAAACCTATAAACGATGGATGTGGCTTATTTGAAGAAGGAATTCAAGGATATCTTAGACATTTAGTACAAAAAACGCCACATTTGGACTTAGAGGTTATAAATATTTCCACTCAATAGCTGAAAAACCAAGCCAATTTCAAAGTCATAAGTGGATGAAAACAATGGTTGATTGTGTGCTTTAGAGTAAAACCCCTACAGATGGTTCCAAACATTACTCTTAGCCTTGAAATGCAAGGAAGTAGCCAATTCCTCGAAAAAATCGACCCTAAAAAGGTTAATGGAAGCTCATAACCCTTTTACCATTTTTTTAAGAACTAGGGTTGGTATTTCAACTTTATTGATGCCATAGGGTCGTCCAAGGTCTAGTCATAGGTTGGAGGATAAAACTTTTCACTATTTCTAATTATTAGGCTATTGCATTAAGGATTGGGGGCCTCTCTCTTGTCTCTATAATTAGGAAAGAATTTACCTATCCAAATGTCTACAACAATGACTATGAAAACTTAGAAATTTGGGAACAAATTTTCCATAGCCTCTTGTTGCATAAATGGCCAATGGTGATTAGAGGATACCTACAAAAGCTTGGAACATTGGGAACAACATTTCCATTGTGTTTAGTTACATAAAGGGTTGATGGTGATTGGAGGAGATCTAAACTTCTCCCTTGGTCCATCCGAGATCTAGGGGCCAATAACCCAAGGAGATAGTTTATTTCATCATTTCATTAGAAGTCTTGGACAGGGAAGGGATCCTAGACATATAGTTGTAAAATTATTGGCCCCAACCCAGACCAACAGGAGGACTACTGAGGAAAGAATAGCAAAATTATCTAATCATTCCTAGTTTTTTATCTATAAAATGTCGTTAATATTCCATTGTACAGTTTGTCACAACAAATCTACTTAAATATATTAGAAAATCTATAATCTACAACATGAGGGCTAATTTCTCCTTTGATTTATGTATTAATTAATTATCAATTATTGTGCAAGCATGCAAATTAAAGTTATGCATAAAATAGAGAACAAATAGAACAAACATTCACAAAACAAAATAACACAAGATATGACCTAGGAAACCCTTCCGGGATAAAACCCGACTGGAAGGTGAGGTTACTCCATTCTCTCTCTCGCTCAAACTAATAATCGATGCAAGTGCAAAGGAGTGAGATATGTGGCCCATGGGTTGCCATAGTATACAAACCCTCTTTTCTTGCTCTCTTTCTACCCACTCAAAGTTACTACCCATATATGGAATAAAATGCACTCAAATAGAATGGAACCCCTCTTCCTCCTAGTGTCCTAATTATAACACAACTCGCTAGCCTATTAGTGGTTAAGTTTGACTCTTTCAACTCTTAACTAGAGTTACAATACAGACACATATCGATTATTCTTCATCGTGGTTAAGTAGCTAGCCCCTTTTCCATGAATAATGGGGGTTGATGTGGCATTGTCTCAAATCATGATAGTCAAAACAAGAAGGTCAACTTCCTGTTGGCATAAATTTTGGATACATATTCTGATTGAGGTGATTCTTACATCGTTGGAAACATATGTATGCATGGAATAGTGCTAAGTGGTGCATCACTTAGCGGACAAATTCCTACACCCAAAAATTGATGTTTGATTCCTCAAACTGATTCTAGAAGGTTTAAGATCCTTTTTCACCAAACTGGAACCCACGAGTAAAAATGGTACTATAAGTTGATTCCTCCACTTTTTCCTCTCAGAAAGAATCAGAATGGATGACAAATAATATAATGATCAAATATAGATCACACCTTCCCAATTTGGGAGGTTGTTGGTACCCAATAACAGTCAGGCCAGGAGGTAACTCTAGCAAAATTGAATTGATTTGCATTAATGGGTGCTCACAAATATATCCATGGAGGGTGTAACTCTTGGGATTCATCTCTGAGTGTCTCTTCATCTTTTGCCTCTCCTTATTTTCTATTTACACTAATTTACAATTTCACCCAATCCCTAGGATTAGGTGTAAACATTCCCCCCCTTAATTTGAAGGGACGTTGGTGAGTCCAAGCATCATTCTGAATCTTTCGAACTTTTCTCTTCCAAGCACTTTGGTGAAGATGTCTGCAATCTGCTCATTTGTGGAACAATGGCGTAGATGGATTGTCTTGGCCTCGACATGGTGTAGAATCAGATGGTATTTTGCATTGATGTGCTTTGTTCGATCATGGAACTTTAGGTTCTTGGCCAACTTTATTACAAAAGTGTTGTCGATCATGAGTGGAGTTGCATGCACTTGTTACATCTGCAAATCTTCCAAAATTTTCTTGAGCCACGCAATTTCCTTTGTTGCTTCAGTTGCTGCCACATATTTTTCCTCATTTTTGGAATCTGTTGGAACTGATTGTTTATGTGATCTTCATGAGACAACTCGTGATCCAAGACTCATAGTATAACCTGAAGTAGATACCCCAGTTTCTTTGTCTCCATCAAAGTTTCAATCATAGCATCCAATCAAGATGAAGTCGCCCACCTGTGTATACTTAAGTCCCCTACAAGTACTTTAGAACTCTTTTCGCAACAACCCAATGTCCCTCATAAGGCTTTTGCATAAACCTCAAGAGGATTACAACAACAAATGAAATGTCTTGTCTGGTAGTAGTCAAGTAGTTGAGACTTCCTACAAGTTGTTTATACTTTTTTGTATCTTCAATCTATTTTCCTTCAATGGATATAAGCTTCAAGTTCTATTTCATTGGAGTAGTCAAAGGATTACACTCAGCCATGTCAAACATGTTCAATACATCTCCAATGTATTTATTCTAAGAGAGGAATATAAACTTAGGATGTTGAGTTACGTCAATACCAAGATAGTAGCGAACATAGCCCAAATCAATCATTTCAAATCCTTTCCTAAATTCCTTCTTTATGGATGCAATATAACTCTCATTGTTTAATCTCATCAAAAAATCATCTACGTACACTACAAGATATACAGTTGTTTTGCCAACTTTCTTGACAAACAAATTTGCATGATCAAGATCATAATGTTTGAAGTTAAGTTTCAGAAGATACTCAGTTAACTTCTTGTACGGGGCTCGCAGTGCTTGCTTGAGGCCATACAAGGTTTTTACAAGCTCGCATATTTTGTGTTCTTGGCCCTTCACAACAAATCCTTCTTACTCGGACATAAAAACATTCTCCTTTAAAAATCCATTCAAGAAAGCGGTTTTTGCATCAATCTAATGGACTTTCCAACTATTCCGAGCTACCAATGCAAAGAGTGTCCATATGGTAGCCCATTTTGTTGTGGGGGAAAAAGTATCCTTGTAATCGACCCCTTATTTTTGTGCAAAAACTTTTGCCACAATCCTGGCTTTGTGCTTTTCAAATGAGCCATCAACTTTGTACTTTTTCTTGTAGACCCACTTGTAGCCAATCGGTTTGGTTCCCAATGGAGGATTAACCTGCTTCCAAGTGCCATTATTATCAAGGCATCATATTCCTTCTGCATCACTTCATTCCATATTCCATTCATCATAAGAAGCAACTTATTTGAAGGAAGTTGGTTCAAAATCTATAGAAAAATTCAATTCACAATGATAAGAAACATCCATATCAACAAGTGAATCAGAATCATCTACATCACCTCCATTTTTCTTGGTGGAACTTCTTGTTCCTGTCTTTCCAACCTCATCAGGATGAACATTTTTTAGGTGTCTTTGTCATCCATTTTGGAGGACCTTTCTTAGATGGCCCAGGTTGCTCAGTTGACTAAGTTGGGGCTAAACCAAGACTTAGTCTCCCATTTTTGTCAATCACGTCACTCAAAGTGTCATATGTGGTTAGATCTTCATGTGGGGGAGAGAGTGCATCAGAAGAAGATTCCACATATTGATCAAGTATAGGAATCCCCCCTTCAAGATGTGGAATCTGATTATCAAATTCTTGAAATGAATTTGCATGCCCGAATCTATCCAAGCAATCAAGTTGTCGCTCAACAACATTTTCAGTCTTGGAAGATTCAAGAAAGATGACATCTCTAGATACCACAAACTTCTTAATGCCATCATAGAGATGGTATGCTTTGGAGTTATTTGAATACACCAAGAAGATACACTTACAAATCCTTGCACCAAGTTTGTTTCTTTGTTCCTTAGGTACCAAGGCAGAATAGGTGGAACCAAAGACTCTCAGATGCTTTACCGAAGGAATGTGGCCATGCCACAATTCACAAGGAGACTTGTTTCTAATTGCATTAAAAGGACACCTTTTATATACGCAACACATAGAACTGCATGAACCCAAAACATCAATTTTACATTATTGAAAAAAATCATGGAACGTACCATATTTAAAATTGTCTTATTCATTCTTTCAGCTACACCGTTCTGTTGGGGATTATAAGGCATGGTTGTTTGATTTCTGATCCCATGTCGGCGAAGATAGTTTTTCAAATCATTTGAAGTGTATTTCCATTATCAATGTGAGTATAGCCAATATAAGTTGTGCATCATTTTAAATCCATGCATGAAAGTTCTTGAATGTTTTAAAAGCATCTGATTTGTTCTTCAATAAGTAAACCCAACACATTCTGGTGAGTCATCAATAAATTTCATCATATATTTATTTCCATTTACAGAAGGAACGGGCATGGGGCCACATAAATTTGAATGAATAAGGTCAAGTTTTCTATGTTCGTTGGAATGTGAATCATGAAAATATTGTTTACTATGCTTTCCTATAATACAAGCATCACATTGCTTAAGTTTCCTAGGAATTGTAGGAAAACCAGTATCACCATTTTTCTTCAAATCGAAGGTTGTCATAGTTCAAGTGTCCAAATTTAGCATGCCATAACAGATTTGATGGGAATGTACCTTCATCGTAGTGATAACTGAATGCAATGTTTTGTGCACGAGAAGATTTACCTTGTAGCTTTAGAAGTCTTTCTTCTTTTATCCTCATCACGACAAGTGAGTGATCTGATGCTTTTTCTGACCTCAAACTTGCCATCTAACATATGAATGGAGTATCCTTAATGGTGGATATGGACCAAAGACAAAAAAAAAATATCCTTAACTCTACCTCATGTAGAAGAAATTCTGGAAGACTAGGCAGTTTAAGCCTGGTTGTGCTAAGCCCTGATGGCTTGAGTTTTGATTTGTTTGCAAAGTATACTGCTCCATCAACCTTGTTAGTAAATTCTTCAAAAAAATATTTTCTAAAAGTCACGTGGCATGTTTCTCCTTAATCAAGCAACCAATCATTTTCCCAAGAAGCAAGTGAAGCATTAAACAAGTCTTCATTGACTCCAATATTACAATGTGCCACAACATAATGAGCAGATTCAGGTGCTTTACCTTTCTCTTTGTCATGATTTTTACCTTTGGTTTCATTTATTTCTTGCTCAAATTTGTCCCAAGGCAGCTTACATGTGGATGCATTATTTCCATCTCTATTGCACCATGTGCAATGAAGATTAGATTTTTCTCCTTGAAATTGTCTGCCCCCCCTGACTTTGAAATTTATTCTTCCTCTTCCTCTTTGTCCACCTCTTCCTCTAGAAGAATCTTGAGCATGATTCTTCTTTCTACGTGCAAGACACAAAACTTCTTCAAAATACCTAGGAGTTTTCTTCTTCCCAAAATCCTTTTCTCTCTCTGCAAACTTCTGCTCAATGGAGTCAAAGGTAATCTTCTTGAGGTTTCCACTTGCTTGCAATGACTCGAGATAATGTGAGTAAGTGGGATATAATGCCTTGACATGAGCTATGAGAGGTATGTACATTTCAACACCAGTATGTTTAATGGCATGCGTGATAGATCTTGCTTATGATGCTAAAGCAAGAGGGTCATCATTTTTCAATTCAAGACTGAATAGTTTAATCATCAATTGAACAACTTCAGGTTTTGAATGTGAGTCATACAGTTCTTTCAACTTCTTCAAGGCTTCATAAGCATTTGGGAATGTTGTAATATTGTGAATCACCTCTTCATTTACAAATGTTGCAATCAAGGCATAGGGCTTGTTGTTCTTGTTGTCCCAAATGGCGATCTCGTTGTATGAGGTAGGCTTTGTAGGTGCATTTTCTTTGTCTCCTTCACATATTCCTTTCCACAAATCATTAAAAATGAGAGTGTTCTTGATTTTTTGGGACCAATCACGATATTTTTCCTTGCTAGTAAGAACCAATCCCACAATAAATATGAGTGAATGCATTCGAAATATGTACTCTAAAAAAAAATAAAAATCAATCATTCTTATGCCACTATGCCAATACTTAAATAAATAAATAAATAAATAAATAAATTGTTGTTGATTTGTAAAAATAAAAATAAAAAAAATCAATGTTATTTAAAACAGAGGTATATTTGGGTAGACAATATATGGGGGAGGTTTTGTATGGGTGAAAACCATACTCTCTAAATGTGGTGAATTTTTTTTCCTTCACCTTCTCTCTGGTGTACCATTTAGCCTTGCCTGGAAATTGTCCCTACAACCCAATCTACCAAAGGTCATGTTGACCCTAGCTTATATTTTTGGACCTCATCTGCAAAATTGTATCCTTTGTCAACTACAGTTGAGCATTCGGGGCCAAATCCTTTACGAAAGGTAGGACTTATTCCTCTTCCAATTCCAACATGGAAGGCTCATAGAGTTTCAGATTCTCTACATTCACAATTGAGTATATGCACATGTAAGGAGGTAGATTGAATCTATAGCCATTATCTCCCACCTTTTCCAATATCTCAAAGGGACCATATCACAGACCCTTCATTTTTTTACCGAGAGTTTGTAGCCTCTCCTTGTTCAACTGTAACCAATGAATTTTCCATTATGTAAGTTTGTAAATGGTTATGGATATTCCACTAAATAGATCGTCAGAATAAATCTCGTAAAATTATACTTAAAAATCCAAAAATATACACTATGAGGATATATTTATCTTTAGATCTATAGATCTGTAAATTATTAGCTATTGTGTATGCATGTAAAATACAATTATGTAGAAAATAGAGAACAACGAAATTAAAACTCACAAACCACGATTAACACAAGATATAACCTGGGAAACCCTTTCAGGAAAAAAACACTCAGCTGGAAGGTGCGATCGCTCTGCTCTATTTCTCTTGATATAAAATGGTTGCATGTACAAAAAATTAATTCTTGTGGCCCATGGGCTACTACAGTGCACAAATCCTCTCTATGTGCTCTCTCCCTATCGCTCTCAGCTAGTTTACTCGTTTATGGAACACATGCACTCAAAATGAATGGAACTGCTTTTTCCCCTTAGCGATTTGGTTATAACGCAACCTTATAGACTATTAGTGGTGAGGATTAACTCTTTCAATTCTTAACTGTAACACCCTCCTCCCACTTTTACCCAAGTTAACTGGTCTACTCGGGTAAACAAGTGACAAGAGGCTATTATGATGTGATTCAACTACCCATCTACAGTTAAGGAAGTGGAACCAACATAATGAAACTAAATTGACCTTCCACACATGCTACATAACCTTCAGGAGCCAACCAACCCTTCCAGGTGATTAACCCCTAAGACAACTTGACATTTTACTAATTTGGACCCTTAGTCGCTCCCGTGACAAGCCATGCATGCGAATGAAGCCTTCGATTCGCTCCCAAAACAAGGCATGTCAATGACTATGGAATTTTCTAGGTAGTTATGAGTAAGCGACCTCGGATTCTAAGCCATTTTTTCAGGGCTAGGTCTTAGGCCACTACCCAAAATTACATTAAACTTTCAGAAATGATGAATAACAATGGAATAAGGCTTGTAATGCAATTATTGGTGCAAGTACTTGATCTAACCCTTACTACCCATGACATGCATTTCGTCAAACATGTCACAAATGTGTACTATCCAAGTCATAACAAAATATCTCAGCATAGGGGTCTCATACTTATCTCAGATTCGTAAAAAAGCATTGATGCCTTATCACAGTAGTTGCATTACCATCTATTAGGTCATATATTAATTGTTCATTCATATGCTAATCAAAAAATGATAAGACCCATACATCAAGTCTGACATAAAACATACTCATAACCTAACCAACAAAAATAACAAGTATATGACAACCATAAAAGCCACATATGAACTAGTACATTGACACATGAAATACCAAGTAAAAGGAGCTCTTAATAATGAATGCATAAGACAACCTGGTTTTAGACTTCCATGAACCACCTGACCATATATTGGGTTGAACCAAATCTTTCTTTGAGCCAATCACCCTCGTGCCATATTCCAAGCATGAAAGTGGGTCTCACAACAAAAACAACTAGGGATCCCTTAGGCTTTACCGCAATCCCCGCTGGATCACTAGGCTCGAGCCCTCATCCATACAACTAGGCTTTACCGCAATCCCCACCGAATCACTGGGCCCTAAACAAACATGGATACATCTGGATATCTTTAGCTAAACCATGAGGAATTTATCTGTCTCAACCTCTCGGCTTTACCGTGTATCCCACCATTACTGGTCAAGGGATTCCTAGGCCTACGAGGTCTCCACCCTTTAGGCTTTACCATGTATACTGCCATCATCGGTCAAGGGATCCCTAGGCCCAATCAAGATTACTCCCATCTAAGATTTATCGTATATCCCATCTCGGTATTCCTAGGCTCAATAAATGGTATTCACCTCTGAGCTTTATTATGTATCTCGTCCTGATATTCCTAGGCTCAATCAAGGTGTTCACAAGCATGCTTTATCCTGTATCCCATCCCAGGATTCATTGGCTTGTAAATAATCCCGAGACCACCCCACTCAACTTCGAGTACATCCGGCAATCCAGCTCAACCAAATACAAGAGAACCCACCACACCATGGTTATCCAAGAATAGAAAGGCAAGGTTGAAGAACACTGTCACACCTGGAAAAACCCATGCCAATGACAACAAGAGAACCAAGAACACACGTGCATGTACCATGCATGCCACATCTAGAAAGGAAATCACACATGCAAATCGATACCTACAAGTAATCCCATTATAGCTGCTTGTTCCTGCTCTTCCTTGCTTGATCTTTGATTCCCTTTACCTTCTTTGCTCTTCCTTTGATTTTCTAGATCCAATGCTAAAATGCTCAAAGAATTCTCTAGGTGTCCAGGATTGAGAGAGAGAGAGAGAGTTGAGAGAGAGAGAGAGTTCCAAATTTGAACTCACAATAGGTACCAACTAATCCTTAAAAGCCTTTTTATTATTGAGGCATCTATTTTATTCATTTCCCATTATTATCCTCCAATTTACTCCTCACATGCAACTTGTGACCTTTTACCTTCCTTTTCTCCTATTTTCCATTATTTTCATAAATAAAATGCCTATAAATGTCGCATGCCTTTCCAAAGCCTTTTCCAATTTCCTTAGCCATAATAAACCAAATGAACACCCACACTACGATGTTTTTTTCCAACATTCAGCTTGGAATACTTGTCCCATGACCTTGGTTATTATTTTTGCCTTTATTAAATTTATTTACAGAACCATACCCTTGGAGTAACACTGTCCTCAGTGTTCAATGACACCTACAACCAACAAGAACACTCAAAGCAAAACATAATGCCCATGGAGCTTTATAACTTAGCTCGATGCAATATTTACAATGAGAAACCTGTTGAGAAGCAAACCAATATGACAACATAACACATGAAAACCATAACGACATGACACCCATACCACTTATTGGAGATTTATAACACAACTCATGGCGATATTTACATCCATATACATATATACATGTACCAAAACATCACATCAAAACATACGCCAAAATATTCTCTCAACCAGCGAATAGAGAAGGATACATAGCCCACATCTGATCTGCCATGTCCATGTAGCTTCATCAGACCCAAAGTGCTTCCACTGCACTTTAGCCTGCTTTATTGCTCAGTTTCAGAGCATGAGCATCTTTCTCTGCAAAATACACTGCAGTTCCAACTGGAATTCTCCTTCTGCATCCACTTGTAATAAAAGCCAGTCAATCACATGATTAACATCTTCCACATACGTCTTAAGCATTGAAACATTGAAAACATCATGGAATTTCATTGTTGGAGGTAGTGAAAGTCTATAAGCTACTATTCAAATCCTTTCAAAAATATTGAAAGGTCCACAAAACCAGGGTGTCAGCTTGGCACATGATCCTATCCTCAAGGAGCTCTTCTTAGGTTTGATGTGCAAGTACACCTATTCCCCAACCTTAAATTCCTTAAGCATCATGTTCCAATTTGGATTTCCTTTTTGTCTGTCTTGTGTTGTCTTTAGATTCTTCTTGATTACCTGCATTTCCTATTCCATCTCTACCAACATGTTCGGTCCTATCAACACCTTGTTCACTGGATCACTCCAATTGATGGGAGTATTGCAACTCTATTGATAGACTGCCTCAAATATACTCATCCTCAATTACTCCTGCTACCCATTGTTATAAGCAAACTGAAACAATTGAAGGTACTCGTCCCATCTACTTCGTTGTTGCATCACATACATCCTTAACATGTCCTCCAAAATCCTGTCGACCCTCTTTATTTGTCCATCTATCTGCAGATGATAAGTTGTGTTGAAGGCCAAATATGTACCCAAACTTGCAAATAACTATTTCCAAAACCTAGAAGTGAACTTAGCATCCCTTTCTGATACAATATTCTATGGAACACCATGTAGTATCAATAAATATTTGATGAATACTTGTGCCACATCACTAGCTGAATACGTAGATTTTACCTGAATGAAGTGTGCTACCTTTGTCAACCTGTCCACCACAACCATGATGGAATCATATTGTCTGGATGTCCCCGAAAAACCTGGAATGAAATCCATGGAAATGACCTCCCACTTCCACTATGGAATCAAAATAGGTTGTAGTAGTCCATGTGGATGCTTACATTCTTCTTTCACTTGCTGACAGTCCAAAAATATAGCCACAAATTCTGCCACGTCCTTCTTCATATTCGGCCAATGATAAAACTTCTTCACTGTTGACACTATCTTCTGGTATCGTGGGTGACCTGAATACAATTTTGCATGAAACTCTCGCAAGATAGTCTTCTTGAGCTCGTTGTCATTCGACACATACACCCTGTCCCTAAATCTGTTCAAACCATCTGTTGTAAGACGATAGTCCACATCCTTATCACTTTTACCCTGTTGTAACTTGTGCCTAAGCTCTCTATACCTGTCATCCTATTGTCTTGCCTGTAATATTTAATCTTGTAAGTCTATCCCATAAGAAATCATAGTTGCTATATGATTCACCTGTATCCTCCTGCTAAGAGAATCTGCAACCATGTTCTCATTTCCCTTGATATACATGATCTCAAAGTCAAACTCAATGATCATGGCCAACCATCTAGCTTGTTTGGCATTCATATTCATTTGATCAGATAAATACCTCAATTTTTTGTGATCATTCACCAATTCAAACCTCCTGCCAAGAAGATAGTGCCCACATATTAGATGCATGGATGATCACTGCCAACTCAAGATCGTATGTCGGATAATTATGCTTGTGCTTATTGAGTTTCCATGACTCATAGAACACTACATGTCCTTACTACATAAGGACTCCACCGAGCCCTCTCTTGCAAGCATCTGTGCACACCACAAACTCTTTGTCTGAATCTGAAATACTTAACACTGGAGCATTCGTCAAAAACTACTTCAACTGTTTAAAACTTCTCATAAATTCCTCTGCCCATTCAAATTTCTTACCTTACCTCTGAAGTGACATAATAAGATATGCAATTCCGAAGAAGTTCCCGATGAACCTCCTATAATAACCTTTTAGCCCCATGAATGATCTTACCTCATCCACATTTCTAGTAGTTTCCCACTCCATCATATCCCTTGTTTTTTCTCGATCCACTATTATGCCTTCCTTGGAAACAACATGTCCCAACTAATATACATATATCTGAAATTAACTACATTTATTGAGCTCAACATACAACTATCACTCTCTCCGCAATCTCAATCTTTTTTATGAAAATATTTTTTTGGTTATAGTAAGATAGGAGAAAACATCGTTGACGCGTTTTGAACCAACTAGTGTGGTTCATCTTTAGGACAAGATGAAGAACGAGATATTGGCATCAAATTAAATAGATGTATAGAAATGTTAACTAGCCGTTATAATATAACAACTAGTTTGGCTCAATAACTATTATTAATAAATAATATATTTATAATATATAAATCATTACGCACCATCCAAGTTAACAATGTGTGGGGGAGGGAAGGGATACTTGGTGCAAACATTACAACATTGGATATTGGAATCCCTTTCAGGATATTAAACATATATGGGCACTGTCATAACATGCCTGCTTTCTGGGATAAGTTGATGGGCTCTTTGATCACAAGGGTGGATCATATTATAATGGGTGGAGACCTAAACTTCTCCATTAGACAAGAAAAATCTTGGGGTCCCCATGCTATGTCGGATTATTTTGAGTAATTGATTGATAATGCTGAACTACTCGACCTAGATATGCCTAAAAAGATTCCCACCTGGCGCGATAGAAGGATAGGGGAAGAAGCACTAGCACGTAGGCTGGATCGCTTCTTCATAAAATCCAAGTTAGCAGATAGGGTGGACAGGGCTAGACAATGGGTGGGAACGAGAGGCACCTCAGACCATTTGCCAATTTATTTTGAAATCCATGGGGAGAATAAAAGGCCTCACTCCCCCTTCATGTTCAATTCCACCTGGCTAGATGAACCTGAACTCCACAAGATAGTTATGGAGTTCTGGAACCATTACCAATAGGATCACAACATAATGTTGGCGAGATTCATCGCCAACAACTTGTCCAGGATCAAGGATAGGAATATCAAATGGGAAAGGGAGAAAAGGATTCGAGATGAAGAAGCATTACAGAGGTTTGAAAGGGATGTAGCAATACTTTTTGGATCAAAATGCCTGGGGTTCACATCCAGTAAGACAAAGGATCAGCTAATCCAACTGGAAATGGAAAAGATCAAACTATTAAGACAAAAAGAGGAAACCTGGAGACTCAAAAGCAGGGCTATCTGGCTCGAGGCTGGTGATAACAATACCAAATTCTTCCAGCAATGTGCAAAGGGCAGGAAGAGCATCAATACCATTTGGGAATTGAAGGATTAGGTTGGTAGGGTGGCGAAAACTCATCATAAGCTCTCGGACATGGGTATTAGACACTTCTCCCATACATATAGAGACCCACGGGTGGCTAATATATCAAAGGTGCTCAGTATTTCCAGGAATATGCCAAGGTATGTGGGGGATGATGATATTGATCATCTCAATGCTGCGGTGACATTAAGAGAGATAGTAGTAGTACTAAAATGGTTCAAAAAAGACAAGAGACCTGGTCCGGAAGGATGGCCCATTGAATTTTATCAATCCTTCTTTGATCATATTGGTAAGGACCTTCTTATGTCCATTGAGGATTGCAGAGTCTCAGGCAGAATGTATGAGGGATTCAACTCCACATTCATTACTCTCATCCCTAAAATTGACAAGACGTTGTCCTTCGACGACTAAAGGCCCATCTCCTTATGTAATTTCCTTTACAAAATCATTTCCAAGATCATAGCAAACTGCATCAAGCCTATTTTATCACGTCACATATCCAAGGAACAATTTTCCTTTCTCCATAAAAGGAAAATTCACTAGGCTATTAGGACGACGCAAGAAGCACTACATTCTATCAAACTCAAAAACCTCAAAAGCACCATTCTTAAGATCAACCTGGCCAAGGATTTTGACTACACTTGTTGGACCTATTTACAACTTATCCTCCCTCATACTGGCTTCCTCCAGTCTTTCATAAACTAGATCATGTGTTGCATCACTAATGCATCTTTCAGCATTCTCATTAATGGTGCAGCATCTGATTTTTTCCATGCGGGGAGAGGCCTCAAACAAGGATGTCCTTTATCCTCGTTTCTCTTCCTTATGATCATGGAGGGGCTAACAACGATGGGAATTTAATGGGGGTCAAAATTACTAAATATATTCATATTAATAATTTGTTATTTGTTGATGATGTACTCATATTTCTCGATGCATCCATTCATGATTCCAATTGTTTCAAGAGGATTTTGACAAACAAATTTAAAGCTACATGCATGTTGCCCAATATCAACAAATCCACTATCATGATGACAAGATGCACCATTCAAGAGAGTAGACATGCTCTCCAACATTTCTAATTTGATCACCGAAATATAGAGCAGGGGCTCAAATATCTGGGGTTCAGGCTCAAACCCAATGCTTACCGAATCTCGAATTGGAACTGGCTTATTGCAAAAGTGGATAGAAGAATCAATATATGGCAATAGATATGGCTCTCTAGAGCTGGGTGCTTAGTCCTCATCAAGTCAATATTGGAGCCTTTTTTCTGGTGTACTGGATGGCACTTGCTTGGATCCACAAGGGCGTTAAAACTACAATACAACAAATATGTCTACGTTTCCTTTAGAGGTGGAAGAAGGAGGGCAACACTTTTTCTTGGGTAAGATGGGACAAAATTGCTAAACCCAAACAGTGGGGAGGATGGCTTCAAGGATTTAATTTTTTTTGCCACAGCATTGGTTATGAAATTAGGATGGAAACTACTAATTTCAAACAACCTCTGGCATGAGGTAACATATATGAAATACCTTGCACCTATGTCCACTCTAGGATCAGAGGTCCCATTAGATGCAGGTCAGGCTCATCCATTGTATCGCGTTATTATAGCCGCTACAACACCCTACAAAATTTGGCACTAGTTTGAAATTTCAAAGCCCTTGTTTCTTCTGATAAGGAAGAGCTTGTTCTAGCCTCTTCCATGAACCTCAAACAACCCACCTTGGACAGGTAATATCATCCCAAAAGATGACTTCAAGTTTTTTCTAATAAAGTCGCAAAGTTGCTCTTCTTCCAAACTTCAGCAAGTCGTGACTTAGTGACCTTGCGACTTGACCAAGGTCGCGAGGTCGCTAGGTCTCAAACTGCGTCAAAATCTAATCTTTGCTACTATGAAACCCATCGACCTCCAGGTCGCCACGTCACAAGGTCGCGAGGTCGCATATGCGCCTAACCGAACCCGATTTGCGACCTTGCGTCCTCCATTAACGACCGCACGTGCAACCCCTTTACAAATAAAAGGGTCGCGTAGGTCACATTCGACCTGTGTGACGAAGCAAACAAGACGTCTGACAAGCCAATCAAAATTCAATTTTGTCCAACTAAGTTGCTGAAACCTACTGCAAGTCCTTTTTTATTGACTATTTATCTAGATTTATGCAGGAATGCAACATAATACACATATAACCATAAATACAAAGATGCAGCAAAAATAACACTTCATTTCATTAATATCAAAGAATTGAAATTTTCTTATAGACAAAATGGAAATAAAATAGCTAAGGCGCTGGTAGCTTATATCTAAGAAGAGATGTGGTGGATACAGGCCTCTAAACTGTGTTACAATGAGGCTCGAGGGCCTATTTATTATTCAGAAACAATGGAAAACCCTAAACATCCAAAACCCTAACCCTAGGAGATGAAGTGCCAAAACTATGAGCCCCGTTTGGGTAAATTGGTGTTTCAAGTTCCCGGGGACATAAAATTGGTATACGAACTTCATTTGACGTGCACCATGCCTCGTTAGAAAGATCTATCCAAGGACTACAACTTTTGATGTGAGCAACATGAGCCCATGTTGCTCTCAATTTTCCCAAAAAAAACGTTATTTAGGGCCTCAGAGCGGCTCCAGAAGTTCAGGACCCGAAAAATTGATAAAAATAGTAAGTTGTGTTGAAACTTAAAACTAAAAAGAGACAATGGCCCCAAGTGGAATAGGCGGGTGGACACCAATATCCACTTGGATCATTCCTCCCCCCTTATGAAGCAATGGTCCCCATTGTGTTGATTTCCTCCACGAGATGAGGAAACTTATGCTGAACTTGGTCCCTGGTGAACCACTTGCCTTGGTGTAGGAGTTGGCCAACTTTGACAACCCAATATAGTTAGATCTTCTGTTGGCGAGTGTTCTTGATTTGCATGTCCATTATACAATCTGTGGTGGCCTGTTCCATGCAGTCTGGGTTTAACTCTGTTGGTGTGAGTTGTTTTGCAATGTCAGAGGTGTCAGGTAGAGGTGGGAAGTAGGGACGAAGGTAGTCCATATTGAATATTGGGTGTAGACCAAGGAATAGTGGAATAATGAGCTCGAAGGCATTGTTCCCTATAGCCTTGGTGAAGGTGCACGACCCATATCAGAGCTTTCGGTGGGGTCCAATGAGGTGCTCCTTCTGCAAATGTATCCACACTTTGTTACCCACCTAGAAGTTGTGTGGCACCCGATGTTGATCAAGTCGTTGATTGTACTTAGCATTGGATCTGTCCAATATGTCATGAACCTGTTGGCGGATGTGCTGAATGCACTAGATGAAGTTGTTCGCTTTGTCAGCTTTAGATTGGACATGAGCCAAATCGGCCTGAGTAGCTGCAAATGGCATGGCTACGTCAATGGGACATAGGGGCTGGAATCCCAAGACCACCAGAAAGGGGTTGTGGCCGGTTGAGCTGTGGAGAGCTCGATTATAATTGCATTGTACATAATGGAGGCTCTCATCCCATGTGCATGGATGCTTTGAATTGTACATGCGCAAAATGTGTACAATCATCCTGTTGACGACCTTTGTCTGGCCATCAGTTTTGGGATGGAAAGCTATCGACTTGGTGAGCTTGGTGTCCAGCATTGACTAGAGGCTGGACCAAAATGTGTTGAGGAACCTGTTGTCCCGATTTGATATGATAGACTCTGGGATCCCAAAGTGCACCCACACTCTTTCAAAGAAGAGTTTAGCGGTGGATTCTGCTATGATATTCTTCTTGCAGGTCACCATAATGGCCATCTTCGAGAATCTGTCGATGACCATGAAAACACAGTCATTTCCATGCTTAGTAGAAGGAAGGCCCGACATGTAATCCATGTGTTAGCACCTAATTTGAACCTTAGGCTGAAGGAAGGCAAATCAGGGTAACCTCAAACCACACGCAGCCTTGTAGCTAGCCCTACAAGGTCAGGGGAGGGCACTCTCCAAGAAAAATATTCAATAAAATGTAAAAGTAAATTGATTTTAGGCTAGGTATAAGAATTTGAAAGTGTTTTTTATAAATTTTCAGGGTTGTATGGAGCAGTTGGGACAGTTTGAAACTGGGGAATTAAATCAGAGATACAGGATATTTCATGGGGCAAGGTAGGCAGGGATTTTAACAATTCAGTTTAAATAATGATGGAATGTTTAAGACTAGTGAGGAGCTGAAAAGGGCATAGGAGATGAATCCTTTTCAAACAGCAGAAAACATAGAGTGTTGAATGATTTCCCAAGGCAGAGCATTATACAATGGATTATACATATCTATCTTGAAAGCATTCAACCAGAAATGCGAATGAATGAATGGTAAACATAACAATTAACGTATGAACACAAAGGAAGAAACAATGCGAAAATCCATACCACAGGGATCCGACAAATCAGAGCTGCATATCTTTATTAATTCCTTGCCAAACTGTTACAAATGGAGTGCATAGCGTCCTCAAAAAAAAAAAAAAATCCAACTTATTCCACACTTTATTCCCCTCTACAAAATGATTCAGAAATTACATTGAATAGACAAAAATTTGAGGGGAGTAGGTCCACAGAAAAAGGAGCATGTCTCACTAGCTCCGAAACCGAAATCTAAACATAAGAGAAAGACCAAAAACCTGCCCCTGAAAAAGAGGGGAAACAATACATTTTGACCATCTTAGGATTTGTTGTCACATCCAAAGAATGAAAATAGGAAATCTGAAAAACTGATCCCTTATATGCCGCTATTGTAGATGTCTCTGTTTCATAATTAGTTCACGACCTTTGACTATTTGTCTCTGTCTTTACTCTTTGAAGAGAAACCAAATTTTGAAGAAAATGCCTTTGAAACGATGAAAAACCATATATGTCGTTTAATGAAGAAAAATTCCCTTTTGAGTGGAAAAAAGGCAAAGGAAAGGATGGTGGGCGCGATTTGCGATCGCAAATCGCAATCGAAAGAGGGGAGGGGATGTATGATATAGCGGAGAGGATGCGATTGGAGTTTTGCGATGCGATAGTGTATAGGGGGAGTCACATGGGAAAATCGCAATCGCAATCAGGAATCACAACGGGAGAGAAGTGGGCGCATCGTATTGATAATTTGCGATGCGATGCGATGGAAGGAAAGACCTTTTAAAATAAAACATGAAAATTGCTTTAACACAAGGGAAAAGCCCATTTTCTTTTGAAAAGGGCGGAAGAATTTAGGTGGGACCCGGGCGAATCGCAATCGAAATCGAGAAGGGGAGCGGGAGCAATGCTATAAAGACTTTGCGATGCGATGGATCGCAATCGCAAATCGGCGAGGAAAGGGAGCGGAGGCAAAGTATCACGGGAAATGTCGATTGCGATGGAATAACTTAAGAAATTCTTTAAAGTCGATTTATCGCATTTACAAAGGAAAAACCTTATTTGTTTGGGAAAAGGCGGAAGGCTTTATGGTGGGGCCCAAGGGTAAATCGTAATCGCAATCAGGGAGGAGCGGGTGTATTACATAATGGGATTCGCCGATTGCGATTGGGGATATGCGATTAATCGCATCGGGAAATCAAAAGAGGGAAAGTGGGGTTATGTGCTGGGAAATTGCGATGCGATTGGATCAGAGGAGGGGACTTGCGATCAGATCAAAGGAGGGGACTCGCGATCGGATCGGAAGAAAAGGGATGCGATTGAAAAAAATTAAAATTATATTATAGAGTTTAAGGGACCAAATGGGAAAAGGGGTAGGGTTAAGCTTTTGGGGACTTCTGTTCACTTAGGCATATTTTTCAATCCAGGAGTCAGTTTTGAGAGTATAATATACCGTTGGAAAGCTCTTTCCAGGCTCCTTCTGATGAACATACTTAGAACATGATTTTGCACTGAAAATACTATGGAAATCCTTTTTGAAAAGTAGGGTGTTGGCTTTGTGGAGATAACAACTTCTGAAGTGCAACTTATTACATATGAAGACATAAAATTACATGAAATATGATAATAAAAGCAAAGTACCATGTTTTCACCTCAAAACATGGTTTTGAGGTGAAAATTACATCAAGCTTAATAGAACAATTCTTTGATCTTTCCAGATACTGTGCCTTTGAGTTTATTTGACCTCCTCATGACCTTACTGATATTTATTGACACTTGACTCATTAATCTGACCAGGATGAGACCCTAGGACCTACTGATACCAACCCTATGACCTGATAGTATAAATTAGGAATGAAAGTGAATTATGAATAAAGACCATAGAGAGGGGAATCAGCAAGTTTTACATGAGGGAAAACTGATGAAAGACCACTGCCATCAATGAATCCATGTCCTAATGGAATGATGAAAATTTATGGTATGGGACTCCTACTATGAAAATGCAAAAGAGTAAGTTTGATCATTGATGGAAGTATGACCAGACTGACACTAACATTGGCTCCAATGGGGATGGTAGCTCCTTGGAGGTGCCAAGAACACCGTAGACCAAGTAGCCTTATCCATTGGGCAGATATGGTCAAAATACTAAAAACTGACATAATGCAGACTGACTCTGACTCAAACTATGATTGAAAACTTAAATAAAGCCAAACTTTACACATATCATTCAAGTTTTATAGCCTTCACCTCAGGCCCCAAACTTCAATGTCTGTGTAACTGAAATCTAACCAACAATGGCATGGTATATACAATGATTGTGACATAAATTTGGATCTATTATCTTCAATAGTGGTAGTGCTTCAACAACCTACCATTTACTGGTCCTCCAGGGCAATATTGGCCATCCATCTCTGAGAGCAAGAAATCATTCTGTCCCCTGTATGCTGAAATCTTATATGGTCCTCTCCACAAGCTGTCGAAATTACCATGGTTCCCTTTGTCCTCATTTCGTGCATCCCATCTCAACACCACATCATCCAACTAAAACTTTTCTACTTTGGTCTTACGGTCATAGATTTTATTTATCTTCTCCTGCAACTGAATAGTGTTTTGAGACACTTCCTCTCTTGTTTGCTGAAGGTGGATCATTTGATTGATCCTTCGTTGATTATCATCTTCTTCGTTGCCAACCTCTTGGAATAGTCTCATGACCAGAACTGTGAGTGATGTAGGAAAAGCAACGTCAGTACCATAAACCAATTCAAATGGTGACATACCTATATATTTCTTGTTGCTGACTCTATTTGCCCATAACACGTTGATGAGCTTTCGATGTCAGTTCCTCTTGTTCGCTTCCAGCATTTTCTTGATTATGTTTATCAGAGATTTATTCGATGATTCTGCAAGGCCGTTGCCTTATGGGTAATACGTTGTTGAATGGCCCAACACAATATTGTATTTGTCGCAGAACTCTACTATCTTCTTAGATCTAAATGTTGCTACGTTATCTGTTATGATTTTGTGAGGGTAGCCAAAACGAGACAAGATATTTGATTCTAAAAATTGAATGATTACCGTGTCTGTAGCCTGCCTTGCTGGAATGGCCTCGATCCATTTGGTGAAGTGATCGGTACCTGTCAAGATCCATCGGTGTTGTGTTGATGATGCGGGATGGATTTCCCCTATGAAATCAAGTCCCCACTGCTGGAAAGGAGAATTTATTGAAACTGCTTTCAAAGGAAGGGGAAGCAATTTCCTTTTTCCTTGGAAAAATTGACACTCATGGCAGCTCATCACTGTTTTGTACAGATATGAAAATAAGGTGGGCCAATAATATCCTTCTCTCAACACTTTGTTAGCTGTAGTTTTCCAAAACAAATGACCGCCACAATCACCTTTGTGAAAGTCATGCATCACCTGCTGAGCCTCATCCTCAACCAAACATTTGAGAAAAATACCTCCTGGATCTTTCCAATAAAGAGCACTGTTTAAAATACAAAATTTAGCAAACTTAAGTTTCAGTGATCTACCTTTTCTTCTAGACATTCCGGGAGGTGGTGAAAGGTGCTGAAGAACATAGACTATGTCTGAATACCATGGGGATTGTAGAAAAATGTCTGAAACTGGAACAAGCAAACCTTTATCCTCATCTTATGACATTATTGCTATGAGATTTATATCCAAAGCCGCAGGTCTGATTGGGCCATTAGCTTTGTCAAGCCTTTTCCTTTGATCAACTTTGTGGGTTTGATCTCCAAATCATATTCCAACATTGTTGCTATCCACTTACCTCTTCGACCCTCTAGATCAGTTTGCATCAAGACATCTTTCACTATTGCATTAGGAACATATGCTATAGTATGTGAATGCAGAATGTATACTCTAAAATCCTTCAATGCTTTTATAAGGGCTAATGCTTGTTTCTCAATGATATTATACCGCAAAGCAACATCTCGAATGGTCCTACTGAAAAATGCAATGGGTTGTTCAATCTGATCTCTCTTTTGCATCAATATCGCAGCCATAGTATGCTCCGATGCAAATGAAAATATAATGAAATCTTGAGTGAAATCAGGACTAATCAAGACTGGGGCATTGGACAGAGCAAAATTTCCCAGATTAAATGACTTGATAGCCTCCTCACTCCATTTGATAGCGCTATCCTTTTTCAACATGTTAGTCATTTCTCTTAAATGTTCGGCCAAGTTGGGTATAAATCTGTGCAGGAAGTTCATCTTACCATTAAATGCCTGAATCTCCTTTTTGTTACGTGGGAGGTCTATGTGCTGGATGGCCTCCACTCTTGAAGGATCAATGCGGATACCGTCTTTAGAAATGATGTGCCCCAACAACTTGCCTTCATCCATAGCAAGCAGACTTTTCTTCAGATTGAGATAAATCCCAAACTTCCTGCATCGCTGAAATACAATCCTCAAGTGGTGCAAATGTTCGTGATCAGAACCAAAAAACACTGTCAGATCATCCAAATAAACAACAAGAAAAACATCCTTTTCATTGGCAAAAGCAATATCCATTGCTCACTGGAAAGTGGCTCTAGCGTTCTTCAATCCAAATGGCATTTTGGCATACTGGAAAGTTCCCCAAGGTGTTGTGAAAGCAGTTTTGTCTTGGTCTTTTTCATGCACCAAGATATGGTTATAGCCTAAATAGCCATCGAGTAGTGACATCCTTGATGCTCCAACTACTCTCTGTAGAATATGGTCTATCTTCGGAAGTGGATAGTTATCCTTTAAAGATGCTTTGTTCAGATTCTAGAAATCTATACAGAACCTTATCTCTCCTATCTTTTTACGTACCAGGAACAAATTTGAAATCCAGTCAGAAAATCTAATTGGGACAATGATACCAGCTTTATACAATCTGTTTACCTCTTTTTCAATGGATGGCAGCAGCTTTGGGTGGATCCTTCTCCGCTTCTGTCTAAATGGATTCTGATCCAGCTTGATGGGAATAATATGCTGAATTATATTTTTGTCATACACCTTCAAATCTGAATAATCCCACGCAAACACATCAGAAAATTCAGAAAGTAATTTAACATACTGTTCCTTTACCTCAGGGGATAATGTTTTTCATAACTTCACCAGCTTAGGCTTGTCAGCTGTTCCAAGGTTCACATATTCAAATCCTTTATCAGTAGGCACAAAGCTCGGTTTCTTTGCAACATCATCTTGATCAAAAATCTCCTCCAAAGGTATGAGACCTCTAGGAATCACATTATCTTTCAGTTGCAATATGTTCATCTGATTTGCTTCGATTTCTTGATCATCAACATTATAGTCACCCTCTATGGGAGTATCCTTGAATTTTCCTTCACTCTGCAAAAAAGCATTGATTTCATTGTCATCCCAAAACACTTGCCAATACCTGAGATTATTCGGAACAGCAGGCCAGTGTTTGACATAAATTTCAAATTTTTTGCTGGAATTCATTGGAATCTTCAAATTTCTTGCAGTAGTGGCAAGAGAATCTGCAATAAGATTCTGCATTCGGGGTACTGCTGTCAAAGTGTACTCAGAAAACGTCCTCAAGATATCCAGGACTGCATTTTTGTAGGCCCTCAATCGCGAATGCTTTGCTTGGTACTCTCCTTTTACCTATTTGATTATCAACTCCGAATCTCCATAGACAAAAATCCTCTTAGCATTTAGCTTCTTCAAAATTTTCAAACCTGCAATAAAAGCTTCGTACTCTGCTTCATTGTTAGAGCAGTCAAAAGCCAACTTGTAAGCACATACTCTAACATTACTAGGAACTTTTTCAGGTTGGAAAACAGGGCTCTAAATCCATATTCCTACACCAGCACCGTCCTCACCAACAGCTCCATCAAAATCCATGCTCCAAAGGCCTTCTTCTTCTTCTGCTAGATGCTGAAATTTTGTTTTTTTCTCTACTTTATATGGACTGATTTCTGCATCTTTCTGTTGTTCATTGTCCTTTTGCTGCTGGCAGTCAGGAGGCTCAGAAATGCTTGCTGCTTTATCTTTTTCTTGTTTAAGGACTTCCCTAAAATTTTCTGATATTTCAGGTATCTCATCTACTTGTACCAACTGAATGTTTTCATCATTCAAACCACCATCTGAATATAATACAAATGACTCTAGATCTGTGTGGACTGCATTAATGGGATGATTAACTGGCTTCTCTTTGTTGGTGATCATGTATTTCATTTTCTTCTCCCTATATAATTTTCTTAACTGACCGAACACGGGAATGGTGGCATAAGAGAAGTCAAGCTGAATGGTTCCTTTCAGTTTTGCACCCCATGACCTGGACAGAAGCATTCCAAACCGTGGTGGAACGTCAGCAACAACCACATCCATCAAAACATTATTGGCTGGGATTTGATCTAAAGATAATACCAAGTCTTTGATAAGACCAATGCAATGGACCCTACCAGAGTAAAAGGAATACAAATCATGGTTTTTGCGGGTAATATCAAGACCCAGATTCTCCATAATGGCTTTAGGCATCAAGTTATGCGAGGCTCTGGAGTCTAACATGGCATTATGTAAAATGAACTCATGCAATCTAAGACTCAGTTAGAAGGGAGGGACTTCACTTTCTTCTGACTGACCTTCTATGGCTGGACCAAAAATGAGTTCAGGATAATCATCTTCAACATTCACCATATCTGATACATAATCTATTTGCAAAATTCTAGACATCTGATGTTTATAAGTGCTATTTTTCACCAACTCAGTCAAGGGCATGGACACCTTCAGTTTAGAAATTTCATTTTCTAAATTAAAAGATGGCACTTTTTCTACCTCTTTTATGGGAGGATCTTTCTTCTCTACTTGCTCTTGTGCTGCGATATGCTGGTTCTTTTCATTTGCAACGTTAGTCGTTGAGGATGCCTTGCTGGGAGAAGGATCAACAAGCTCTTTCCCTTTTTTTTGAGTATTTGAAGAATCATTTTTTGATTGCAGCTCTTTTCTTTTCTGAATGGGATTGACCGGCACAGAGGCTCCTCAAAGAATACTACTTCTATTGGGCCGACAAAGCGTTCATGTATCCTCTTTGATAATCATTGGACTCTTCCTCTAACACTACATCACTGGCCAATACGAAATCTTGGTCCTTTCGGATATCTGCAGTCGCTGTATATTCCTCATCTTCTGTGAGGAAGATGGGTGCACCATCGGCTATGAATAAATGGTTGGCTTCAACTACTGGATCATTATCATCATCTGTTTCCATTTCCTGAACATAATTTTGCTGTAATGGAGTTATAATCTGCTATTGTGGCGTTGCTTGGTCCTGCGTTCTTTATTCTCTCTGCTTAATTCTGAATTGTGGCTACTGATGTCCTTTGAAATTTGGATTCCTGATTTGTGCTTCAGGTCAATCTGAAATAGTCAGCCGATCAACCATCTTCTCCACTGTCTGGATCAAAGTGTCCATATTACTGTCTGAAGGGGATGCTTCTTCTTTCATAGTTACTCTCTTTTCAGCTTTTGCCTGAGCTCTTCTGGCCAGAAAATTTGCTTGAATGCTCACAGCTATCGTTTGCATGTCTTCAAGTGTGGTAGGATCTCTTTCTCGTAGCTGATACGCCATATCAGCATCGAAACCATCTGGAAACTTGAGCAAAGCTAACCCCATGGGGGGATTCAGATTGGCTAGAATAACATTATATACAACATTAAATCTCACACAATAATCCTATACAGTTTCACCCATATTTCTTTTAATATTTTCATATTCAGACAAGATTTGAAGTGGGTTTTTCTTTACCTCCCACCGGTCTAAGAATTGTCTATGTAACTCTTGCAAAGTGTAGATAGAGCCTGCTGGTAATGCTCTAAACCATTTTTGAACTTCACCTCCAAAGCTTTGGACGAACAATCTTGCGGTTACATTTTCTGCCTCTACCTCATGAAGATAAAAAAAGTCATTCATCTTATCAACATGCTGCTGGGTTGTGGTGCTCTGAGTGGCATCAAAGATAGGTATTTTACTTTGGTAATCAGCAGGCATATCATTCAGGTTCTGAGGTAAAACCAAAGGTGCATACCGGGTAGCCATGACTTGAGGTGGATTTATAACAGTGTTTGTGCTACTAGGATTCAAGGGAGGTGTTGATGGAGGAGTCAAAGGCTGAGAATTGACCTCTGAAACTGATGGAAATGCTGATGATTTAAGGGGAGGAACTACTGTTTCTGATAACTCTGAAGGCTCAGGGATATTGGTTACAGTGACATATGTCTGAGGGGAATTCAAAATATAGTCATCAATCGATGTATTTTCCCTTTGAACTTCAATATCTACAACAAATTCCAGATCTAAAACTGTGTCATCAAGTGCAGTTTCGGATTTGCTTCTGAATAAAGAAAGCTCAAAACACTCATCAAAAGAGAGGTCTTCTATAAGCAACCACTCACTAGGCCAAGTATGGGATCTGAAAATAGGTCTAGGACTTAATGATCCTTCTTGTCTTCTGATTATCCTTAGAATGAGATTGGGATTTTCAAACACAGGGGGAGGATTTGGACCAGGGTTGGTCCTGGTGTATCTTTTTGAAGCTAGTGTGGTTAAATTTCTACTTTACAATGTTTTATTTCATCCTAGCAAACTTTGAACCTCATCATTCAGAGTCCAAGAATTTATTTGGAAAATATTACTCGGGTGATCAGTCTTTTATGCTAAATATCCTCCCCAGTATGGTTGCCAGAAATGTTGGCACCTAATTTGAACCTTAGGCTGAAGGAAGGCAAATCAGGGTAACCTCAAACCACACTCAGCCTTGTAGCTAGCCCTACAAGGTTAGGAGAGGGCTCTCTCCAGGAAAAATATTCAATAAAATGTAAAAGTAAACTAATTTTAAGCTACGTATAAGAATTTGAAAGTGTTTTTTTATAAATTTTCAGGGTTGTATGGAGCATTTGGGACAGTTTGAAACTGGGGAATTAAATCAGAGATACAGGATATTTCATGGGGCAAGGTAGGCAGGGATTTTAACAATTCAGTTTAAATAATGATGGAATGTTTAAGACTGGTGAGGAGCTGAAAAGGGCATAGGATATGGATCCTTTTCAAACAGCATAAAACATAGAGTGTTGAATGATTTCCCAAGGCAAAGCATTATACAATGGATTATACTTATCTATCTTGAAAGCATTCAACCAGAAATGCAAATGAATGAATGGTAAACATAACAATTAATAAATGAACACAAAGGAAGAAACAATGCTAAAATCCATACCACAAGGATCCCACAAATCATATCTGCATATCTTTATTAATTCCCTGCCAAATTGTTACAAATGGAGCGCAGAGCGTCCTCAAAAAAAAAATTCCAACTTATTCCACACTTTATTCCCCTCTACAAAATGATTTAGAAATTACATTAAATAGACAAAAAATTGAGGGGAGTAGGTCCACAGAAAAAGGAGCATGTCTCACTAGCTCCGAAACCGAATCTGAACATAGGAGAAAGACCAACAACTTGCCCCTGAAAAATAGGGGAAACAATACATTTTGACCATCTTAGGATTTGTTGTTACATCCAAAGAATGGAAATAGGAAATATGAAGAACTGATCCCTTATATGTTGTTGCTGTAGATATCTTTGTTTCATAATTAGTTCATGGCCTTTGACTGTTTGTCTCTATCTTTACTCTTTGAAGAAAACCCAACTTTTGAAGAAAATGCCTTTGAAACGATGAAAAACCATATTTGTTGTTTAATGAAGAGAAATCCCCTTTTTGAGTGGAAAAAAGGCAAAGGAAAGGATGGTGGGCCCGATTTGCGATCGCAAATTGCAATCGGAAGAGGGGAGGGGATGTATGACATAGCGGAGGGAATGCGATTGGAGTTTTGCGATGCGATAGTGTATAAGGGGAGTCGCATGGGAAAATCGCAATCGCAATCGGGAATCGCAGCGGGAGAGAAGTGGGCGCATCATATTGATAATTTGCGATGCGATGGAAGGAAATACATTTTAAAACAAAACATGAAAAAATGCTTTAACACAAGGGATAAGCCCATTTTGTTTTGAAAAGGGCGGAAGACTTTAGGTGGGACCCAGGCGAATCGCAATCGCAATCGGGAAGGGGAGCGGGAGCAATGCTATAAAGACTTTGCGATGCGACGGATCACAATCGCAAATCGACAAGGAAAGGGAGCAGAGGCAAAGTATCATGGGAAATGCCGATTGTGATGGAATAACTTAAGAAATTCTTTAAAGTCGATTTATCGCATTTACAAAGGAAAACCGCATTTGTTTTGGAAAAGGCGGAAGGCTTTATGTTGGGGCCCAAGGGTAAATCGCAATCACAATCGGGAAGGAGCGGTTGTATTACATAATGGGATTCCTCGATTGCAATTGGGGATATGCGATTAATCGCATCGGGAAATCGGAAGAGGGAAAGCGGGGTTATGTGCTGGGAAATTATGATGTGATCGGATCGGAGGAGGGGACTTGCGATCGGATCAGAGGAAGGGACTCGCGATCGGATAGGAAGAAAATGGATGCGATTGAAAAACTTTAAAATTATATTATAAATTTTAAGGGACCAAATGGGAAAAGGGGTAGGGTTAGGCTTTTGGGGACTTTTGTTCACTTAGCCATATTTTTCAATCCAGGAGTCAGTTTTGAGAGTATAATATACCGTTGGAAAGCTCTTTCCAGGCTCTTTCTGATGGACATACTTAGAACATGATTTTGCACTAAAAATATTGTGGAAATACTCTTTGAAAATTAAGGTGTTGGATTTGTGGAGATAACAGCTTATGAAGTGCAACTTATTACATATGAAGACATAAAATTACATGAAAGAAGATAATAAAAACAAAGTACCATGTTTTCACCTCAAAACATGGTTTTGAGGTGAAAATTACATCAAGCTTAATAGAACAACTCTTTGATCTTTCCAGATAATGTGCCTTTGAGTTTATTTGACCTCCTCGTGACCTTACTGATATTTATTGACACTTGACTCATTAATATGACCATGATGAGACCCTAGGACCTAATGAGACCAACCCTATGACCTGATAATATAAATTGGGAATGAAAGTGAATTATGAATAAAGACCATAGAGAGGGGAATCAACAAGTTTTACATGAGGGAAAACTGATGAAAGACCACTACCATTAATGAATCCATGTCCTAATGGATTGATGAAAATTTATGGTATGGGACTCCTACTATGAAAATGCAAAAAATTAAGATTGATCACTGATGGTAATATGACCAAACTGACACTAACACCATGGAGAGGGATTCCCAAGGTCGACTAGGGGTAGGTAGCAAAGTATATAGGCCTTGCTTCTTGATGTTCGGTTTGGCAATGGTGGAAGCAGTGCAGGATCTGATGTACTTCCCAACATCCTGTCAAAGGTTTGACAATTAGAAATACTTCTGCAGTACTGCCACTGTTTTCTCGACCTTGAAATGCCCAGCGACTCGACTGTAGTGCGCTTCCCATATCATCTTGGCACGTTCGCTTGAAGGAACACAAAGGTGTCCCAGGTGACGTAACAATGCATCTTGGAGGTGAAAATTTGGAACTTGTGTACCCCCCGAGTGCCTTGCATGTGTGGCCGAATTCTGGATCGCTCTTGTAGAGAAGCGGCCAATCAGAATTCTCGTGCCCACAAGAGTTGAGAACAGTGGTTAGCGCCATGATCAGTGGTCAGTTGAGGCAGTTTGCAACATTATTGGTGCTGCCCTTCTTGTACTTGATGTTCAAATGAAATTGTTGCAGATATGTGGACCACTTCTGATGGGGACCATTCTGCAACTTCCCTTGTGTGTGTATGAACTGCAAGGGTCGGTGATCTATGTGGATGGTTGTTTCCTTCCCCAAAATGTAATGCTTCCATTGTCGACAAGCCTGCACAATGGAATACATTTCTTTGTCATAAGTGGGATACTTGCAATATGTGTCAGACAATGTCTCATTGTGATATGCCACTGGATGTCCCCGTTGAGTTAAAATATCCCCAATAGCATAGTTAGAGGCATCTGTCTCGATCTCAAATGGTTGTTACAAGTCTGGTAATGTGAGCACTGGGGCAGAACAGAGGCGATGTTTCAATTCTGCGAACGCCTTTTGTTGATATTCCGACCAAAAGGATTTTTTCTTTCGCTCCTCCCTTAGTGATTGACTCAAGGGCCAAGTGATATGAGAGAATCCCAACATGAACCTGCAGTAGAAATTAGCAAGACCAAGAAAGCTGCAAAGCTCTGTTAGAGTGGTTGGGGCTGGCCAATCTCGAATGACTTGGATCCTAGTTGGATCCACATGTGCCCCCCTTTCATCAATAATTTATCCCAGATATTGAACCTGGGTCATGCCAAAAGTGCACTTCTCAAAATTGGCACACAATTTTTTTATTTTTTTTTTCTTCTTCAGTGTTTGGAGGACTTGTCGAATGTGGTGGAGGTGCTCTTCCCAAGTCTGGTTGAAGATAAGAATGTCATCGAAGTACACCACTACAAATGCGTTGGTGAATGGCCACAAGATGTCGTCCATCAACCTCATGAAGGTTGCGGGAGCATTCGTCAACCCAAAAGGCATGAACAACCATTTAAAAAGGCCCTCCTTGGCTTTTAAGGCAGTCTTCCACATATCAGAGGGTTCAATTGGTACCTAGTGATACCTAGACTTCAAGTCGATCTTGCTGAAATATTTTTCCCCTTTGAGTTGGTCCAGAAGGTCATCAATCCGTGGGATCGAGTGCTTATTCTGGACAATGATCTTGTTTAGTGCCCGATAGTCAATACAGATTCTCCAATTCCCATCCTAATTATGTACCAACACAATCAGGCTCCCACAAGGCGATGAATTTGGTCGTATGTGACCTTTCTGTAGCAACTCCTGAATCTGCCTCTTGATTTCATTGTTCTCTAGAACCGAGTGTCAATATATCGGTCCATTGGGTAGCGGCGCACTTGGGGTCAGATCAATGGGCTTCAGTGCATAGGCACCCCTGTGGGTGAGGTGAATATGTCCCCGTACTCCTCCACAACCTTGTCCACTTGTTGTTGTCATGAAGAGGAGCCCTGTCTAGAGGTTGTGGCCACAATCTTCTTCTTTTTATGGGGGCAGATCATCAGGAAATTTTTTTTTCCTCTTTTGGGAAATGAGCTTACTGCATTGTTTTGCAGTAACGAAAGAGATAGCGGCATGCGATGGTCCCTTTGGTATCCTGTACAGCTTATTTCCCAAAGTAACAATAATAGCGCAAGGTCGAGACTCATACACAACATGTCGCTTCCACAAGTATGGTTGGCCTAATGATACATCAAAAACATCAAGAGGAGCAATGTCACATAATTCCTCATCTGTGAAGGGCTTGATGTTGTAGGGAAGGCGGCACTGCTCACTAACGCGAAGATCCCGTCCTTGGTGAAGCCATCTGATGGTGGATGGTTGTGGGTGTGTTGTGGTCGGAAAGCCCAACCGCTTCACGATGTTTGCCGAAATGAGGTTCTTTTAGCTCCCATTGGCGACAATGAACTGTAGCAGGGAACTCTCTACCCATATCTGGGAGTGGAAGAGACACTCATCCTCCTTTGGATCTTCCGGTTCCTCCTTCTGGATCTTCGCAACAGCAACAATGGCGTTGGGCTTCCCATCAATAATATGTTTCCCTTTGTTATTTCCCTTGTTAGGTTTTGATTCAGAGTTAGAGCATGCATCTGATTTAGAAGCCCTCATCTCGACCACCAACGACTGCTTGGCCCGACACTCACTTGTGTTGTGAGTGGAGCTCTTATGGAACTCACACCACTTTCCCGTGTTCTTCTTTGGCTTCACGGTGTTGTTCTTTGCTTGTGGATTTGGAAGGTTGTCTTGGGCCACCATGCCTTGGATTTTTCCTTTGTTTTGCGGTGTGGGGGCACCTTTCCCTTGCTTTTGATTCGCATATCCAAAGTATCTCTTCTTCTGTATGAGTTTCTTCTCAATCTTGGTAGCATACCGGTATGCTGTACCAAGCGAGGAGATGTCAAGGAACTCCATTTCCTCCTAAATGTATCTGTGCAGACAATTGTGATACTTTATCACCAAATGTTTCTCCGAATCTTTGATACCCAAATTTGTGCGCAGGGTATGGAACAGATTCGTCAACTCATGCACATCTTGATCCCTTTGTTTCCGCAGCGTGGTCCATTGTATGTACTTGTCCTCATAGGTCCCCACGGGATAGTATTGTTCCTTGATGGCATCTCGGAAAGAATTCTAAGTGGGTACGGCTGAGAACAGAGAGGGTTTTGTCTCGTTCTTTTTCTCACAGTAGGTTTCCGACCAGTCCTTGACATGGGGGGTAGCTTTGAGGAGTGGAAAAATAATCTTCTCCCGGTCGGAAAAGTCACGAACCAAGAAATATCCTTCTAATAGATTCAATCAGCTATCTATGACATCTGCATCTATTTGACCCTCAAATATGGGAATTTCAAAGTTTACTTGTACCTTAAAGGGAGTCGTGCCTCCAGTGTGGCTGTTGGATGTTGATGCGTCGCCGATGGGCAGTCGTTGAAGGATTTGGGCAATGTTATCCATCATCGCGTTCCTTCATTTTTAGAGGGCCTCCTCAAGCAATATTTTGATAGGATCTCCTACTCCATCATCTTTCTTTTCGTCCCCCATGGGCGGCCGTCGGGGTTTGCGAGGCTAATCTTGCAAAGGTTCAACCAAATTGAGCCCTAACTCCTTATACCTCGACCTCGTTGGGGACATGCAAAGAAGGATCGAGATAAAGCAGACCGCTCTGATACCACTGATCCAAATTTATGCAGGAATGCAACAGAATACACATATAACCATTAATACAAAGATGCAACGGAAATAACACTTCATTTATTTAATATCAAAGAACTGAAATTTACTTACAAACAAAATGGAAATAAACTAGCTAGGGTGCTGGTAGCTTATCTCTGAGAAGATATGTGGTGGCTACAAGCCTCTAAACTGTGTTACAATGAGGCTCGAGGGCCTATTTATTATTTAGAAACAATGGAAAACCCTAAACATCCAAAACCCTAACCCTAGGAGATGAAGCGCCAATACTATGGGCCCCGTGTCGGTAAATTGGTGTTTCAACTTCTTGAGGACGTAACTTTGGCATCCGATCTCTATTTGACGCACACTATACCTCGTTAGAAAGATCTATCCAAGGAATACAACATTTTATGTGACAAATTTTGGTCCATAGACCCATGTCGCTTCCTAGTTTTCCCAAAAAATGTCTTTTAGGGCCTCAAAACGACTTCGGAAGTTCAGGACCCGAAAAAATGCTAAAGATAGTAAGATGTGCCAAAACTTAAAAACTGAAAGAGAAAATGATGGGGGCCCAAGTGGAATAGGCAAGTGGCCACCAATATCCACCTAGATAGGCTATGGCCCTACCTTCCCCAAACCTAGGCTATTAATTGCCTTAGATACCCCTCAATTGCAATCCTTAGCCCTCATTGTCACTCCAGCTAGGGTTTCCATTCCCCTTTCTAATCCTATCATGCCTAAACCCATTTTAACCCCTACTTTCTCCTCTTTCCACTGTGGGCACCCCTCCCTGGCCTTCCTGTGAGCCTTTCAACTCTGGTTTATTTTATTCCCTTAGAGTTTCTCCCTTTTTCCCATTTTGCCCCGCGGGTCACGACTACCTATTTTCCTTCAGAAAAGCCCTAATGCAACCTCGCGATCTGGTGGCTGAGTTGCAAAATCATGACTATCCACGCAATCGTGACCTCTCGGCCTTATCGTTGAGTTTCTAAGTCACCAAGTTAGGGTTGTTCATGTAAGATGTGACTTTGCGACCTTGCGACCTCGTTACTAGGTCGCCAAGTTGCAACCCTTCCAATTTAGATTTTTTGTGACTAGAATAGGTCGCAACAATGCAACCTAAGTAGCTAAGGCCCTAGTTGGTACAGTCAGTGTTCCTTTTATTTTGCTTTCATGTCATCCATCTTATTGTGGGATTGTTTTTTGAATATGCCAGGGAATATCAAAGCTGAGCTCGAGTGTGTTTCCATCTCTTCGGCCTCAAGCGACATGGGGCCTCCAACAGTTTGAAGGAGACACAAAATTCCAAATATAGAGCTATCAAAAGGAGACATGCCTCTTCCACCACCTCCCATCTATGGAGATATCCCCTGTGTCTTCAAGAATATGTCGTGGTATGAAGTCTACCAAAAGTTCACAAAACAAGAATTCTCGGAGGACGTCGTAAATCGACAAGTATACATTCAAGTTAAGAGGTCCAAGCTACATTATGTGGGCGCCGACCAACCAATCTTCCTATGTGTGGAAGTAATCGAGTGGATCCTCCAAAAGGTGGACTCAAGGTTCTGGGTTATCTGCGATCACGACAGAAAACCTTTTGCCAATCTGATTAGGAAGGATGCAGAAGTGTACTACTCATTCCCAGCTAGGGAAGAATCTTTCAACACCTAGTGGATCACCACACATGATGTGCAAGTACAAGATACCTTGAAGGGTTGGGGGCAGGACCATGAGAATTTTAGAGGAAAGAAGTACGAGGAGTACAAGACTGAAGGCCTAAGAAAAGTATATAGGCTTGTCGCATCTATGATGTGAAGGATGTATGGCAGGAAGGACGCCACTACTTTTAATGGAACGTGGGTTCCAATCATGTATGCGATCACGTCCTATGACACTCATTTCAACTAGGAACATCTATTGATATCATATCTAAAGGTGAACATATCAGCAGCCTAGGTACCAGAGGAGGGATATGCATCAACGTTTTACATGGCTTCCTACCTCTTAGATGCAGTGTTCTCATGATGTAATTTTTATGGTTGGCCACACAACTGGGATGCAGAACACGGTGGGCCTATCCAAAAAGATCTGAACGTGTTATGGGCTACTAGGTACAAGAAATACATTGATCCCATCTCGGACGAGTTTATCACCGCGCTCTACCGACACCTTTTCAATGAGGATCCCCCCTACGTGTCCAAAAGGGCCATGGAGACTGTGATCAAGGTAGCCCATTGGTTCCCCATCATAGAAGGAACCTTCGTCAGCGTTTTTGGATCATTCAAGTCTCCTCACGCACTGCCCAAGTTCAGCACTGAAAAACTTCTATTACAAGAGTTGTGTTATCAAATGATGAGCGGGTTCTCTAAAACGCTAAGTAAGGGAAAGAAGAAACTATGGCCTACCCTCCCGCTCACTATTAGTGCCTACAAATTCATAGATTTCAAAGAAGTTGAAGCAAAAGCAGAATACATCAAGGGCTTCCACTTCGTAAACTTAGCCGACAGGTCTTATGACCCTGAAAGGATCGTCCCTGCACATTGCAAGCGGCCCAAATTTAACTAGACCTACCAGCACATAGAGTGCCCTGTGGAAGAGCAAGTGAAAAATTGGTACAATGCGCTCAGGGAAGCAGCCCCTGAAGGACAAGCTAACTTGGATGGAGACCAAGAGACTCATCGCCAGGATAATCAAACTCTGCAAGGGAGAGTAGATGCTATGAAGCAAAAATACCCCTCAAGAGGAGCATCAAATTCCCAATCCAAAAGGCCGAAGAATACTACAAGCAGTGATCCTCCTAAGAATCAACAAGAAGGAGGGGGTAAAGGGGTCGAGGCATAACTAGAGATAGAGGAGAAGAAAAGAGAGGAAGAACTCAGGAAATCCCAAGATGCCTTGCCACAACAACAAGAAGAAGAGTAACGAAGGAAACAGGCCAACGAACAGCAAAAGAAACGACATGAAGAGGAATGCAAAAATAAGCAAGCAGAAGAGGCCTGCAAGAAGAAGGAAGAAGAAGATCAGCAAAAAAGGGAAGCTGAGAACAAGTTGAAACATGAACATGATAAATAAGAAGCGGAAAAGGAGAGAAAGGAGGAAGAAACTCAGAAGTTACAAACAGATACATCTAAGGAGGCACAGGGAAGTGGGTCACAACCCTCGAAAACTGGGAAGCAAACAGACTTGCCACATATTGAGATGCCCCTGGCAACTCCCATGATAGGAGGACACCTCCCACTATCAAAAATTGGGATCTCGGAAGAACATGAGGATGATGTACTGGATCTAACAACATTATCTTATGATCAGTACACCCATAAGATCAGGCAAGAAAGGAGAAAATACCTTGCACGGAATCCAACTGAGCCTCTTGTAGTGACCATGGAGAAAGACAGTTTTGGACACCAGGACTAACCCCATAATGATAACATCGACCGGAGCCGCTTTTGCAGCTGCTACCAAAGAGAATGCCAGTAGGATGAGCAGAGAAATCTTATTTCTATAGAAAAGACTCCATGCGTCCAAGCAGAGGGCCACTCAAGCAGAGGAGGAAAAGAAGGCCTTAGAAATCGAAAATCAAAGGCTTCAACTTGCACTCACTCAGGCTAGCGGACTACAAGTTGCCATTCAAGGGGAGTTGGACATCTTAGGAAGCACCAGGATGCAGGTATACGAGGAGATGATAACTATAAAACAAACAATAGCTCCTTTGGTTAGGGCCCAAGAAGAAACGAGGAAAAAGGCTGCACAACTGAAAGAAGCCTCCACAGTGCTAGACAACATAGTTGAATGGTCTAAAAAGTACCCATTGGCCCCTGCCACCATGCGAAAGAAGGACTGGATCCGCACTCAGAAAGATAAGGTACAAATACAGATGAAGCTACAATTCAGAGACAAGTTCACAAAAGATGTAGAGAAGGTAATGTCTGCCTATGAGCATCTCATCAGTTGTATAGATTCGATGGAGAAAGTACACCACATCTCTTCCTTAGGTACGATGGCCAAGTAAAGGATGAGGGAATAGGTAATGCAGGATATCCTATCATTCTTAGAACCCATCAAACAGGCAGCCATCTCACAGGATTTCCCAATCTCTAAGGAAAATATTACCCATTACATTATTGCACCAGTCCGGATCTACACCAAGCTAGCCTCTCTGTCCAACCAGATCAACACAAAGAGGCGTACATTAGTTATGGATGCTCTTGAATGTTTTCATAGACTGGGAGAGGACATGGCCCAAATCACTCTAGTGGCCGCAGAATACCTAGCCTGGCAGACTTATCTTAAAGAACAACAACAAGTCCTCTCCATCACAAAGTTGCTTCCTTGAAAAGACTGGGTTAATAGGTTGCAGGAACAGGCAGGTCGTAGGTCGCAACCTCACTCAGGTCGCAAGTCACAAATTCTTCCAGGTCACAAACCATACCAACAGTCGGGAAGATGAAATGGCAGGGTGGCCCAAAATTCATTTTTGATTCTATCTGTACTCCCTCGGGAGATAATGTAAGGGCCTTTTTTTCAGACTCCAATAGGAGAGAGAGATATAACTGTACAGGAATGAATGTATGATTCCAGGAATGAATACAAATGAATGTTTTGGACTCCACTATTGGATCTGATGGAAACTTCCATATGTTGACATTATGATTACTATGTTATCATGTGCTTGGTATCATTTGTAACTGATTAGATTGTGTTTCTGTTCATGTATTATTTATATGTTTAAGCTCTTTGGATATACGAATGATATGTGGATGTTTAGCATATGGATATGTTAATTACTTAGTTATTGATATTTTTTTGACCTTTCAGAAACACGCTTAAGAAATTGAAGGGCGTTTTGATCATAGTGAACTATTTCTCTTATGTTCAAACTAGCCTCTGTATGAGCATGGCCCTAATGATATTTTGCTAACAATAATTATTTTTGATGCATGCTTTAAATCTCGCTTTTCTTTTCATAATGTTTCATTTTCAGGAGAACCCATCAACCATTCGTCTTGTTTCGTTCGAGTAACCGTACATTCTCATGATCTCGAAATACACTTCTATATGAGAAAGGGCATACATCTCATCAGTTTAACGATAGTCGGGCCTACATACCGGATGGGATACCTATAAAAAATGGTGTAGAGTCTATTTGGGATTTTATACCGGGAAGATCCCCTTACTATTGGCAAGGAATTTTTCCCCGTCAACAAATTTTGCGCTAGAAGGAGGGCCTGATGGTAGGCTCCCACCACGCAAGTAACATCCCTGTGAAAACTCAATAGAACCCCTTCCCCAGCCTGTAATGGGGAGATATAGGGTTTGAAAACACTGGTCCTCAACCTCTCGAGAATACCCCTCCTAAGGAGGACCCACCTTTCTATGAGGTCACATCAGACTAACTAAGAGCTTTACGCATGCGATCTCGTTAGAGGTCTCCAAAACCTCCCCACCACCGGTTCCCTGGACAATCCTCGAACCCCCGGAACACATCACACTTGCTAGGGTGTCCTATTCAACTCCATGCCTCAATTCATAAGCCTAATGCTCAAAGACTATGTAGATGCGGTCGACTCGTTCTCAGCCGAACCTCCCGACAGCCCCTGAGGGGTCAACGGGGGAGGCCCTGAAATTAATGGACCCCAACCAAACACCAGTCCCCAGCCCAATCATCCTTTAAATGACAACACCGAAGCTAATGACCCACCTATGGGAGGGGCCGAAAGAGGTCGTTGAAATAGAGGTCGGGGGTGCGGTCCAAACATAGACCAAACTCATCACCACCACCGAAACCGCATTAGGGGAATTTTGAGGTCTAAAATGGGCCTCCTAAGGAAATTATAAAATAATAGTGGAAATAATAAAATAAGATTTGATTACATCATTAAATTTTAGAGGGAAAAAAGAAAAAACTACTTTTTCAACTCCTATTTTCAACCTATCTCCCAAATTTTTTACTCAAATTTCAAGTGGAAGTACTCATTGGATGAAAAATTTAATTCCTCATCCAATGAGTACCTATGTTTCACACTTTAGACGAATCCTGCTACACGAAAAATGAGAAATACATGTAAAACGTGATTGCAATCACGCTTTTTCATGTATTTCTCATTTTTCGTGTTACAGGGCCCATCAAAAGTATGCAACATGGGTACTCCTTGGATGAGGAATTAAATTTTGCATCCAACGAGTACTCCTACTCGAAATTTGAGTAAACACTTTGGGAGATTAGTTGAAAATACGAGTTCAAATTGTAGTTTTATTATTTTATTATTTTTTAATTTTTTTACCCTTTTACTTAAAAAATGGTGAATCATCCCCCATGGTTGACGTCATCATATTGAATCCTATTGGTTCTTACAAAGTTTATTTTGGTTTTACATTTTTCTTAGGAGGCCCATTTTAGACCTCAAAATTCCCCTAATGGGAACAGACAACCCTTCCTTTTCAATGGAAACTTCTGGTGGTTTCATAAACTTGATGAATTATAGAAATATTGAAGATCACAAAGTTAACCGAAACCAATACATGCACTCTCAATATGAGGGCGAAGCTTCCAGGTTCGGCACCGGGAGCGAGTCCGAAAAAAAAACTGAGCATGTTTTCATCCCACCCTAGTGTAAGGCAAGACGGGTGCAACCCCTAACCTGGATGGCATAGTCCCCTCTGGGCTTCTGAGGTCCTCTTCACAACATGCCCCGACACCCGAAGAAGCACCTTCCCAAGTTCAATCCTGAGAAGGGAACACTGGCCGAGGACCATATTAGTAATTCTACCTAGCCTTGAAAATGATGAGGGTGCACTTCAATGATGTAGCGTGTCGACTCTTCCCGCACACCTTAGAAAACAAAGCCGCTACTTGGTATCACTCATTTCCTGTCGCTTCCATTTCGACTTGGGAGCAATTCCATCGTACCTTCCTTGAAAATTTCTCTAAGGATAAGACCCATTCTACGCTTCTCACGGAGTTGAGCACCTTGAAGTGCCCGAAGAAGGGGAAGGTCAAGGATTTCAATCAACCTTTTGCAATCATATTTAACAAGTTTCCCTTGAACATGGCCCTTGACGATTCCATCACTATAGACTACTACACAAGATCCCTGCCTCGGGACATTGCTGTGTTTTTTAAACGTGATGCCATAGCCACCATAGCAGAAAATTTCACCACTACCCTCACCGTCAAGAAAGATATGCTTTAATAGGGGCTCTAGACCATGACAAATAGGACAATAAAAAATCATCTGGGAAAAGGACACAATTCTCAACCAATAAATTCAGGGACAAGGATAAGGACCCTTTCGATTTTGAAAACATTGCAAAATCCCTGAAGCTATTGTTGAATGAAGTCTCCAATTTGAAAATGAAGAACAATGATATGACCTCAGGTATCAAAGCTCAAAAGCCTTTCTTTAGGAAGAATAATATCACGCCTAATCGCCCTCTGCCCAACCCCAACGCAAATTTCAACGTGGAAGAGACTGGCAAAGATAAATTCTGCTTGTTTCATCAAGCTTCCCACTCTGAGAGAACCTGCCCTCAATGGATTAATAGTGTGACTGCAGTGGTGAATCATCTCCTAGAAGACCAGACGGTAGGGGAGTTTGAAGAGGAAGCTGACTCGAGTGACGAAGAAGTCTCTCCCTCGGATGAAAATTTGGGATAAACAGTCCTCACCTTCGAAGTAATTTGTGGGGAGGGTCCTCCTTCTGTGACAGAGATAAATATGGCTAATGATCCCCAATCGAAACCCCCCCAAAACTATAGCCTGATGAAAAAAGGCCCAATTTCCAATCACTCACTTGAGGAAAAGAAGAAATATTTATTGAGAAAGATCCTGCTACCAAACAGATAAAATCAGACCGCAACCTCAACCACCGAAATATCTAGCCCCTCCGCTACTCGAGGCACCCCTGAGGCTAGACCATCGTCAAATTCACCCATCACACCTGTCAAGATGCTTTCGCACCCAGAGTCTGGGTACAATATCATCGAAGACATGAAGAAAATGCTAGCCAATATATCCCTTTACGAACTCGTCCAAATAGCCAACCAACATGATCTAACTCTCAAGGAATTCACCAGCCCATCCTCTACAAGCGGGCCTACCTCAGCGGAAATAACCGTAAGCTCCACACGCTCCCAAGCCTCGGTGAACTTCCAGTCCATTGTCAATGTCGTCAATGCTAACTCGCGAGGGTCCACACCCCTGTTTCTCTTGTCTTTTGAGGTTTTCAATTTCAACGTCAATAACTGCCTCGTCAATTCTGGCGCATCTACCAACATCATGCCCCAATCTGATGCAAAAAATTGGATATCCACAGTGATAAAACCAATGCCAGGATCGTTAAGCTTGATAGGGCCCAGGACTCCGCCGTGGGCAAATTGAACAACGTCCTAATACATCTCTCCTTACACTCCCAAGTCCATCAGTGCATCGACATAGTTTTCATGGATATTCCTGAATCCTACAGTCTGCTACTAATACAGGATTGGTCAAGCAAACTACAGGGATAATTCACCATTGACTGGTCCCATTTGTGGCTCTCGTACAAAGGTAGGAATAATCCTATGAGGGTCGAAAGCGAACCTTATATGAAACATATAGTGACTGACCTTGAAACAACCAATGAACCCATCAGCTTTGCATGATAAGATCTGGGCATGTGTTTCTTAGAGGCTAATTTTGGGTGCTACCAAACCACTCAGTCCCCGGTCTCCTCGGACACACAGTTAGAATTTATCCCTTGTATTGTGTCCCACCCTATCATATCAGGAGGTCCACCCGATGATTTTGTCACGAGTATATATTTCTGTAAGAACATGCAATTTAGAAACACTTGAGAACAAAATCTAGACCCTATACTATGACAGTTCCAAGACCGGCTGTATCTTGATAGATACCTAGAAAAACAAGTTCCTGATCTCTTGCAGGTTGGAATTCCAATGCACCAACGATACAGTCAAATACGAAGCACTAATACTGGGCCTCAAGAAAGCAATTGACCTCAAAGTCAGCTACTTGAAGGTAATCGGTGACTTCGAAATCATCACCCGACAAGTACGCAACACTATTGACTGCATATCCCCCCATTTGAAAGGATATCAGCAAGAGGGCGTTTGATTTCCACTTTCGATGCTTTTGATATTAAGTCAATACTTAGATTGCATAATGCAGCAGCTGATACGTTAGCAAACACTGCCACTAGATTTACCCCATTAAGGGATGGTTTTTCTATTGAATTGTATATAAACCTGCAGTGCTGGATAATGTGACTAATTTCTGTGTTTTTAATGATGATCAACAGGTATTATATTTCATGTTAAACACATATGTATTCAAGGATGCAGTGATTGAGGAAGAGGAGCATAATTTGGATTTACAAAAGGAAAGCGAAGAACGCTAGGGGAGGCCAATATCCAAAGGGGTCATCTCCATAGAGAAGTTATTTGATCTGCATAATCAATTTCGAGGGCCTCCCAATAGAAAGGTGCAAAGTTCCACCCTATTGCACCAACAAGTGAACCTCGGGTCGGAAGCAGACCCAAAGTTTGTTAATCTCGGCACCAAGTGCACCCCCCAAGAGCGACAGGTCTTTATTGAATTATTTAAGAAGTACCGAGATGTTTTCACCTGGACATATGATGAAATACAACTTATGACATGCGAATTATCTAGCATGTGACACCGATGAAGGAAGGCGTCAAACCTTTTCAACAGAAGCTAAGGAAAGTGCATCCGAATTTGGAACCAATGATCCAGAAAGAACTTAAGAAACTCCTGGATGCCCACATCATTTTTAAAGTCCTACATTCAACATGGGTGTTGAATTTGGTCCCGGTCCGCAAGAAGTCCGGTGAAATCCACTTATGTGTAGACTTCTGAAATTTAAACCGATATTCCGATAAGGATAACTAATCAGTGCCCCCCATGGAGCAGGTTCTTCAAACAATATCAGGGTTGGAAATGTTCTCATTGCTGGATGGTTTCTTAGGATACAACCACGTACTAGTAGCTGAGTCGGACCATTTGAAGGCAACGTTCAGGACTAAGTGGGGAACGTTCACATTCAAGCGCACGCCCTTTGGCCTAATTAATGATGGGGAAACCTTCCAAAGGGCCATGGAAATTGCCTTCTGGGGGCTAATGGGACAAAGTGTGGTGGTCTAACTTGACGACGTCATTATGTTCCCTAAACGTAGACATGACCACCTACACCACCTCAAACAGATCTTTGAGAGGTGCCGAAAATACAGAATCTCATTGAACCCCCAGGAGAGTATCTTTGCAGTCTCAAAAGGAAATTTTTTGGGCCACATCATAACCCGGGATGACATAGTGGTGGATTCAGACCATGCAAAATCCATCGCCCAAAATGCTCCCCCAAGTAGTGAGAAATCCATGCACTCATTTCTCGGAAAAATCAACTTCCTTCGAAAATTCATATCAAGCTTCGCGCAAATAGTGAAACCTCTGCAAAGTATGATTAAGAAGAACATGAATTTTAGATGGAATCCACTTGAGAAATAAGCGTTTGACAATATTAAGAAGGCCATCGCGGAAGCACCTGTACTGCATAATCGATATTTCATCAAAGGCTTTATCTTGTATACTTTTGCCTCAGATTCATCACTTGTAGTCATCCTGACCCAGAAAGACGACATCAACAAAGAACGACCCATATATTTCATGAGCGTAGGGTTGGAAGGTGTCGAGTTGAAGTATCCAAACATCGACAAGTAAGCTGATGCAGTATATAAGACAGTTAAGCATTTTAGGACATACATTTTTAAGAACCATGTGACAGTGTTTGTACCTCGCCCAGCAGTCTGCTCATTGTTTATGCAGCAGGAGCTGAGTGAGAGACGACGCAACTGGATGGCATGCCTTCAAGAATATGACTTGGAAATCAAGCCTACACACACGATCAAGGGGCAGGGGTTTTGCCGAATGGATGTTGAAGCCGTCGACCCGTGGAAAAACAATGAGGAGTGTTGGGAACATGAGATAGAGATGTGCAAGGCCGAAAACACACCTCAACAAAATTCCCCGTCATGGTACGCAGATCTCCTACAGTTTATTGGCTGCAGTGTCATGGAACCCACCTTGAGGGCCCAGCAAAAACGAGAAATAAGGCTGAAAGCTGCATCCTATCAAATGTTGCAAGGTAAAATGTTCTACAAGCATCACAACGACATCTTTCTACGCTTCTTAGAACCCAGCGAGGCCCAACAAGTCCTAAAGGAACTACATAAGGGCCTGATCGGTGGACACTGCACGGGAGATGCTACAACCCATAAGGTTATGCAAGCCAGGTTTTATTGGCCCACTCTATTTAAGTATGCGCACACCTATGTTCGGAAGTGCCCCTTGTGTTAAATTTTTTCCAGTAGAGAATCCCGATCTTCTGCTCTATTACAATCTGTCGTGGTGGAGGAACCATTCCAGCAGTGGGGTCTAGACATGATTGGGGAAATACTGCCACACTCCTCTAAGCAACATTGATATATCCTCACGGCCATGGATTATTTCACACACTAATATATCCTCACGCCAGATCAATGACCAAGAGGTAATAGCTTTCATCACTTAGTACATCATGACCAGGTTTGGCGTTCCAACCTCTCTCGTCTTTGATAGTGCTATGTATTTTTCATCATTTAAACTATATGAATTCGCTTTAGAAAATTGTATTGTTCTAAAACATTTCGCCAACTACTACCCCCAAGGGAAAGGGTTAGCTGATTCAACCAACAAGAACCTCATACGGATCATCAAAAGTACCCTGCTATCGCAACACCAGAACTAGCACAATGGCCTCAACAATGCCCTCTGGGCTGATTGGGTCAGACCTAAACATTCTCTAGGAATCTCTCCATTTTTCCTGGTCTACGAGAAAGAGGCCATCCTTCCCCCTAACCTCTCTCTCCCTGTCCTTCAATTATCCCAAGAAACACATGGTACCCCACGCCTTGCTTTGAAAACCTGCATAGACACCCTACTGAAACTGGAGGAGGAAAGGCTAAAATCCAGGAAAAATTCTCCATCCACCAAGGCTAAATATAAAAATGGTTTGATAAAAAAACCTTTGGGAACAAGGTCTTTGAAGTTGGCGACCTCGTCCTCAAATGCGACAAGGCTCACGAAGATAGTGGAAAACACATCAAATTCCAAGCTCTGTGGACAGGCCCATTCTAGATCAAAGAGATGGTCCGTCCGTACATGTATAGACTCTAGACCTTAAAAGGGAGGATCGAGATCCTCCTAGTGAATGGGCACGACCTCAAACATTACTTCACCTGAAGGCCCCTGGGCTGTCTCCACACTCTGTACCATAGCCTTGTTTTCTTTGTTTTATTGCTCTCGCCATGTTTCTTTTGTTTTGTTTTAATAACTGGCTTGCCGTGAGCCAATCCCCATAATTTCATCCCTCAGTGCCTCAAGTTGAAGCAGCAGTTACTCAATAGGCAAGTTGTACTTGAATCTCCGTCTGCGAAGAATCATCCCCGAAAAATAAAGTGGCCCAAGTATGTCTGTGATAGCCATCTCATGGGGGAAACAAAACCAAGTCACAGGACCCTAGTGCAAGTAGCTCACTCGACGTGTTAGTCATCAATAATTTTTACTATCTGTAGATGACTAAATATTGGTCCTAGATTTCTAAAAATAAAATTCCTTGAATATTGTTAGTTTTAGAAATCTCACTGCCTTCATTATCCTTATGGAAAATTTTTCACTATTCTACCACTTTACCATTTCATGGTCACCCTACCACTCCTAAAAGACTCCTTATGGGCTTGTGTCACTCATCTCCATCCCTTTTTCCCACCTATAACCTAGTCACTCTGTTTTTCCCTTGCCCATAACACCACTTTACAACTAGGGTTACCTAAATCCCATTCCTTCCCATGTTCACTAGTTTCCTCAAGCATTGATGGTCTGAAAACTATCTCTGTAGGCTCTTTAGATAAATCAAGTACATTGAATTTTGGATCTTCAATACACCACTTTGTCAATTCTATGTTTTTTACACTTAAAGATCCCAAGCCAATTTTCAGTCAAAGACCAGGTCAAAGAATCTTCCCAGTAGGTAAATTAGGTTTTACTTGGTTTAAGGTCATCATTAGGTGTTTAAGGCACTGCTTTTCCTTTGCTAGAAAATTCCCAAAGAAATCTATCTTATCAAATCATAAACTGCAGGTGAAGAAAAGGAAACAAGTTGGTCTTCCAAGGAAAATTGGGATTTTGAGTTGAATGGCCTACTTAAATGTCAAGACATTGATCACTTGCAACAAATGACATGGAGGAGGCACACCAAGAAACTAAACATGAAGAGAAGTTTTTCATAAATTGTAGATGAAATAGGGAAAAAGGTGAGGTGAACTGGACAAAAATGGATGAACTTAAAAGGGCTATAAAGAATTTAGAAGACAACACTGATAATTGTTTTCAAGCATTCCAGACACCTAGGGTTTTGGGAAAGTGTTCAAAGAAGGTGAAACCATGGTTTCAACTCCATGATGACAACAAAGAAAGATTTTGAGGATGCCACTGTGATAAGATCCCATAATGGTCAAAAAGGGGTTTGTCATGCCAAAAATGGTCAAAATATAGTTTGAGCTCCATGGTATAGGTAAGGGAAGATTTAGAAGCTTCCAGTGTGTCTAAACATCCCAAAGTTTTGCCAAGTTAAAATGTCTCACTACCTCAAAGAACAAGGATGTAAAAAAATATCAGTAAGAAAGGCAAAGTCAAAGGTTTTCAATCACTTGCGAAACAAAATATGAGTTGAATTTATGTTGGATATACTAGGGCGTGGAAGCATCCTAAAAAGTTTCCAAGCTCAACCTATCATGCCTCAAGATTAGTGAGAAAGGGAAAATCAATGTATTCAAATCACCTACACTCAGTGGTCAAAAAGTTGAAAAACATGGTGTTGAGCTCCAAGGTGGAAACCAAAGGGGCTTATAAGGTTGCTGCTGTGTAAATGAATATGTCAAGCTTCAAGAATAAAAGGAAAGGCCACTTCAATGTTTTATGGCACCTGCAAATCAGAAGTGAACAAAGAAGGTAAAAGGCATAATTTTGAATTCCATAGTGCATGTCAAAGGAGAGTTTTGAAGGTATTAATGTGTGAAATCCCCGAGAGATGTTTAAATGAGCTAATTATTCTTCAAAGAGAAACAAGAGAGTCAAAATTCATCATCTCAGTAACCTGCAAAGCAAATAGTGCAAAATGGTTAGTAAGAAAGGGTGAAAAGGATAAGTCCAGTATTGTGAAGGAAAACACAGGAAAATTTGAAGATACTACTGTGTGTGAAGCCCTCCAATGAAAACATCAAATGAACATATCAAACTCTCAAGGAGAAAAAGGAAGAGTCACTTAAAGGTTTTCATGACACCTGCTAAGTGAAAGAGTTAACGGGCATCAATAGGCCAAAGAGAAGAGCAAGTTTCATAACCCAAGCAAACCTGCAGAACAAAAAAGGTCAGAGAATTAGTGTTTTGGTCACCTACAAGAAAAAACATATACAAAAATATTAGTAAAAAGTGAAAAGGCTTAAAACGTTCGGACGTGGGTTTTCAAAATATTAATCATAGGTCCCAAATCTATAAAATCTCCTTTGGCATTTCAAAAAAATTATTTTTACCTTCAAGAGATCAAGAGTAGTCAAGGAGAGAAAAACTTGTGGATTTTCTAGGAAAAATTGGACAAGTTTACTAGGCGTTGCGCGTTCAAGTCGGCACTGCACGCCTAGAGTCAGGCACTGCGCCCCTGATAGTTTCTGCCGTGTATTTTTTCAAAGCATTGCGGGCCTGGAGGTAGGGGCTGCGTGCCTAACAACGTGCTGCATATTTGCCTGATTCACTCGACAGTCCGGGCAAAAGACTTTAGCACTGTGTGCTTGGCACAAGGCGCTGCGCCTTTGCTCGACCCAACTCACCTGTGGCCTGGGCGCTGCGCGTTTGGACAGGAGGGCCCCCTACACCCTGCACACCCTCAAATCAACTCAAAACATTTTGAAGCTGCCACCAAGAGTTTGTCAAGCAAAAAATTAAATGGTAAGTGGATGCCCTACTCTCCTGTCCAAGCATTTTGATGGTTTGCAAATTAAAGGAATGGAGCCCTAAGGAAAAAACCTAAGTTTGAACATAAAACCACTGTTTAAATACTGTTTCATCTACCTGCAAAAGAGAGTCAATGACAAACATAAGGGTACGTTGTTGAAGGATTGTTCACTCACTTAGGGTTGTGCCTACACTCACTCCATTAACCAAATCAATCCCTTGCATTACAAAAAGATTGAAAAATTCATTGCCTTCCTTCGTATTCATTTGCCAGCAGTGTTAGGGTTTCAAAGGCAGAATTGTTAAAATGTCAAGGGAAGGTAATAGTGATAGTGGTGAGGAAGGCCAAATGCCAAGGAGGCACAACACAAAGGTGGAAAAATCAATAGATTTGAACCTCCAAACACAGATGAGTTGATGGCCTCTCCGATGACTGTTTCATGTTTCCAGAATGTGGGATGTTTTGATTTTTGCGAAAGAGTACAATAGGTGCAAAGTCACCTTGATTTAATTAGGATATTTATCCTTAACTTACATGACAAACAAACTAGCCTTGCAGGAGTGACCTTTGAGCTATCCACAGATGCCATTGCCAATGCCATAGGCATACCTAGTGTAGGGGAGAAATGCTTCAAACAAGGTAGCCTAGACATAAGCTACTATGAACCCTATTTAAAACCTAGGTACAAAGAGCACTGCAAATCCATTTTTCCTTTCTCACATCTGCTGAAGAGATGTGCACCAATGATGAGGATTATTATGAAATATTTTACATGTGAGGGAAGGTTCTCGAGGCTTTACTCCTATCACATTAGGCTGTTGATGCACTTTACTAAGGTTAGGATGCTGCACCTACCCTATTACCTCTACAGAAACATTGATAAGATGTCCTATATTATACAGAAGAGAGATTTCCCTCAGCAGATGCAAAGCTTGTTTCATCACTCTTTGATTAAGATGGTTGTGTTGCATCAATTGCAGCAAAAGGGCATTCCATGGGAGGTTTTCATTGCCCATGAGGTATTCACTAATGCACAAGGCCAACAACAACAAGTTGGCCCTTCATGTTCTCATCCTCCCATTCCTCCATCCACTCACACTCCATCACCACATGATGACTCTTCCACCTCACCATCCACACATATTCCTTCACCTTAGGACAACCCTCTTTCATCACACTCTCACAATGCATCAGAAAATGAGGGAAATGACAATGAGCAATAAAATGAAAGTGAGGGAAAGGGCAAAGATGAATCTAGCAATAATGAAGAAGAAAACAGTGAGGAGTCAAATAATGAAAAATCAGTCAGTGAGGCTCATGACAGTGATGAAGGTAGTGCAGAAAACAATGAGGAGGCAAAGGTCAGTGATAAGGCAGAAGGCATGGAAACAAAAGGCAATGATGATGATGGAGATGATGATAGCATTAGAACAAAGAGCCAAGATGATAATGAGGCAAACAACAGTGCAGAAACCAATGATGAAGAAAGAAACAGTAAAGAAGAAGGTAATGATGATATTGACAGTGATAATGACAGCAAGAATATCAGTGATAAGGCAGGGAGCATGGAGACAGATGACAGTAGCCATGAGAGCAGCCATGAAAGCAGAAATGATGATGATGGCAATGGGTCAGAAAGCCAACAAAGCAGCGGATAAAATGAGGAAAAAAAGACAGAAAGCAACAATGTTGATGCAAGCCATAAGGACATAATGAAAATCATGATGGCAGCAATGGTGAAGGCACTAAAATGATCAAAATTGAGCCCTTTTCTTTGACCTTCCAAAGAGGAAGTAGGCATGTGTTTGCTGCCTCTAAGAGGCAAGGAACCATGCCTTCTACATCAACTAAGCAGCTTGACAAAGGCAAAGAAAAGGTCATGGAGGAAGAAGAAGACGAGAAGAATGAGACTGAGCAAGAATTTGAACTCATTCATGTTGACAGTGATGATGAAAATGAGGCAAGGATCTCAACCATGTTGCTCAAGAACAAAGATGCCCAAATCAAAGATTTGCAAGCCAATCTAGCTATGACTAGGAATATCATCCACTATTATGAGATTGAAAACAAGCATCTGGAGGCACAAAAGGCCATTGATGAGGTTAGGGCAATCAGAGCTCGGAAAGAGGCTGAAAGGACCAAGGTTAGGCTAGATGAGGTATTGGGTGGTTTTGATGAAAGTGAATATGAAGAAGGGCAGTTTTCTAGGAGAAGGCCAAGAAAAATGGGCTTGAGGAAGGCCTTAGCTAAGGAGAAGGAGCAAGAAACAACATTGGCAGAGCAACTCACTCCAAGTGAGCTGCTTGCCATGGAGATAGAGTATGATCGGGAACCTTGGTTAGAGAGGGCTAATATAAACTTGGAGGATCAGCTGGAAAAGACACAAAGAGACCTTGGCCTTCATAAGAAAATGGCAAAGCACTATGCCTTAAGAAATCAAATTGCAAGGGCCAAGCTCAAAAGAGCCCTTGCTAAAATTCAAGCTCTCAAGGAGGCAAGAGGCAAGAAAAAACTTGAAATCCTTACTGATGCTTCCCTACAGGCATCCCAAACACCATGAAGAAGAGAAATTCAAAATTTTGGCAACTTTGATAATTTTGGTTTTTTTACTGTTTTACAGGGCGAAGGGCGCAACTCCCTTGGCGCTGCGCTCTTTTTTTGGGCACTTTCTTGAGGATTGGTTTGCATTTTTGGGTTCATCTTGCCAATTACATCACACACACCAAATTTCAGATCATTTGGAGCAGATTTGGTCCTCCAAAAGGGTCAAAAACATGCAAAAGTTCACCATTCTGCCCAATTTTCAGAGTTGGCACTGTGCCCTTAGCAGCCTTGGGAGATTTAGTTTTTGAGAAGGTAAATGAAGTCCAATCAGAAAACCAAGGGCAATTTTGGAAATTAGATTTGATAATCTTTACAACGAGCTATCACTGAGGTCATTTGGACACCGGGAAGGCCTTTAAAACTCAGCTGCAAGGTGACCTATTTTTCTGGTGCAGGCGCTGCGCCCTTCGACCTCAATGTTACACCCTTGCCTGCAAAGTCAACAAAAGACACAAATTTATTGTAAATAGATATTTTGAGGTTTTTTGGGCAAATCACTCCAAATTTAGGTGTTAAAAGTTATTTTGCATTTATTTCATTAGATATTTTGTGCCTTGGGCCTTGCATGGCCTTAATGGACAAATTTGGCATTTATGATGTATTTATGACATTTTAGAAACCCTAGTTAGGGTTTTTTTTCTTATTGCTTGTTAAATACAACATTGAGGCCTCATTTTACATGTTGGATGATTATTAAGAGTAATACATAAACTTTTAGATTGAAGAGAAATTGGCTCTGGTTTATGTGGATGGCTTGACTTGCTTGACAATGGAGAAGGCTCACTTGCAGGAATCATGAGCATAGTTAATGGTGATGTGTTCCTTATTTAGTTCTCGATTTCTTATGTTATCATTTTTTTCCATCTTTCTATTGCAGTAGGACAAAAATTCTAGGCTAAGAAATGTTGTTTAGAGGCACCTTAGCTCTATTTGTTCTCTAATGCTTCTATGTTTTCCTTTGCTAGGTCAGATTAGAGAATCCTTGAATGCTCTCTAGTCCCAGTGATGCTTGTTTATCTTGAGAATTATTCAATTAAGCTAATATCAAAGTAGTTTTATGGTTAGCCCCGCTCTTTTCTATTACTTAAACATTGTTTTTAATGTCTTTTACTTTGAAGTATTGTTGATTAGGTTTAGCTAAAGAGGTCTATGATTTGCTATGCCCTTTTGTTTATCCTAAATAGTTGCTTTGGAGGTATTTATAGCTTGATTAATGAAGTTATGATTTCCCTATTCTTTAACCTTTTCTATATGTTTATCTTAAATGTTTTCTTAGCTTGAAGGTGAAATCACTAGAATATTTACAAGTTTCTTGCCTTCTATAGTTCACTGGATTGTTGTCTTAATGCTTACTTGCTAGGGTTTAGTCAAAGAAGTTATTGGTATGCCTTGTCTTTGATTATTTATTCATGCGTAGTAGACTTAAAGGACATTCTTGTTAAGGTATTTGTTGAAGGATTCTTAACTGTCCTTTTGCACCTACTATGTTCACAAATTTGATGTTCATTTCATTCACATAAGCTTTTAGATCCATTTGACTTTGTTAGATTTGCCCTGTGATACACCCTTGACCTATTGTTAAACTTTTAAATACCTTTTGTAGACTCCATAGCTCAATTGCTTAAACCTCTCTCACTCTATCTATTCTGCTTGACAACCTACCCAACCAAACAAACAAACAAATAAACCCTAAACCTAATAAATAGCCTAAAATCAAAACCCTAAATCATACAAAGATTAAATCTTTCACATAAGTATAGAGAGAGCCCTCTCTGAGTCCAAGAAGGCTAGGTCCTAGGACTCCAAAGATTGGTCTGATGTCACCCCTATATATTTGGTCTTGCCATTCTAACAAATTACGGGGACCTAACATAGTGGTGATCACGGTGGGACCTCTGGGTTAGTGACAATCTAAGTATTCCTTAGGACCTCAGAAAACCCACAAAACACCCTTAGATTGGTATTCAGTTGTTGATGGTGGACAACAAATCCTCAAAATAGTAAACATCATCCACCTAGTGACTCTACTGGTCTTCAGTAGCCCTGTTGACCCCACTAGTCCTCATAGACTCCTCTAGGAATGCATTAATCAATCCTAATATTGTTGATGGTGGACAACAAAGTTGAAATCATCCACCTGGTGACTCCACAACCCCAATAGACCTAAAATAATCCACTGGTAGAAGACTCCAAACTGGTTATAAATATGTTGTAGCCCTTTCCTCTGATTGATTGACAAAGATGGACCCAAGGATACAACGTAGGTATGCTCCAATGTATAGATATCACATCCCTGGATTCCCATACAAAATGCCTCAGATAGATTGGTTTTCAAACCGCCTATGTTTCAAGATGAAAAATTTGATGACCCCTTGTTACATCTCATCAAATTTCATATACATGTATGGAGGTTAAAAGTTGAATGGCATGAGGACTGCCTCGTGAAAATGTTTATGGCAACATTAGAGGGTAAGGCAAGGGAATGGTATGAAGGCCTAGACCTTGGTAGTTTGTTTTTTTAAAGGATTTCCACAAGGTATTCTATGAGCATTATAAAGAAAATTGTTCATCTCTATTATTAGCTGAAATTTGTTGTGATCAATCTGAAGATCTCATACAATACCTTGTAAACATTGATGAAGATTTTGGAAATTGGCATATTGAATATCTATTTTGGGAAATTCATGAATTTCATTCTCAAGATAACTATCATGACAGCCAAGAGGAGTTGGTTGAGGATGAAATCGATCAGGAAATAAAGGAAGATCCACAGGATCTCTCTAAAGGAACAAGTGATGATTCACCATCTCTTCTAGGTGAGGCTCAAGAAGACATTCAACCTCATAATAAACCTTCACAAGAGAAAGAGAAATATTGTAGTTCTATCCAAAGAAAGAGAAAAATGTCTCCTCTTTTAACTCAAGACTGGGAATTTGAGCTGAATGGCCCACTTAAATGTCAAGACACTGACCACTTGCAACAAATCACATGGAGGAGGCACACCAAGAAACCAAACATGAAGAGAAGTTTTTCAGAATTTACAGATGAAATAGGGAAAAAGGTGAGGTGAATTGGATAGAAATGGATGAAATTAAAAGGGCAATAGAGAATTTAGAAGACAACACTGATAATTGTTTTCAAGCATTCCAAACACCTAGGGTTTTGGGAAAGTCTTCAAAGAAGGTGAAACCATGGTTTGGACTCCATCATGGCAGCAAAGAAAGATTCTGAAGATGCCAATGTGATCAGATCCCAGAATGGTCAAAAAGGAGTTTGTCATGCCAAAAATGGTCAAAAGGTACTTTGAGCTCCATGGTGCCGGTAAGGGAAGCTTTAGAAGCTTCCAGTGTGTGTAAACATCCCAAAGTTTTTCCAAGGTAAAATGTCTCACTGCCTCAAAGAAAAAGGATGTAAAGAAATATTAGTAAGAGAGGAAAATTCAAAGGTTTTCAATCACTTGCAAAACAAAATATGAGTTGCCTTTAGGTTGGATATACTAGGGTGTGGAAGCATTCTAAAAAGTTGCCAAGCTCAACCTGTCATGCCTCAAGATCGGTGAGAAAGGGAAAATAAATGTGTTCAAATCACTTACACTCAGTGGTCAAAAAGATGAAAAACATGGTGTTGAGCTCCAAGGTGGAAACCAAAGGTGATTATAAGATTGCTGCTATGTAAATGAATATGTCAAGCTTCAGGAATAAAAGGAAAGGCCACTTCAATGTTTTATGGCACCTGCAAATCAGAAGTGGCCAAAGAAGGTAAAAGGCATTATTTTTAATTCCATAGCGCATGTCAAAGGAGAGTTTTGAAGGTATTAATGTGTGAAATCCCCTAGAGATGTTTAAATGAGATTATTATGCTTCAAGGAGAAACAAGAGGGTCAAGATTCATCATCTTAGTAACCTACAAAGAAAACAATGCAAAATGGTTAGTAAGAGAGGGTGAAAAGGATAAGTCCAGTATTGTGAAGGAAAACACAGGAAACTTTGAAGATACTACTGTGTGCAACCCTCCAAAGAAAACATCAAATGAACATATCAAACTCTCAAGGAGCAAAAGGAAGAGTAAATTAAAGGTTTTCATGACACCTGCTAAGTGAAATAGTTAAAGGGCATCAATTTTCCAAAGAGAAGAGCAAGTTTCATAAGTCAAGCAAACCTGCAGAACAAAAAAGGTCAGAGAGTTAGTGTTTTGGTCACCTACATGCAAAAAAGTATAAATAAATATCAGTAAAATGTGAAAAGGCTTAAAACATTAGGAAGTGGGTTTTCAAAATATTAATCAAAGTTCCCAAATCTATAAAATCTCTTTTGGCATTTCAAAATATATATTTTTACCTTCAAGAGATCAAGAGTAGTCAAGGAGAGAAAAACTTGTGGATTTTCTGGGCAAAATTGGACAAGTTTAGTCAGGCACTGTGCCCATGGCAGTTTTTCCCGTGTGTTTTTTCAAAGTGCTGCATGCCTGGCGGTAGGCGCTGCGCGCATGGCAACTCGCTGCACGTTTGCCCGTTTCACCCAACATGCCCGACAAAATACTTTGGCATTGTGTACCTGGCACAAGGCGCTGCGCCTTTGCCCGACCCGACTCACCCATGGCCTAGGCGCTGCGCGTTTGTCTAGGAGAGCCTCCTACACCCTGTAGATCCTCATTTCAGCTCAAAATAGTTTCAAGATGCCACCAAGAGTTTGTCAAGCAAACAATTAAATGGTAAGTGGATTCCCTACTCTCCTCTCCACGCATTTTGATGGTTTGCAAATTAAAGGAATGGAGCCCTAAGGAAAAAACCTAAGTTTGAACTTAAAACCACTGTTTAAATACTCTTTCATCTGCCTACAAAAGAGTGTCAATGACAAAGATAAGGGTACCTTATTGAAGGATTGTTCACTCACCTAGGGCTGTGCCTACACTCACTCCATTCACCAAATCAGTCCCCTGCATAAAAAAAATATTGACAAATTCATTGGCTTCCTTCATATTCATTCGCCAGTAGTGCTAGGGTTTCAAAGGCAGAATTGTTAAAATATCAAGGGAAGGTAACAGTGATAGTGGTGAGGAAGGCCAAATGCCAAGGAGTCATCAACACAAAGGTGGAAAAATCAATAGATTTGAACCTCCAAACACAGATGAGTTGATGGCCTCTTCGATGACTATTTCATGTTTCCAGAATGTGGGATGTTTTGATTTTTGTGAAAGAAAACAACAGGTGTAAATTCACCTTGAGTTAACTAGGCTATTTATCCTTAACTTACATGACAAACAAGTTAGCCTTGCAGGAGTGACCTTTGAGCTATCCACATATGCTATTGCCAATGCCACTTGCATACCTAGTGTAGGGGAGAAATGGTTCAAACAAGCTAGCCTAGACATAAGATACTCTGAACCCTATTTAAAACTTAGGTACAAAGACCACTGCAAATCCATTTTCCTTTCTCACATCTGTTGGAGAGATATGCACCTATGATGAGGATTTTTATGAAATATTTTACATGTGAGGGAAGGTTCTCGAGGGTTTACTCCTATCACATTAGGTTGTTGATGCACTTTACTAGGGTTAGGATGCTTCACCTACCCTATTACCTCTATAGAAGCATTGAAAAAATGTCCTATATTGTACAGAAGAGAGATTTCCCTCGGTAGATGCAAAGCTTGTTTCATCACTCTTTGATTAAGATGGTTGTGTTGCATCAATTGTAGTAGAAGCACATTCCACGGGAGGTTTTAATTGCCCATGAGGTATACACCAATCCACAAGGCCAACAACAACAAGACGCCCCTTCATCTTCTCATCCTCCATTCCTCCATCCACTCACACTCCATCACCACATGATGACTCTTCCACCTCACCATCCACACATATTCCTTCACCTTAGGACAACCCTCTTTCATCACCCTCTCACAATGCATCAGACAATGAGGGAAATGAAAATGAGAAGTCAAATGAAGTTGAGGGAAAGGACAATGATGAATCTAGCAATAATGAAGAAGAAAAGAGTGAGGAGTCAAATAATGAAAAATCAGTCAGTGAGGCTCATGACAGTGATGAAGGAAGTGCAAAAAATAGTGAGCAAGCAGAGGTCAGTGATAAGGCAGAAAGAATGTAAATAGAAGGCAATGATGATGATGGAGATGATGATAGCATTGGAACAAAGATCCAATATGACAATGAGGCAAACAAAAGTGCATAAACCAATGATGAAGAAAGCAGCAGTAAAGAAGAAGGTAATGATGATATTGACAGTGATAATGACAGAAAAATATCAGTGATAAGGTAGAGAGCATGGAGACAGATGACAATAGCCATGAGAGTAGCCATGAAAGCAGAAATGATGATGATGGCAATGGGTCAGAAAGCCAACAAATCAGTGGATCAAATGAGGAAAAAGAGACAGAAAGAAATAGTGCTAATGAAAGCCATAAGGACAGGCAGGATATCAATGATAATGACAGTCATGATGGCAGCAATGGTGAAGGCACTAAAATGATCAAAATTGAGCCCTTTTCTTTGACCTTCCAAAGAGGAAGTAGGCATTTGTTTTCTAGCTCTAAGAGGCAAGGGACCATGCCTTCTACATCAACTAAGTAGCTTGCAAAGGCAAATAAAAGGTCATGGAGGAAGAAGAAGAAGACTAGCATGAGACTGAGCAAGAATTTTAACTCATTCATCTTGACAGTGATGATGAAAATGAGGTAAGGATCTCAAGCATGTTGCTCAAGAACAAAGATGCCCAAATCAAAGATTCGCAAGCCAATCTATCTAGGGCTAGGAATGTCATCCACTATTATGAGATTGAAAACAAGCAGCTGGAGGCACAAAAGGCCATTTATGAGGTTAGGGCAATTAGAGCCTGGAAAGAGGCTGAAAGGACCAAGGTTAGGCTATATGAGGTATTGGGTGTTTTTGATGAAATTGAAGATGAAGAAGGGCAATTTTCTAGGAGAAGGCCAAGAACAATGGGCTTGAGGAAGGCCTTAACTAAGGAGAAGGAGCAAGAAACAACATTGGCGGAGCAGCTCACTCCAAGTGAGTTGCTTGCCATGGAGATAGAGTATGATAAGGAACCTTGGTTAGAGAGGGCTAATATACACTTGGAGGATCAACTGGAAAAGACACAAAGAGACCTTGGCCTTCAGATGAAAATGGCAAAGCAATATGCCTTAAGAAATTAAATTGCAAGGGCCTAGCTCAAAAGAGCCCTTGCTAAAATTCAAGCTCTCAAGGAGGAAAAAGGTAAGAAACACCTTAAAATCCTTACTGATGCTTCCCTACAGGTATCCCAAACACAATGAAGAAGACAAATTTATAATTTTGGAAACTTTTGATAATTTTGGTTTTTTTACTGTTTTAGAGGGCCAAGGGAACATCACCCTTGGCGCTGTGCTCTTTTTTGGGGCACTTTATTGAGGATTGGTTTGCATTTTTGGGTTCATCTTGCCAAGTACATCACACACACCAAATTTCAGATCATTTAGAGCAGATTTTTTCCTCCAAAAGGGTCAAAAACATGCAAAAATTCACCAATTTGCCCAATTTTCAGAGTTGGCGATGCGCCCTTAGAAATCTTGGGAGATTTAGTTTTTGATCAGGTAAATGAAGTCCAATTAGAACACCAAGGAAATTTTTGGAAAGTATACTTGACAACCTTTCCAACGAGCTGTCATTGAGCTCATTTGGACACCGGGAAGGCCTTCAAAACTCAGCTACAAGGTAACCTATTTTTCTGGTGCAGGCGTTGCGCCCTTGGACCTCAATGCTGCGCCATTGCCTGCAAAGTCAAAAAAAGACACATATTTATTGCAAATATATATTTTGAGGTTTTTTGGGCAAATCATTCCAAAGTTAGGTGTTAGAAGTTATTTTGCATTTATTTCTTTATATATTTTGTGCCTTGGGCCTTGCATGGTCTTAGTGGAAAAATTTGACATTTATGATGTATTTATGACATTTTGGAAACCCTAGTTAGGGTTTTGGTCCTCCTTGATTGTGAAATACAACATTGAGGCCTCGTTGTACATGTTGGATGATTATTGAGAGTAATATATAGACTTTTAGATTGAAGAGAAATTGGCTCTGGTTTTTGTGGATGGCTTGACTTGCTTGACAATGGAGAAGGTTCACTTGCAGGATTCATGAGCATAGTTAATGGAGATGTGTTACTTATTTAGTTCTTGTTTTCTTATGTTATCATTTTTTTCCATATTTCTATTGCAGTAGGACAAAATTTTTAGGCTAAGAAATGTTGTTTAGAGGCACCTTAGCTCTGTTTGTTCTCTATTGCTTCTATGTTTTCATCTGCTAGGTCAGATTAGAGAATCCTTGATTGCTCTCTAGTCTCACTGATGCTTGTTTATCTTGAGAATGATTCAATCAAGCTAATATCAAAGTAGTTTTATGGTTAGCCCTGCTCTTTGCTGTCTTAATACTTACTTGCTAGGGTTTAGTCAAAGAAGTTATTGGTATGACCTGTCTTTGATTATTTCTTCATGCTTAGTAGACTTAAAGGCCATTCTTGTTAAGGTATTTGTTGAAGTATTCTTGGATACCCTTTCGCACCTACTATGTTCACAAATTTTATGTTCATTTCATTCACATAAGATTTTAGATCCATTTTACTTTGTTATATTTTCCCTGTGATACACCCTTGACCTATTGTTAAACCTTTCAAGACCTTTTGTAGACTCCATATCCCAATGGCTTAAACCTCTCTCACTCTATTATGCTTGACAACCTACCCAACCAACCAAACAAACAAACAAACCGTAAACCTAATAACTAGCCTAAAATCAAAACCCTAAATCATACAAAGATTACATATTTCACATAAGTATAGAGAGAGCCCTCTCTGAGTCCAAAAAGGCTAGGTCCTAAGACTCCAAAGATTGGTATGATTTTACCCCTGTACATTTGGTCTTCCCAATGTAACAAATTACGGGGACCTAACATAACGACGACCACGATGGGACCTTTGAGTTACTGACAATCTAAGTATTCCTTAGGACCTGAGAAAACCCACAAAACACCCTTAGATTGGTACTCAGTTGTTTATGGTGGACAAAAAATCCTCAAAACAGTAAACATCATCCACCTGGTGACTCCATTGGTATTCAGTAGCCCTGTTGACCCCACTAGTCCTCACAGACTCCTCTAGGAATGCATTAATCAATCCTAATATTGCTGATGGTGGAAAACAAAGTTGAAATCATGCACTTGGCGACTCCACAACCCTCAATAGACCTAAAATACTCCACTGGTAGAAGACTTCAGACTGGTTATAAAGATGCAGTAGCCATTTCCTCTAATTAATCGACAAAGATGAACCCAAGGATACAACGCAGGTATGCTCCAATGAATAGAGATCACATCTCTGGATTCCCACAAAAAAGGCCTCAGATAGATTGGTTTTCAAACCCGCCTATGTTTCAAGATGAAAAATTTGATGACCCCTTGTTACATTTCATCAAATTTCATATACATGTATGGACGTTAAAAGTTGAATGGCACGAGGACTGCCTCATGAAAATGTTTATGGCAACATTAGAGGGTAAGGCAAGGGAATGGTATGAAGGCCTAGAACCTGGTAGTTTGTTTTCTTTAAAGGATTTCCACAAGGTATTCTACGAGCATTATAAAGAAAATTGTTCATCTTTATCATTAGCTAAAAATTGTTGTGATCAATCTGAAGATCTCATACAATACCTTGTAAACATTGATGAAGATTTAGGAAATTGGCATCCCGAAGATCTATTAGGGGGAATTCATGAATTTCATTCTCAAGATAACTATCATGATATCCAAGAGGTGTTGGTTGAGGATGAAATCATTCAGGAAATAAAGGAAGATCCACAGGATCTCTCTAAAGGCACAGGTGATGATTCACCATATCTTCTAAGTGAGGCTCAAGAAGACATTCAGCCTCAGAATCAACCTTCACAAGAGAAAGAGAACTACTGTAGTTCTATCGAAGAAAGAGAAAAATGCCTCCTCTTTTAACTAAAGAGGAAATAAATAAGATTCTAAACATACAACCAACCTCTAAACCTTCATGTGAACTGAACATTTCTATTCATTTTCCTGCTAATCGTAGCTACCACAGATCTAAAAATGGATGTGTAGATCAATTCAAAGAAAAAAAATTTGATAATCCAATATTTTTGATTGGTGACATTACTTATTTTGATGGTTTTCCAAAATTTGATCAGTATGATGATGGTCATGTTATCCAAACAAAAGCTAATCTTGCAGAGAAATCAATAGTTGGTTTGTGGGAGGAAGTTCAGCTTCATCCACTTGAAAACAGTAATCAGCCAATACTGACAATGATGAGGAAAGTCTAGAAAATTTAGAAGTAAGTGAAGGATTTATGTCTCTTGGTTCTACTTCATTTCAGTCCATCAGAAATAACTTTCATGTTATTTGAAATCAGCAGTCTTTCAGTTTTGATGTTGAGGTTGGGAAAGATAATGAACTTCTTGAGTAAGTTGTTAATAAGAAGCCTTTTTCCTGAAATGGTTGAGGAAATCATTTACGACATAGAATCCTCCTTAGCTCCAGATTTGCAGCCACCAAATTCCATTGAATTTCAAATTGTAGATGAAGACTTGGAAATTGATAATCACAGGAGAGTTGTTGTACTGCCTTCTCAAGAAGATTTATTGCCAAATATTACTCTTGCTCATCGACATGATGGCCTTCACACAGAATTTAGCCCACTCAATCATAACATATCATGTTTCCTAGAAGACAATATTGCAATACATGATGAGGCTGCAAGTACATATGATCATGAGGAAGAGGAAGAGATTCTTTTTCAAAATAATCCCAAGCTTAGCCAAGTGGAGCAAAGAGTAGTCCGGGATGAAGGTTATTCAAATCCTCAAAGCCAGGTATTGTTTCAAGATCCCTTTGCTAATTGCTTAGAGACATTTGAAGAGGGAGAAAAATATGTCAGAAGCAGTTTGATGCAAGGTTTAAAGAAAATTTTAGGCACTACTGTTCAAACACAAGTAAGGTGGGAGTGGCCTTTTGATTTTTTCAGCACATTCAAAGAGTTGAACAAAGATCACTCATGGAATCATCTACTTGATTGGTTATATTGGAAAAGGGAGTTCACCAAATGAATATATATCATATGTAAGTTAGATTAGGACAGATAAGTATGCAAATAAGCTCAGCACTATGAGCATCTTTCTAGGTTTAGTTTATATTGTTTTGACAAAAGGAAGAAAAATAAACAAAAAAAAAAAGAAAAGAAGAAAAAGAGGGCAGGTGAAAAGAAGGGGTACAACCCCATACCAAAAAAGAGTATTGCTGAAGGTGTGCAAGCCTAAATGCCACTACCTTTCATAAAAAGTATTGTTTAGTCATCTAGCCTAATCATGACTAAACATGTTTTAAATTTCTGCTGATAGGTTAGTGAAAGAGGACTTGTCAAACCATTTAAGCTTGGATCGTCAGTAAATTAGATTAGGAAAGACTGATGGTTCCCAATTTAAGCATAAATCTGAACCAAAGGAAATGAGAGGGATGCATAACCAATTCTAAATCATAGCCCTCATGTTTTCTAGCTTTTGATTGTACAAAAATAATGTCTGTGTGTAGATTGTCCAAATGCCACAGTCCATGGCAAATCAGATTGCTTAATCCTGGTTTGTTCATATTTTGAATTTCATGTCAGTAGGTTAGAGAATAAAGTCCGTGAAACAACTTAATCCTGACAGGTGAGTAGACTAGGTAGAGAATAAAAGAGTTCATTAGCCTAATCTAAACTCTTGGAAGTGATAAGGGTACAAGTAGATAGTTTTATAAGATTTCAAAAGAAAATAATGTCAAGGGTTTGCCAGTCCAAGTGCGCCCAAAAGAAAAAAAAAATGTTAGGCAAAGTAAGATGGGTAGGTAGAACTGAGATTGAAGCAATCATGTTTTTTTTCTTCAGATTTTATGAGATCATAGCTTCAAGAGAACATCGACAAATGAAGGAAGAAGGATCTGCCACGTACAAGTAAGGCACTGGTCTTCAAAACTCAGAGATTTGAACTCTGAGGTCCTGTACACCTCCTGAAAAGTAACTTCCCTCCCCAAGTGGAGCCACTGTTAGTCATCAATAATTTTTACTATCTGTAGATGACTAAATATTGGTCCTAGATTTCTAAAAACAAAATTCCCTGAATATTGTGAGTTTTAGAAATCTCATTGCCTTCATTATCCTTATGGAATTTTTTTCACTATTCTACCACTTTTCCATTTGATGGTCACCCTACCACTCCTAAAATACTCCTTATGGGCTTCTGTCACTCATCTCCATCCCTTTTTCACACCTATAACCTCATCACTTTGTTTTTCCCTTGCCCATAACACCACTTTACAACTAGGGTTACCTAAAGCCTATTCCTTCCCATGTTCATTAGTTTCCTCAAGCATTGATGGTCTCAAAACTATCTCTGTAGGATCTTTAGATAAATCAAGTACATTGGATTTTGGATCTTCAATACACCACTTTTTCAATACTCTATTTTTTACACTTGAAGATCCCAAGCCAATTTTCAGTCAAAGACCAGGTCAAAGAATCTTCCCAGTAGGTCAATTATGGTTTTAATTGGTTGAAGGTCATCTTTAGGTGTTTAAGGCACTAATTTTCCTTTGCTAGAAAGTTCCCTAAGAAGTTTGTCTTATCAAATCATAAACTATGGGTGAAGAAAAGGAAACAAGTTGGTCTTGAAAGGAGGATTGGGATTTTGAGCTGAATGGCCCACTTAAATGTCAAGACACTGACCACTTGCAACAAATCACATGGAGGAAGCATACCAAGAAACCAAACATGAAGAGAAGTTTTTCATAATTTATAGATGAAATAAGGAAAAAGGTGAGGTGAACTAGACATAAATGGATGAACTTAAAAGGGCTATAGAGAACTTAGAAGACAACACTGATAATTGTTTTCAAGCATTCCATACACCTAGGGTTTTGGGAAATTGTTCAAAGAAGGTGAAACCATGGTTTGGACTCCATGATGACAACAAAGAAAGAATCTGAAGATGCCACTCTGATCAGATCGCAAAATGGTCAAAAAGGAGTTTGTCATGCCAAAAATGGTCAAAAGATAGTTTGAGCTCCATGGTGCAGGTAAGGGAAGATTTAGAAGCTGCCAGTGTGTGTAAACATCCCAAAGTTTTGCCAAGGTAAAATGTCTCATTGCCTCAAAGAATAGTGATGTAAAGAAATATCAGTAAGAAAGGCAAAGTCAAAGGTTTTCAATCACTTGCAAAACAAAAGATGAGTTGAATTTAGGTTGGAGATACTAGGGTGTGGAAGCATCTTAAAAATTTGCCAAGCTCAAGCTGTAATGCCTCAAGATCAGTGAAAAAGGGAAAATCAATGTGTTCAAATCACCTACACTCAGTGGTCGAAAAGATGAAAAACATGGTGTTGAGCTCCAAGGTGGAAACCAAAGGTGATTATAAGGTTGATGTTGTGTAAATTAATATGTCAAGCTTCAGGAATAAAAGGAAAGGCCACTCCAATGTTTTATAGCACCTGCAAATCAGAAGTGGCCAAAGAAGGTAAAAGGCATTATTTTTAATTCCATAGTGCATGTCAAAAGAGACTTTTGAAGGTATTAATGTGTGAAATCCCACGGATATGTTTAAATGAGCTTATTATGCTTCAAGGAGAAACAAGAGGGTCAAAATTCATCATCTCAGTAACCTATAGAGCAAACAATGCAAAATGGTTAGTAAGAAAGGGTGAAAATGATAAGTCCAGTATTGTGAAGGAAAACAGAGGAAACTTTGAAGATACTACTATATGCAGCACTCCAAATAAAACATCAAATGAACATATCAAACTCTCAAGGAGTAAAAGGAAGAGCCACTTAAAGGTTTTCATGACACCTGCAAAGTGAAAGAGAAAAAAGGGCATCAATAGGCCAAAGAGAAGAGCAAGTTTCATAACTCAAGCAAACCTGCAGAACAAAAAAGGCCAGAGAGTTAGTGTTTTGGTCACCTACAAGAAAAAAGGTATAAATAAATATCAGTAAAAAGCGAGAAGGCTTAAAACATTAGGAAGTGGGTTTTCAAAATATTAATTAAAGGTCCCAAATCTATAAAATCTCCTTTGGCATTTCAAAAAAATCATTTTTGCCTTCAAGAGATCAAGAGCAGTCAAGGAGAGAAAAACTTGTGGATTTTATGGGCGAAACTGGACAATTTTATCCAGCATTGCGTGTTCATGTTGGCGTTGCGCGCTTGGAGCCGGGCGCTACGCCCCTGGCAGTTTCTCCCGTGTGTTTTTTCAAAGCGTTGTGCGCCTAGCAACGAGTTGCACGTTTGCTCAATTCACCCGAAATACCTAGAAAAAGACTTTGGCGCTGCGCGCCTGGCACAAGGCGCTACGTATTTACTTGACCCGGCTCACTCATGGCCTTGGCGCTGCGCATTGGTCCAGGAGGGCCTCCTATACCTTGCAGACCCTCAAATCATCTCAAAACATTTTCAAGTTGCCACGAAGAGTTTGTCAAGCAAAAAATTAAATGGTAAGTGGATGCCCTACTCTTCTTTCCAAGCATTTTGATGGTTTTCACATTAAAGGAATGGATCCCTAAGGAAAAAACCTAAGTTTGAACTTAAAACCACTATTTAAATACTCCTTCATCTGCCTGCAAAAGAGAGTCAGTGACAAACAAAAGGGTACCTTGTTGAAGGATTTTTAACTCACCTAGGGCTGTGCCTACACTCACTCCATTCACCAAATCAGTCCCTGCATTACAAAAATATTGAAAAATTCATTGCCTTCCTTCATATTCATTTGCCAATAGTGCTAGGGTTTCAAAGGCATAATTGTTAAAATGTCAAGGGAAGGTAACAGTGATAGTGGTGAGGTAGGCCAAATGCCAAGAGGCATCAACACAAAGGTGGAAAAATCAATAGATTTGAACCTCCAAAACACAGATGAGATGATGGCCTCTCCCATGACTATTTCATGTTTCCAGAATGTGGGATGTTTTGATTTTTGTGAAAGAGTACAACAGGTGCAAAGTCACCCTGAGTTAACTAGGCTATTTATCCTTAACTTACATGAAAAATAAGTTAGCCTTGCAGGAGTGACCTTTGAGCTATCCACAGATGTTATTGCTAATGCCACATGCATACCTAGTGTAGGGGAGAAATGGTTCAAACAAGCTAGCCTAGACATAAGCTACTATGAACCCTATTTAAAACCTAGGTACAAAGACCACTACAAATCCCTTTTTCCTTTCTCACATCTGCTGGAGAGATATGCACCTATGATGAGGATTATTATGAAATATTTTACATGTGAGGGAAGATTCTCTAGGCTTTACTCCTATCACATTAGGTTGCTGATGCACTTTACTAGGGTTAGGATGCTACACCTACACTATTACCTCTACAGAAGCATTGATAAGATGTCCTATATCATAAAAAAGAGAGATTTGCCTTAGTAGATGCAAAGATTGTTTCATCACTCTTTCATTAAGATGGTTTTGTTGCATCAATTGCAACAGAAGGGCATTCCATGGGAGGTTTTCATTGCCCATGAGGTATTCACCAATCCACAAGGGAAACAACAACAATATGCTCCTTCATATTCTCATCCTCCCGTTCCTCCATCCACTCACACTCCATCACCACATGATGACTCTTCCACCTCACCATCCACACATATTCCTTCACCTCAAGATAACCCTCTTTCATCACACTCTCACAATGCATCAGAAAATAGGGAAATGACAATGAGAAATCAAATGAAAGTGAGGGAAACGACAAAGATGAATCTAGCAATAATGAAGAAGAAAACAGTGAGGAGTCAAATAATGAAAAATCAGTCAGTGAGGCTCATGACAGTGATGAAGGTAGTGCAGAAAAGAGTGAGGAGGCAAAGGTCAGTGATAAGGCAAAAAGCATGGAAACATAAGGCAATGATGATAATGGAGATGATGATAGCATTGGAACAAAGAACCAAGATGACAATGAGGCAAACAACAGTGCAAAAACCAATGATGAAGAAAGCAGCAGTAAAGAAGAAGGTAATGATGATATTGATAGTGATAATGACAGTAAGAATATCAGTGATAAGGCAGAGAGCATGGAGACAGATGACAGTAACCATGAGAGGAGCCATGAAAGCAGAAATGATGATGATGGAAATGGGTCAGAAAACCAAAATATCAGTGGATCAAATGAGGAAAAAGAGACAGAAAGAAACAGTGTTGATGAAATCCATAAGGATAGTGAGGATATCAATGATAATGACAATCATGATGGCAAAAAGGGTGAAGGCATTGAAATGATAAAAATTGAACCCTTTTCTTTGACCTACCAAAGACGAAGTAGGCCTATGTTTGCTGCCTCTAAGAGGCAAGGGGCCATGCCTTCTACATCAACTAAGTAGCTTGACAAAGGCAAAGAAAAGGTCATGGAGGAGGAAGAAGAAGACTAGCATGAGACTGAGCAAGATTTTGAACTCATTCATTTTGACGGTGATGATGAAAATGAGGCAAGGATCTCAAGAATGTTTCTCAAGAACAAAGATGCCCAAATCAAATATTTGCAAGCCAATCTAGCTAGGGCCAGGAATTTCATCCACTATTATGATATTGCAAACAAGCAGCTGGAGGCACAAAAGGCCATTTATGAGGTTAGGGCTATCAGAGTCGAAAAAGAGGCTGAAAGGACCAAGGTTAGGCTAGATGAGGTCTTGGGTGTTTTTGATGAAAGTGAAGATGAAGAAGGGAAATTGTCTATGAGAAGGCCAAGAACAATGGGCTTGAGGAAGGCCTTAACCAAGGAGAAGGAGCAAGAAACAACATAGGCAGAGAAACTCACTCCAAGTGAGCTCCTTGCCATGGAGATAGTGTATGCTCGGGAACCTTGGTTAGAGAGGGCTAATATACACTTGGAGGATCAGCTGGAAAAGACACAAAGAGACCTTGGCCTTTAGAAGAAAATGGCAAAGCACTAGGCCTTAAGAAATTAAATTGCAAGGGCCAAGCTTAAAAGAGCCCTTGCTAAAATTCAAGCTCTCAAGGAGGCAAAAGGCAAGAAAAACCTTGAAATCCTTGCTGATGCTTCCCTACAAGCATCCCAAACACCATGAGGAAGACAAATTCAAAATTTTGGCAACTTTTGATAATTCTAGTTTTTTGACTGTTTTAGAGGGCCAAGGGCGCAACGTCCTTGACGCTGCGCTCTATTTTGGGGAACTTTATTGAGGATTGGTTGGCATTTTTGGGTTCATCTTGCCAATTACATCACACACACCAAATTTTAGATCATTTGGAGCAGGTTTGGTCCTCCAAAGGGTAAAAAACATGCAAAAATCACCATTCTACCCAATTTTCAGAGCTGGCATTGCGCCCTGAGCAGCCTTGGGAGATTTAGTTTTTGTGCAGGTAACTGAAGTCCAATCAGGAAACCAAGGGCATTTTGGGAAATTATACTTGACAATCTTTCCAACGAGCTATCACAGAGCTCATTTGGACACCGGGAAGGCCTTCAAAACTCAGCTACAAGGTGACCTATTTTTTCGGTGCAGGCGCTACGTCCTTGGACCTCAATACTGCTCCCTTGCTTGCAAAGTCAAGAAAAGACACAAATTTATTTCAAATAGATATTTTAGGTTTTTTGCGCAAATCACTCCAAAGTTTGGTGTTAGAAGTTATTTTGCATTTATTTCATTAGATATTTTTTGCCTTGGGCCTTGCATGGTCTTAATGGACGAATTTGGCATTTACGATGTATTTATGACATTTTGGAAACCCTAGTTAGTGCTTTGGTCCTTCTTGTTTGTTAAATACAACATTGAGGCCTCATTGTACATGTTGGATGATTACTGAGTAATACATAGAGTTTGAGATTGAAGAGAAATTGGCTCTGGTTTTTGTGGATGGCTTGACTTGCTTGACAATGGAAAAGGCTCACTTGCAGGATTCATGAGCATAGTTAATGATGATGTGTTCCTTATTTAGTTCTTGTTTTCTTATGTTATCATTTCGTTCCATCTTTCTATTGCAGTAGGACAAAATTTTTAGGCTAAGAAATGTTGTTTAGAGGCATCTTAGCTCTGTTTGTTCTCTACTGCTTCTATGTTTTCCTCTGCTAGGTCAGATTAGAGAATCCGTGTATGCTCTCTAGTCCCATTGATGCTTGTTTATCTTGAGAATGATTCAATCAAGCTAATATCAAAGTAGTTTTATGGTTAGCCTTGCTCTTTGCTATTACTTAAACATTGTTTTTAAGGTCTTTTACTTTGAAGTATTGCTAATTAGGTTTAGCTAAAGAGATCTATGATTTTCCATGCCCTTTTGTTTATCCTAAATAGTTGATTTGGAGGTATTTATAGCTTTATTAAGTTAAGATTTCCCTATTCTTTGACCTCTGTTATATGTTTATCTTAAATGTTTTCTTAGCTTCAAGGTGAAATCACTAGAATATTTACAAGTTTCTTGCCTTTTATAGTTCACTGGATTGTTGTCTTAATGCTTACTTGCTAGGGTTTAGTCAAAGAAGTTATTGGTATGCCCTGTCTTTGATTATTTCTTCATGCTTAGTAGACTTAAATGCCATTCTTGTTAAGGTATTTGTTGAAGTATTCTTAACTACCCTTTTGCACCTACGACGTTCACAAATTTGATGTTCATTTCATTCACATAAGCTTTTAGATCCATTTGACTTTGTTAGATTTTCCCTGTGATACACCCTTGACCCATTGTTAAAATTTTCAATACCTTTTTTAGACTCCATATCCCGATGGCTTAAACCTCTCTCACTCTATCTATTTTTCTTGACAACATACCCAACCAAACAAACTAACAAACAAACCCTAAACCTAATAACTAGCCTAAAATCAAAACCATAAATCATACAAAGATTACATCTTTCACATAAGTATAGAGGGAGCCCTCTCTGAGTCCAGGAAGGCTAGGTCATAGGACTCCAAATATTGGTCTGATGTTACCCTTCTACATTTGGTCTTGCCATTTTAACAAATTACGGGGACCTAACACGACGCACCAAATCGGGAACTATTGTTGAAAATTAATGGTGACACAGGTCACTGGATGAAAGGGGAAAAGGGCCAACCTCAAACGGAAAAAGTGTATTCGGGAAAACCCAAAGGTGTCCAAATAAAATACCAGGAGAAACCTCTCTCAAGTAACATAAGTCGGGATCCCTCATCTGCCTAGGCAATATTCACCACATACAAATAAGTGCCTTAAGCACATACAAATAAGTGCCTTGATCACATACAAATAAGTGCCCTTAGAACATACAAATAGGTGCTATTAGCACATGAAATAAGGGTAAAGGATTGAGAAAGGATTCTTGGATAGAGAGGTAATGCGACGCCTCCATTGGGGTATTGACTAGGCTCGCTGGCAGCAGAGCAACGTTCGTGACTCCTAGGCAGTGACTTCGCCAATGCCCATCAAGATTGCTGGCAGTAGAGCAACATAGGGGACCAAATAACTATATTGAATCCCTTGAAACCCATGAGGTTGCTCTGACCCCTCCCGTCTGGTCTCAAGGAATGAAAAACATGGTGAACAACATTTCATGCTGTGCAAACGGGTGAAGTGAACACACGAAGGTCAGAGATGAGGCCAGTGGGACCCATGGAAGTGAAGGTAAGAGTTTGCTAAGGCCCCGCCGCCCTCAAGATTAAGCGGAGGCAGAGATTCTAGGTTCTACCAGTGAATCATAAATTTTTGTAGCCGCTACAACACCCTCCGAAATTTGACACCATTTTGAAATTTTAGAGCCCCTGTTGCTTCTGACAAGGACGAGCTTGTTCCAACCTCTACCATGAACCTCAAACATCCCACCTTGGACAGGTAATCTCAAACCAAAATATGACTTCAAGTTTTTTATAAGTAAATTCGCAAAGTCGCTCTTCTTCCAAACTCCAACAAGTTTCGAATTAGTGACCTTGCGACTTGACCAAGGTCACCAGGTCGCTAGGTCGCAAACTGTGTCGAAATCTAATTATTGCAACTATGCGACCTTGCGACCCAGCAACCTCTAGGTCGCTAGGTCGCATATGCACCCCACTGAACCCGATTTGCGACCTTGAGACCTCCATTAATGACCGCACATGCAACCCCTTTATAAATAAAAGGGTTGCGTAGGTCGCATTTGAATTGCGCAATGGAGAAAACAAGACGTCTGACAAGCCAATCAGAGTGCGATTTTTTCCAGGTAAGTCGCTAAAACCTCCTGTAAGTCCTTTTTTATTGGCTATGGCCCTACCTGCCCCAAACATTGGCTATTAATTGCCTTAGATACCCCTCAATTGCAATCCTTAGCCCTCATTGTCACTCCATCTAGGGTTTCCCTTTCCCTTTCTGATCTTATCATGCCTAAACCCATTTTAACCCCTCCTTTCTCCTCACGCCGCTATGGGCACCCCTCCCTAGCCTTCCTGTGAGCCTTTCAACTTTGGTTTGTTTTCTTCCCTTAGAGATTTCTCCCTTTTTCCCATTTTTCCCTGCGGGTCGTGACTGCCTATTTTCCTTCAGATTAGCCCTAATGTGATCTCGTGACCTGGTCGCTAAGTCACTGAGTCCTGACTGTCTACACAACCGCGACCTTGCAACCTCGCGACCTGGTCTCTGAGTCACTAAGCCGTAGAGTCGCAAAGTCAGGATTGTTCACGCAGATGCAACTTTGCGACCTCGTTACAAGGTCACCAAGTCACAACCCTTTCTAATTTAGATTTTTTGTGACTAGCACAGGTCGTATCGACCTAGCCTGAGCAGCCAAGGCCCTAGTTGGTACAGTCAATGTTCCTTTTATTTTGATTTAATGTCGTCCATCTTATCGTGGGAATGTTTTTTGAATATGCGAGGGAATATCGAAGCTGAACTCGAGTGCATTTCCATCTCTTCGGCCTCAAGCGACATGGGGCCTCTAGGAGTTCAAAGGAGACACAAAAGCCTAGAGATAGAGCTATCAAAAGGAGATACGCCTCCTCTACCACCTCCCATATATGGAGATACCGCCCGTGTCTTCGGGAAAGGTGACAAGATGTTGTGGTATGAAGTCTATAAAGAGTTCACAAAACAAGAATTCCCGGAGGACCTCATACACCGACAAGTATACATTGAGGTCAAGAGGTCCAAGCTACATTATGTGGGCACCCACCCACCAATATTCCCATGCTTGCAAGTAATCGAGTGGATCCTCCAAAATGTGGACTCAAAGTTATGGGTTATCCATGATCACGCCAAAAAACCTTTTGCCAATATGATTGGGAAGCATGCAAAAGTGTACTACTCACTCCCGGCTAGGGAAGAATCTTTCAACTCCCAGTGGATCGCCACAGATGATGTGCCAGTAAAAGATAGCTTGAAGGGTTGCTGTGAGGACCCTATGAAATTCAAAGGAAAGAAGGATCAGGAGTACAAGACCGAAGGCCTAGGAAAAGTATACAAGCTTGTCGTAGCTATGATGTGCAGGATGTATGGTAGGAATGACGCCACTACTTTTAATGGAACATGGGTTCCATTCATGTACGTGATCACCTCCTACGACACATTTTTCAAGTGGGCACATCTATTAATATAAGCTCTAAAGGTGAACATATCAGCAGCCTAGGTACTAGAGGAGGGATGTGCAATAGATTTTTACATGGCTTCCTACCTCTTAGATGCAATGTGCACATGACGTAATTTTGATGGTTGGCCACACAACTAGGACGCGACACACGGTGGGCCTATCCATAAATATCATAACGTGTTCTAGGCTACTAGGTACAAGAAAGACATTGATCTAATCTCGGACAAGTTTATCACTGTGCTCTACCGACACCTTTTCAATTAGGATCCCCCCTTCATGTCCAAAAGGGCCATGGCGACGGTGCCATTGGTTCCCCATCACAAAAGGCACCTTCTTCAGAGTTTTTTGATCATTCAAGGCACCTCATGCACTGCCCGAATTCATCACTGACAAACTGCTATTACATGAGGTGTATTATCAAATGACGAGCGGGTTCTCTAAAACGCGAAGTAAGGGTAATAAGAAACTGTGGCCTACCCTTTCGCTCACTATTGGTGCCTACATAGTCATAGATTTCAAATAAGTGGAAGCTGAAGCAGAATACATCAAGAGCTTCCACTTCGTAAACTTAGCCCACAGGTCTTATGACTCTAAAAGGATCGTCCCTGCACACTACAAGCGAGCCAAATTTAACTGGGCCTACCAGCACACAGAGTGCCCTGTGGAAGAGCAAGTGAAAATGTGGTACAATGTGCTAAGGGAATCAACCCCTGAAGGAGAAGCCAACTTGGATGGAGACCATGAGAGTCAGTGCCAGGACAATCAAACTCTACAAGAGAGAGTAGATGCTATGAAGCGAACAGACCCCTCAGGAGGAGCGTCGAATTCCCAATCCAAAAGGCCGAAGAATACTACAATTAGTGATCCTCCTAAGAATCAATAGGAAGGAGGGGGAAAAATGGCCGAGGTACAAGTAGAGACCGAGAAGAAGCAAAGAGAGGAAGAAATCAAGAAATTCCAAGATGCCTTGGCACAACAACAGGAAGAAGAGAAACGAAGGAAACAAGCCGAAGAACAACATAAGAAATGACAGAAAGAGGAACTCAAAAAGAAACAAGTAGAAGAGGCCTACAAGAAGAAGGAAGAAGAAGATCAACAGAAAAGGGGATTTAAGAACAAGTTGAAAAAGAACATGATAAAGAAGAGAAATGAGGAAGAATATTAGAAGCTACAAACAGACACATCCAAGGAGAGAGAGGGAAGTGGGTCATAATCCTCGAAAACCGGGAAGAAAACAGACTTGCCACATATTGACATACCCCCAACAACTGCCATGATAGGAGGACACCTCCCACTCTCAGAACTTGGCATCCTGGAGGAACATGAGGATGATTTACTGGATCTAACAATATTATATTACGATCAATACACTCATAAGATTAGGCAAGAAAGGATAAAATGCCTTGCATGAAATCCAACCGAGCCTCTCGCGGTGACCACGGAGAAAGACATAGTTCTGGACACCAGGATTAACCGCATAATGATAGCGTCGACCATAACTTCTTTTGCAGCCGCTATTGAAGAGAATGTCAGCAGGATGAGCAGAGAAATCTTATTGCTATAGAACAGACTCCATGCGTCTGAGCAGAGGGCTGCCCAAGCAGAGGAGGAAAAGAAGGCCCTAGAAACCGAAAATCAAAGGCTCCAACTTGCACTAACTCAGGCCAGTGGACTACAAGCCACAATTCAAGGGGATTTGGACATCTTAGGAAGCATCATGATGCAGGTATACAAGGAGATGATAACTATAAAACAAACAGTAGCTCCTTTGGTAGGGGCCCAAGAAGAAATGAGGAAAAAGGTTGCGCAACTTAGAGAAGCCTCCACAACCATAGACAACATACGCGAATGGTCTGAAAAGTACCCATAGGCCCTTCCACCTTGCCAAAGAAGGACTGGATCCGCACTCAGAAAGATAAGGTACAATTATGGATGAAGCTGCAATCCAGAGACAAGCTCAAAAAAGATAGAGATAAGGTAATGTCTGCCTATGAGCATCTCATCAGTGGCATAGATTCGATGGAGGAAGTACACCACATCCCTTCCTTAGGTACGCTTGCTAAGAAAAGTACGAGGGAATAGGTAATGCAGGATATCCAATCATTCTTATAACCCATCAAACATGCAGCCATCTCACAGGATCACCCAGACTCCAAGGAAAACATTACCCAGTACATTGTTGCATCAGTCCGGATCTACACCAAGTTGGCATCTCCGTCCAACCAGATCAACACAAAGAGGCATACATTAGTTTCGGATTCTCTTGAATGTTTTCATAGACTGGGAGAGGACATGCCCAAAATCACTCCAGTGACTGCCGACTACCTAGCCTGGTAGGCTTATCTTAAAGAACAACAACAAGTAGAAACCCCAGTCCTCTCCATCACAAAGTTGCTTCCTTGAAAAGACTGGGTTAACAAGTTGTAGGAACAGGCAGGTCGCATGACGCAACCTCACTCAGGTCGCAAGTCGCAAATTCTTCCAGGTCACAGACCATACCAACAATCGAGAAGATGAAAGGGCAAGGTAGCCCAAAATTCATTTTTGATTGTATATGTACTCCATCGGGAGATAATGTAAGGGCCTTTTTTTTCGGACTCCGAAAGGAGAGAGAGATATAACTGTATAAGAATGAATGTATTATTCCGGGAATGAATACAAATGAATGTTTTGGACTCCACTATTGGATTTGATAAAAACTTCTATGTGTTGACATTATGAATATTATGCTCTCATGTGCTTGGTATAATTTGTAACTGATTAGTTTGTGTTTCTGTTCATGCATTATTTATATGTTTAAGCTCTTTGGATATACGAATGATATGTGGATGTTTAGCATATGGATATTTTAATGACTTAGTTATTGATATTTCCTTGACCTTTCGGAAATGCACTTAAGAAATTGAAGGGTGTTTTAATCATAGTGAATTGTTTATCTTATGTTCAAACGAGCGTATGTATGAGCATGGCCCTAATGATGTTTTGTTAACAATACTTCTTTTGGTTGCATGCTTTAAATCTCACTTTTCTATTCATAATGTTTCATTTTCAGGAGAACCCGTCAACCATTTGTCTTGTTTCGTTTGAGTAACTATACATTCTCATGATCTCGAAATACACCTCTATTTGAGAAAGGGCGTACATCTCATTAGTTTAACAACAGTTGGGCCTACATACCGGATGGGATCCCTATGACAAATGGTGTAGAGTCTAGTTGGGATTTTATACCGGGGAGATCCTCTTACCGTTGGCAAGGCATTTTTCCCCGATAACAGGCGTGGAACAACAAAATCAATTGTTGTCATCAAACGTGGTCTTGCTTGGCGCATTGGATCGGGTATGCAGGTTCGAATTGGAATGGATGCCTAGTCTGGTAGTGGGCGGGAGCATATGCTATCTATGGAATTAAGACAATTTCTCATGGAATCAGGGATCAACTATCTGTGTCACATTGTGGATGAGAAAAAATCTACTTGGAAATCACAGGCTTGGAAAACTCTACAAGCACTAAACATCTCGGAGGATAGTAGGGAGGAATGGCACATATATGTCACAGCTCTTATGTCAGCCCATGTTAGAATAACGAAGAGGGAGGATGAGCTGATTTGGGTTGCTTCCCCGCGTGGTTTATACACCCCTAAAGAAGGTTAGACAACACTCATCATGGCTCAAGAACCCCGTGAGCTAAATTGGTGGTGGAAACACGTCTGGAAGCTGAAGGCACCTCCAAAGGCAAAGTTTGTAATATGGTGTCTGCTCACAAATTGTGCACCCACGGAGGATAATCTTACCAGGCAATCAATTCATGGACCATCCAGATGTGGTCTGTGCAAAGAACATGGTGAGGAAATTGATCACCTATTCCTAAAATGCCCCAAGACTTGCAAGGTATGGAAACTAATTTCTTTGGCCCTGGGTATATCTCACATATGGCAAGGGGATTCTATCTCATCGACGTGGCATAAGTGGTGGCACTCGGGTGCATATTTGAAAAAACGAAACCTTCCTCTGCTGGTTTCATGGGGAATGTGGTTGGCCCACAATCTCATCACTTTTCAAATGCCACGATAAATTGGCTTCCCATAGGAAACTCCATTGTATCTCTCTTCCATTTGATCCCTGCTGAGGATAATAAGACGCAAACGATACTTGTGCCTGAAACTATTGAAAAAGCATATCCATGGGAATATTTTGATGGGGCAACCAACATTGCTGGATGTGGAGGGGGTGTCATCCTATATCATACAGACACTCACATTTACAAGATCAAGATGGGATTAGGCCTGATCACCAACAATTACTTAGAACTTAACAGCCTTAGACAACTTCTTATCTTTGCCCTTGAAAAAACATGCAACATAATACAAATATTATGGGACTCTAAGATTGTAATTATCTGGTTCAAAAATACAGCCAGATGTCACGTGCACAAACTCAGGGGACTGCTAGATGAAGTTATGGCACTAAAATCTCACTTTGACTCCATTATTGGTACTCATATTTACAGGGAAAGGAACCATATGGCTGACTACCTTTCCAAAGAAGCCGCGCAAGTGACTTGGTGTCATTGGCACATCATCGAACAGAATGGACTAGAAAATACCAGCACTACCATAGGTCATTCATTGAAGACACAAGAATCTTGGAGCCTTTTGATCATTCTGATTGATTAGATGCAATTTTGGCACTACAATGTTTGGGATACTTTATTTTGATGCTATTTATGTTTTTTTAAATGCACAGTACTATGTAAATATTTTTTTTATGATTTTTAGAATTGTCCTAAACGAATGATAACTTATGGTATGAACACAATTTTTCATCGTTGCAATATGCAGCTGATACAACATGTAATTTTCTTTATAATTAATGGAAATTATGATTTTTTTATTGGGAAAAATATATAAATCATTAGATAATAAACCGCACTAGTTGGTTCGAAATGCATCGATGATATTTTCCCCTGTGTGATTATCATCGAAAGATTTATTTTCATAATAATTATGGATAACAAAAGCTTGAATTCAAGAATCTCAATATTGTTGCTAAATGCTCGACATGTTCTTCCTCATTATTGGAATATATCAAGATGTCATTAAGGAATACAATAAAAAGAAAATTCCAGATAAGGATGCAACACACTATTCATCAAGCACATAAAGGTATCTCGAGAAATAGTCAATCCAAATGAAACTACAACAAACTCATAATGCCCATACCTGGTCCACAAAGTTTTCTTGTAAATGTCCTCTTCTTTAATGCATACATGACGATATAGTGATCTTAGATCAATCTTCAAGAACATTGTTTCTCCCTTCAACTGATCAAACAAGTCATCAATCCTTGGAAATGAATATTTTTTCTTGATGGTTACATTGTTCAATTTCCTGTAATAAATGTATAACCTAAGAGTACTGTCCTTTTTCTTCACAAACAACACTGGTGCTCCGCATGGAGGTACACTTGGCCTAATGTATCCCTTGTCAAACATGTCCTCCAACTACAACTTTAACTCTACTAACTTTAGAGTGCTCATGTTGTAAGGTGCCTTGATGTTGGTTCTGCCCCAGGTACTAATTCAATGGAAAATTCCACTTCTAAATGAGGCAAAAAATCTAAAATCTCTGTTGGAAACACATCTTGAAACTTCTGCAAGATTGGGTACCTGTTTAATACCTCTGCATCCTCATCCTTCTTACCTTTATTACTAGAAATACACACTCAAATAACACACCTTTTTCTACAATTTCTCTTTGCCTGCATAACTGTCACTATTCTAACTGATGTTGCCTTCTTCTTACCCTGTAAAATCCTTTGTTCTCCATTCTCATCCAAACACTCAATAGTTTTTCCATAACAATCCAACTTAGTCATATGAAGGTGCAACTAATCCATACCTAAAAGTATAATGTATGATCCCAACGGAATTACGTTCAAATGCACTAATGTAGGCATACCAATCAACTGAATTGCATAATCTCTTACCCAATGATGAACACTTTTCTTCATACCTATAACTAGTTGCACTAACCAAGACTTTGCATGCACTTCTTTATTCAAACCACACACTTATCCACCAAGTCAAGGATAACATAACTATAATTAGATCCAGGGTCAATCAAAATAGAAAAAAATTGATCACAAAGCTTACCATCCATCTCAATAATATATGTTTGGTTATCTACCTTCCTATTATCCAATGTTGCATAGATACAAGCAATGCTCTACCTAACAGCCCCAACTATTTTCGCTTCTTGTACACTGTGGATCTGAGGCATACCACCCTGATTCTGCGTACAATCCCTCTTAAGATCCTCGTTACCATATGTCCAACACAACAATGGTCATGTACCATCACCCTTATTTTGCTACCCTCCATGTTGTGACCCATGTCCCTGTCTAACTACGTTGAACTTCTTATAAGGTGCAACATTCTCTTTCTCACCTACTTCCTGAGGCCTTGTTCTTTTCAGTTTTCATTTACCTTTAGATTTGAATTTTCCCTTTCAACCTTGCTGAGATTTCTTATTATGCTTTGACTTCTCATAACGGTGATTTAGTTTCCCAATGACTTCCTCAAGTGATCGAGGCTCTTATTACTCAATCTGATCTCTAAATATTAATGGAATTCCAATGACAAATCTATGAAATTTATCTTTTTCGTCCTTAAGATATGATACATACCTCAATAACTCCAAGAACTTGGTCGTATACTCCTCTTTTGTCATTGATCCCATCTTTTGCTCATAGAATTCCTTAGCTTTGCGGTCGTGGTACCTCTCTAATAAGTATTTCTTTCTTAAAATTTTCTTGAATTCATGCGAACTCAACTCTTACTCAAATCTTTTGTCCTAATGTATCTAACCCACTTCACATCTTCCCACCAGATGTCCGTTTTCCCTTATCTATGTAATCATGCAACTCAAAGAATTTTTTCATCTCAAGTAACCATGCCTCTACATCCTTTGGCTTCTTCAAATCCCCATAAAATTTAGGTGGCTTCTTTGTCTTGAACTCATCTGGAAAATATCCCCTGTCACTCCTCTTATAAGGATGATAACGATGATGATCACAACGCCTGTCAGAACTAGAACTAAAATAAAACCTACGTCCATCGCCTCTCCTATCTGGTGTATCAAATAACCTGCCTTCTCTGATCATGTCATATCTATCCGACCTGTGACCACCATGAGATATAATGCCACATGCCCCATTAGTCCTATCCTCCTACCCATGGCTGATGTGAAGCGATCCCTGTTTTTGCAATTTTGACAAACTTTGAAGGATTACTGCATTTACTTCTGCCTTTTTCTCTTGTGCCTCAATGATTTTGTCATTATCTGCCTTGTAACTTCTTATTTATGCCTTCAGACTCCTCAATGTGTCTACTAAGTCAAAATAATGCCCACCACCACACTTCTCATCTGAACCATAGGGAGAATCTCGTGAACTATCATCTACCATCTTGCTAGTCATGTTTGATCTCTTTCCTGCAACTATACCATGTCAGCTTAAACCAAAACATAACATAATCAACATACCTCAGTGTAGTTCATGGGAGGATATCTCTTTTGCAAGATCAACCAGATTACCACGATACATGTATAAACATAATCATGTCAGCATATAATCACCATTATCCAATTATGAATGCATGACCATACCGACCACATACCATGACCTCATGCACGACAACTATCACCATGTCAATATATTCATAACAAGATATAAACATTAACATACACAGTGGACATAAACTCATGGTGACCACATCCGAAAACAACACCATCAACCTTCAAATGGCGGCACCATTGCAACCATGACCATCACCATGCATACACAACAAGAAAATACACCACAATCATAAAGAACACATCTTCAACATACATGTATGCATGACCAACACACATCCCATCCAGTCGAAGGTGTGAACCATGCTCCGATACCACTATGTAACACCCTCCTCCCACATTTACCCAACTCAACTGGTTTGTTGGGGTAAAAATATGATGAGAGACTACCATGATGTGATTCAACTCCCCATGTAAAATTAAGGAAGTGGAACCGACATAACGAAACCAAAATGACCTTCCACACATGCTACAAAACCTTCAGGAGCAAACCAATCCTTCGAGTTGACCAACACCTGAGACAACTTGACATTTTACTGATCTGGACCCTCAATCGCTCCCACGAAAATCCATGCATGAGGCTGAGGCCTTCCAGTCGCTCCCACAACAAGGCATGACAACGACTGTGGAATTTTCTAGGTAGTTCTGAGCCAGCGACCCCATATTCTAAGCCAATTTTGTAGGGCTACGTCTCAGGCCACTGCCCATAACTTCATGAAACTTTAAGAAATGATAAATAACGATGGAATAAGGCTACTAATGCAATCATTGGTACAAGTACTTTCTTTGACCCCTACTAGCCATGATAGGTGTTTTGTCAAACATGTCACAAATGTGTACTCTACAGGTCATAAAAATAGATCTGAGCATAGGGGTCTCATACTTATCCGAGATTCATAAAGAAGCATTTATGCCTTATAAAAATAGCTGCATTACCATCCATTATGTCATGTATTCATTGTTCATTAATTTTCTAATCAAAACATGATAAGAGCCATACTTCAAGTATATCATAAAACATACTCATAGCCAACATATAACCAACAATAATAACAAGGATATGACAACCATAAAATCCACATATGAACCAGTACATTTACACATGAAATACTAAGGATAAGGAGGTCATATTAATGAGTTCATAAGCCAACTAGGTCTGGGAATTCCACGAACAACCCGACCATAGATTGGGTTGAACCAAATATTTCTTTTAGCTAATTTCCCCTGTGCCATATTCAAAGCATGAATGTGGGACTCACAACAACACCAAATAGGGCTTCCTTAGTATTTACTGTAATCCCCACCATATCACTAGGCCTGAACCATCCTCAATACAATCATGCTTTACCGTAATCCCCACCGGATCACTAGGCCCTAAACAAGCATGGATGCCTCAAGTTCCCTCCACCTAAACTGCGAGGAATTTACCAGTCTCAACCTCTCAGCTTTACCGTGTATCCCACCATTATCAGACACCCTATGGGATTTACTGTGTATCCCGCCATCATTGGTAAAGGGATTACTAGGCCCAATCAAGAGTACTCCCCTCTAAGATTTATTGTATATCCCATGCCGAGATTCCTAGGCTCAATCAAGGGTGTTCACCTCTGAGATTTACCATGCATCCCATATCGGCATTCTTAGGCTCAATTAAGGTGTTCACAACTAGGATTTACCATGTATCCCATCTCAGGATTCCTAGGCTTGTGAATAATCTTGAGACCACCCCACTCATCTTCGAGTCCATACAAAATTCCAACTCAACCAAATACAAGACAACCCACCACACCATGTATATCCAGAAATAGAAAGGCAATGTTGAAGAACTGATCCGGATTTATGCAGGAATGCAACATAATACATAAATAACCATAAACATAGAAATACAATGGAAATAAGGCTTCATTTCATTAATATCAAATCACATAAACATGCTTGAAAACATGATGGAAATAAAACAGCTAGGATGTTGGTAGCGAATCTCTGAGAAGATATGTGATAGCTACAAACCTCTGAACTGTGTTACAATGAGGCTCGAGGGCCTATTTATTATGGATAAACAATGGAGAACTCTAAACGTCCAGAAACCTAACCCTAGGAGATGAAGCGCCAAAACTATGGGCCCCGTTTGGGTAAATTGGTGTTTCAACTTCCCGGGGATGTAACTTCGCATACTATCGCCGTTTGGGGCCTCAAAACGACTCTGGAAGTTCAGGACCCGAAAAATTTCTAAAAATAGTAAGTTGTGAAAAAAAAAACTGAAAGAGACAATGGTGGAGCCCCAAGTGGAATAGGCGGGTGGCCACCAATATCCACCTGGATCATTCCTCCCCCCTTAGGAATCAATTGTCCCCATTACGTTGATTTCCTCCATGAGATGAGAAACTTCTGTTGAACTTGGTCCCTGGTGAACCACTTGCCTTGATGCAAGAGTTGGCCAGCTTTGACAACCCGATACAGTTGGATCTTCTGTCGGCGAGTGTTCTTGATTTGCATGTCCATGATACAGTCTGTGGTGGCCTGTTCCAGGAAGTCTAGTTTTAGCTCTTTTGGTGTGAGTTCTTCTACAATGTCAGAGGTGTCCAATAGAGGTGGGAAGTAGGGACAAAGGTGGTCTACATTGAATACTGGGTGCAGACCAAGGAATGGTGGAATACTGAGCTCTAAGGCATTGTTCCCTACAGCCTTGGTGATGGTGTATGACCCATATCGTAGCGGGAGAATCTTGCGGTGGGGTCCAGTGAGGCACTCCTTCTGCAAATGTAGCCACACTTTTTCGCCCAGCTGGAATTTGTGTGGCACCTGATGTTGATCATGTCATTGCTTGTACTTAGCATTGCCTCTGTCCAATATGTCATGAACCTGTTGGCGGATGTGCTGAATGCGCTCGATGAAGTTGTTTGCTTTGTTAGCTTTAGAATGGACATGAGCCAAAATGGCATGAGTAGCTGCAAATGGCATGGCTACGTCAATGGGACATAGTGGCTGGAATCCCAAGCCCGCCTGAAAGGGGTTGTGGCCAGTTGAGCTGTGGAGAGCCCGATTATAACTATGTTGTACATAGGGAAGGCTCTCATCCCATGTGCGTGGATGCTTTGAATTTTACATGCGCAGAATGTGTACAATCATCTTGTTGACGACCTCTGTATGGCCATCAGTTTGGGGATGGAAAGTTGTGGACTTGGTGAGCTTGGTGTCCAACATTGACCAGAGGCTGGACCAAAATGTGATGAGGAACTTGCTGTCGCGATATGATATGATAGACTGTGGGATCCCAAAGTGCACCCACACTTGTTCAAAGAAGAGTTTAGCAGTGGCTTCTGCTGTGATATTCTTCTTGCAGGCCACCATAATGGCCTTTTTTGAGAATCTGTCCACGACCACGAAAACATAGTCATTTCCATGCTTATTAGAAGGAAGGCCTGACGTGTAATCCATGGAGATGGATTCCCAAGGTCAACTAGGGGTAGGTAGCGGAGTATAGAGCCCTTGCTTCTTGATGGTCGGTTTGGAAATGGCGCAAGTAGTGCAGGATCTGATGTACTTCCTGAAATCCTGTCAAAGGTTCGGCCAATAGAAATACTTCTGCAGTACTGCCATTGTTTTATCGACCCCAAAATGCCTAGCGACTCAACTGTAGTGCGCTTCCCATATCATCTTGGCACACTCACTTGAAGGAACACAAAGGTGTCCCAGGTGACATAATAGTGCATCTTGGAGGTGAAAATTTGGAACTTGCATGCCCCCCAAGAGTGCCTTGTATGTGTAGCTGAATTTTGGATCGCTCTTGTATAGAAGCGGCCAATCAGAAGTCTCATGCCCACAAGAGTTGAGAACGGTGGTTATGGCCACAATCGGTTGTCGGCTGAGGAAGTCTGCAACATTATTGGTGCTACCCTTCTTGTACTTGATGTTCAAATGAAATTGTTGCAGATATGTGGACCACTTCTGGTGGCGATCGTTCTGCAACTTCCTTTGTGTCTGTATGAACTGTAAAAGTCGGTGGTCTGCGTGGATGATTGTCTCCTTCCCCAAAATGTAATGCTTCCATTTTCGACAAGCCTGCACAATGGAATACATTTCTTTGTCATAAGTGGGATACTTTCGAATTGCGTTAGACAATGTCTCACTGTGATATGCCACTAGATGCCCCTGTTGAGTAAGAACTGCGCCAATAGCATAGTCAGAGGCATCTATCTTGATCTCAAATGGTTGTTGCAAGTCTGGTAATGTGAGCACTAGGGCATAACAAAGGCGATGTTTCAATTCTACGAACACCTTCTGTTGAGATTCTGACCAACAGAAATTTTCTTTCGCTCCTCCCTTGGTGACTTGACTCAACGGCCAAGTGATATGAGAGAATCCCAACACGAACCTGCGGTAGAAATTAGCAAGACCTAGAAAGCTGCGAAGCTCTGTTAGGGTGGTTGGGGTTGGCCAATCCCGAATGACTTGGATCTTGGCTGGATCCACATGCAGCCCCCTTTCATCAATAATGTATCCCAGATATTGAACCCGGGTCATGCCAAAAATGCACTTCTCCAAATTGGCACACAACTTGTGTAGCCGCAGTGTTTGGAGGACTTCTCGAATGTGGTGGAGGTGCTCTTCCCAAGTCTGGCTGAAGATCAAAATGTCATCCAAGTATACCACTAAAAATGAGTTAGTGAATGGATGCAAGATGTCATCTATCAACCTCATGAAGGTTGCGGGAGAATTTGTCAATCCGAAAGGCATGATGAGCCATTTGAAAAGGCCCTCCTTGGATTTTAAGGTAGTCTTCCACACATCAGAGGGTTCAATTGGTACTTGGTGATACCCAGACTTCAAGTCGCTCTTGCTGAAATATTTTCCCCCTTTGAGTTGGTCCAAAAGGTCATCAATCCGTGGGATCGGGTACCTATTCCAGACAGTGATATTGTTCAGTGCCTGTTAATAAATACAGAGTCTCCAAGTCCCGTTCTTCTTCTGTACCAACACGATCGGGCTCCCACAGGGCAATGAACTTGGCCGCATGTGACCTTTCTACAGCAGCTCGTGAATCTGCCTCTTGATTTCATCATTCTCCAGAATAGAGCGCCTATAGATCGGTCCTGTTAGCCCCTTATAAATTCCTTGACAAGCAAGCAAGGGGCTAGTTTGTTTTATAAGCCTACAAGGAATGCATTTCCCTTGAAAACACATCATCCTTGTAGCCTTTTCATGTTCCCTGCCTTGTGACTGTTTCCCTCTACCGTTCTGAGTAAATTAGCCTTGTTGATAAAGAATTATGCCCCAAAAGGCTTTATTTATGCCCTTTATACCCTTGCAAATTGTTTCATTTTCACCCCTTTTTTCCTTTCTCAAAGTCCCCTTTGTTCCCCCTAAATTCCCCCTTACTCTCCTAAAACTTCCCAAAATCCCCATGAAATCCCACCCTTACCCTTTGTTTTACCAAATTCCCCCTTAGTTCTTGTAACATTACCCTCTTATGGCTTTAAAATCCATTGAAGGGCTTAAAAAACCACTTTTAAACATTATAATAGGGCCTGGCACCTTTCGGCCTAGCCCCCTGTACATTTTCCCCCACAGAACCCAGGCGTTGTAACCGAGCGCTGGCCCGAAAGGCGCTAATATCCAATGTGTATTGGGAGCGTTACTGACCATTGATCTTTATAGATTAGACAACGATCGTTAACTCCACAGTGTCTGTGTTTCCCCCATTCAAACCCCCGACCACGCAATCGCCGTCCATTTACCCACAGATCCGACGGTTCAGAGTCTACCCACCCCCAGTGGTCCCCGCGCACTATTCAAAACCATCTGGTGTCTATCGCACCGCCTTTGGGCAGAGGGCGGTATTCTCCAATCGGCCAGCAATTCCACTCAGCATTCGACGCGTGGCAGCGGCACTATTTCAAAACCACTACCCCATCGTGCATTAACGTTCGTCCGCAGGCGCGTAGTGATATGCACGTGCACCGTTCGATCTGGGGCAGTTTATCCAACGGTCATCGTCCCACAGAGCTGTGCACGAGTTAACCCAGGGCAGCCGTACCCTTGGCGCACAGTCCATCGCCCTTCAACGTGTTTTCCACTGTCGATCTCCGCCGAGATCGAACGGTCCGGATTTGTCTATCCCGCCATCGCCCGGTCCCGCCACGTCACCTCCACGTGTCTCTGTCGTACATTCGCCCGCCCCCGTTATATATATGCTTTCCAAGGTCAACTGTTCATTATTTTACGTTAAATCCGCTGCGCTCCGCCCACGTCCGCTAGACCACGTCCCACTGTCATATTGCATTTTCCACCATGTTTCTGCACTTTTCCGCCATATCACCAGTCTGCATGGCCATCCTCGTCGTCCCCGTCTCATCCATTACCCCCATTCATGTTTTTCGTAATAAGTTTTCGTGTTTTGCAGGGTTACCTACAGTAAATGGCTGCCATGATTCAGGGTTTCTGTCACAGTGATAGAAAACACAGGAAAAGACCGTGTGCAGAGGTAGAAACAATGGAGAAAAGCTTGAGGGGATCCTACGATAGGACCTGTATTAAAGGAACAGGGTTTGGCCCTGTAAAACTGTCCCGCGCCATTAACACACAGATTTCACAGTCAGAGATATAAATGGAGTAGCAGAGAGCTTAAGGCATGCAAATGAAGATATATAAGCCTTAGGCTCAAAGATTTAGAGGAAAAGTACCAGATTGAAGACCCAGGGATCACGTAGAAGGTACAACACGCAAAAATCAATGCATATCAGGGTTTCTACAGCAGCAGAATGTTTTTCCTCCATGAAGGACGAAGCACCCATGCGTTCTTCATTCTATGCCATGTCCTAGAAGATTTGCTGCCCTGACAACATTCCATATACTATCAGAAGCATTTGTTTCATAGTATGGAGACCCTAGCATCGTTGTTGACCTTTGTTTAAGTCACCAGAAGTATCACAGAGTCCTGCAGGCCAATGTACATCAGGGTCAATATCATAGTAATTGGAAGCCTGAAGAAGATCATCCGTTCACCCAAAAGAGTGCCAGAGATAAATGCACATAATTTATACAGAGTGGGCTTCGGCCTTCTTTCTTTTCAGAAGTTTTAATACTGCATTTAGTTTTTCACCTACCTTCTCCGCTCCACTGGAGCTATAAATTCATGAAGAAACTCATTGTAAAGGTTGTTGATCGGTTATCAGAAGATTGCAAGTAGTTTATTTTGAGACACAGTCTCTGTGTAAGGTTGTAAGATAGGCTAAATAAATATGTATTCACGCTGAATGTTCAAGCTGTGGGCAATGTTGTACATGACTGGTGTTGTTTTTTAATATGACAAGCACATTTCTTTGGATCCTGATCTAAAGCAGCTGGTGATGTTTTTCTATCTCTGTGTTTTATTTCATTTCATTACAGTTCTTCTGGCTTGCATCAGAAATCTGGCATAGGATTTTCCCTTGTTAGGCACCCTATGTTTCTGCTCTCCTTGCCTTTATGTTTTCTACTAAATGTGTTATCTAAGGATTGATTTCAATTAATTTAACTAGTGTAGTGGTCTGATATATTGCTAGCTGAAGTATGAATTAATGGAATCTGTCTTTAGATTTTCTTGTTTAGATTTAATTAAATGAGTTGAGAACACTGGGGGGTTTAGAACTCGGTCTCTGCCTCACTAGGATATTTCCATTTCAATAAAAATTTTCAAGTTCCCTCAAGTTTCCTCTGATTATGTCCAAGCAGGTCTGGAGTTAAATGACCTCTGACTTGATCTATAGATAGAATTGGATGGTTTTCCTCTTTTCACTTTCAATCCTTAATGTTCCATGCCACACAATAATTTTAGGATCCAATGCTTTAGATGACTAGCCCAACTGAAAGCTTGCACATTGATCATCGAGTAAACCCTTTCATGACTCCATTGCCCAAAGGCCTTGATGTTCTCTGAGTTATCTACTTTAGCCTAAAATCCTCTCTGCTAATTGCCTTGTCTTATAGTGAACCCTTCATTCCTGATTCCCAACAACAAAACAAACAATCAAACAAACAAACCCTGTGCCTATAACTAGCCTAACATCTTAAACCTCGAGCTTCAAAGTCAAATACCTTTGACATATCATAGAGAGATCCCTCTCTAGACCCAGGAGGGCTACATCCTGAGGTCTGAAAGTGGTTTGATGTTGTCTCATCTTTTGGTCTTGCCAATCTGGCCAAAACATGGGAACCCCAACAGGTCCATTGGGTAGCGGCGCACCTGGGGTTAGGTCAATGGGGTGCTTGACCTAACAGTGTAGAGGCACCCCTGTGGGTGAGGTGAAGATGTCCCCGTACTCCTCCACAACCTTGTCCATTTGTTTTTTTCGTGCAGAGGAGCCATGTCTGGAGGTCGTGGCCACAGTCGTCTTCTTGCCCTGGGGGTGAATCATCAAGAAAAAAATTTTCCTGGTTTGGAAAATAAGCTTACTGCATTGTTTTGCAGTAACCAAAGAGATATTGAGAGGCGGTGGTACCTCTAGTATCCTGTACAATTTATTTCCCAAAGTAATAATAACAACGTGAGGTTGGGAATCATACACAACATGTCTCTTCCACAAGTATGGTTGGCCTAATAATACATCAGAAACATCAATAGGATCAATGTCACACAATACCTCATCCGTGAAGGGCTTGATGCTATAGGGAAGGCGGTACTGCTGGCTGACGCAGAGATCCCGTCCTTGGTGAAGCCACTCGATGGTGTATGGTTGTGGGTGCGTTGTGGTCAGCAAGCCCAACCGCTTCACGACATCTCCTAAAATGAGGTTCTTTTGATTCCCATTGTTGAAAATGAACCATAGCGGGGAACCCTTTACCCACATCTAGGAATGGAAGAGATGCTCTATCTTCTCTGGATCTTTTGGTTCCTCCTTCTGGATCTTCGTAGTGTCAACAGTGGCGTTGGGCTCTGCATCAATAATATTCTTCCCTTTTTCATTCACCTTGTCAGGTTCTAATTCAGAGTCGGAGCATGCATCTGATTAAGAAGCCCTCATCTTGGCCACCAGCAACTGCTTGGCCCGACACTCACTTGTGTTGTGAGTGGAGCTCTTATGGAACTCACATCACTTTCCCATGTCCTTCTTTGGCCTTGCGATGTTGTTCTTTGCTTGTGTCTTTGGCAGGTTGTCTTGGGCCGCCATGTCTTGTCTTTGTCCTTTGTTCTGCGGTTTGGGGGTACCTTTCCCTTGCTTTTGATTCTCAGATCCAAAGTCTCGCTTCTTCTGTTTGAATTTTTGCTCAATCTTGGCTGCATACCGGTATGCCGTACCAAGCGAGGAGATGTCGAGGAACTCCATTTCCTCTTGAATGTATCTGTGCAGACAACTGTGATACTTTAGCACCAAATGTTTCTTCAATCTGTTAACAAATTTGTGCGTTGTGGGTATGGAACAGACTGTTAGCTCATGCACATCTGATCCCTTTCATACATCGTGGTCCATTATTGTATGTACTTGTCCTCATAGCTACCCACGGATAGTATTGTTCCTCATGGCATGTCGAACAATTCAAGGGAAAATGGCCTAGAAATGAGATAGTCTCATTTTGCCTTTTTCTGAGAGAGGTTTCCCACTACCTCGACATAGTAGTTTGAGAATGAAAAATAATCTTCTGTTGAAAGTCATGAACCTTAAACACCTTCTATAGATTCATCCATCTATCTGCCTGATTCATTTATCCCAACACAGAATGCTGCTATTTGTACTCTTGGGAGTCCTCCAGCCAATGGCTTGATGTTCACTCTCCGCCACAGCCTTGTTGAAGGATCTGGGCAAAATTATCCATCATCACGTTCCTTTGTTTTTCGAGGGCCTCCTCGAGCAATATTTTGATAGGATCTCCTACTCCATCATCTTTCTTTTTGTCCCCCATGGGTGTCCGTCGGGGTTTGCGAGGCTGATCTTGCAAAGGTTCCACCAGATCGAGCCCTAACTCCTTATACCCCGACCTCGATGCGGTCATGCAAAGAAGGATCGAGAAAAAGCAGACCGCTTTGATACCACTGATTCGGATTTATGTAGGAATGCAACAAAATACAGAAATAACCATAAACATAGAAATACAACGGAAATAAGGTGTCATTTCATTAATATCAAATCACATAAATATGATTACAAACATGATGGAAATAAAAATAGCTAGGGTGTTGGTAGCGAATCTCTGAGAAGAGATGTGGCGGCTACATACCTCTGAACTATGTTACAATGAGGATCGAGGGCCTATTTATTATGGAGAAACAATGGAGAACTCTAAACGTCAAAAAACCTAAACCTAGGAGATGAAGCGCCAAAACTATGGGCCCCGTTTGGGTAAATTGGTGTTTTAAATTCCTGGGGATGTAAATTTGGCATACTATCTCCGTTTGTGGCCTCAAAACGGCTCCAAAAGTTCAGGACCCAAAAAAATGCTAAAAATAGTAAGCTATGAAAAAAACTGAAAGAGACAATGGTGGGGACCCAAGTGGAATAGGCAAGTGGCCACCAATATCCACCTGGATGAAGAACACTGTCACACCTGGAAAAACCCATGCCAATGACAACAAGAGAACCAAGAACACATATGCATGTACTATGCATTCCACATCTAGCAAGGAAATCACACATGCAAGTTGATACCTACAAGTAATCTCTTTGTAGCTGCTTGATCTTGCTCTTCCTTGCTTGATATTTTCTTCCCTTTACCTTATTTGATATTCCTTTGCTTTTCTTGATCCAATGTTAGAATGCTCCACGAATTATATAAGTGTCCAAGAGTGAGAGAGAGAGAGAGAATAGAGAGAGATAGCTCTAAAACTGAACTGAAAAAAGGTGCCAACTGATCCTCACATGCCTTTTTATTAATGAGGCCTCTATTTTATTCATTTCCCATTATTTTCCTTCAATTTCCTCCTCACATGAAACCAACAACCATTTACCTTCCTTTTCTTCTATTTTCTATTATTTTCATAAATAAAATGCCAATAAATGCCTCAGGCCTTTCCAAAGCCTTTGTCATTGCCTTTGCCAATTTCCTTAGCCATAATAATCCAAATGAACACCCACAGTATGATTTTTTTTTCCCAACATTTATATTGGAATATGTGTCCCATGACCTTGGTTATTATTTTTGCATTTATTAAATTTATTTACATGATTTTTTTACTTGGGTTGTTACAGAACCCTCCCCCTTGGGCGAACACCATCATCGGTGTTCAATGACACTTACAACCAAAAATACCGGTGAAAGCAAAATATACTTCCCATGGAGCTTTATAACCTATCTCAATGCAATACTTACAATGATCAACCTACTGAGAAGCAAACCATTATGACAACATAACACATGACAACCATAATGACATGACACCTATACCTAATATTGGATATTTATAACACAACTTGTGGCAATATTCACATCAATATACATATATACATATACCAAAACATTCACTCAACCACCGAAAAGAGAAGGATAGATAGCCTGAATTTAATCCTCTATCTCCCATGTAAATTCATTGGGTCCAAACTGCTTCAAATACACTTTAACCTACTTGATTTCTCGGTTCTGGAGTATGATCATCTTTCTCTACAAAATACACAGCGGTTTCAAATGGAATTCTCCTTCTGGCTCCACCTGCAATAAATATTAGTCAATCACATGATCAATATATTTAACATACTTCTTAAGAAATGAAACATGGAAAACATCATGGAATTTCTCTGTCGAAGGTAATGCAAGTCAATAGGCTATTGGTCCAATCATTTGAATAATCTTGAAAGGTCCACAAAACCGGGGTCCAAATTTGCACATGATTCAATCCTTAGGGAGATCTTCTTAGGCTTGATGTGAAAGTACATTCCCCAACCTGAAATTCCTTAAACATCTTGTTTTTATCTGCATAAATTTTTTGTATGTCTTGTGTTGCCTTTATATTATTCTTGATTACTAGCATTTCCTGTTCCATCTTTACCAACATGTCTGGTCCTATCAACACCATGTTCACATGATCACTCCAACTGATGGGAGTATTTCAACGCCGCCCATAGAGTGCCTCGAAAGGACTCATCCTCAATGACTCCTAGTACCCATTGTTGTAAGAAAACTTAACTAATGCAATGTACTCCTCCCATATCCTCTGCTGAAGCATCACATACATCCTCAACATGTCCTCCAAAATCCCATTGACTCTCTTTTTTTGTCCATCTGTCTACGGATGATAAGTTGTGTTGAAGGCCAAATTTGTACCCAAACCTACAAATAACTCTTTCCATAACCTAAAAGTAAACTTACCATCCCTGTCTGATACAATCTTCTGCCTAATGCCTTGTAGTCTCGCTACATCTTTTACGAATACCTCTGCGACATCACTAGTTAAATACATAGATTTAATCGAAATGAAGTGCACTACCTTTTTCAACATGTCCACCAAAACCATGATAGAATCATGCTGTCTGGATGTCCTCGACAAACGTACATTGAAATCCATGGAAATGACCTCCCACTTCCACTCTGGAATCATAATAGTTTGTAGTAGTCCATGTGGATGCTTACATTCTGCTTTCACTTGCTGATTGTCCAAACATCTAGCCACAATCTTTGCCACGTCCTTCTTTAGATTCGTCCAATGATAAAACTTCTTCACGACTGTCAAGGTCTACTGGTATCCTGAGTGACCTAGATACGATTTTGCATGAAACTCTCGCAAGATAGTCTTCTTGAGCTCATTGTCATTTGGCACATATATCCTGTCCCTAAATTTGATCATACCATATGTTATAAGATGATATTCCACATCCTGATTACCTATACCCTGCTGTAACATGTGCCTAAGCTCTTTATACATGTCATCTTTTTGTCCTACCTATAAGATATGATCCTGTAAGTTTGTCCCATAAGAACTCATATTTTCTATATGATTCACTTGTATCCTCCCACTAAGAGCATCTAAAACCCTCTTCTACCTGATCTCAAAGTCAAACTCAATAATCGTGACCAACCATCTAGATTTCCTAGAATTCAGATTCGGCTGGTCAAATATATACCTCAATCCACTGTGATCACTCATCAATACAAACATTCTACCAAGAAGATAGAGCCTCCACATATTCATTGCATGGATGCTCGCTGCCAACTCAAGATCGTATGTTGGATATTTCTAGTCATGTTCATTCACTTTTTGTGACTCATAGCACACACTTGTCCTTCTTGCATAAGGACTCCACCGAGCCCTCTCTTGCAAGAATATATGAACACCACAAACTCTTTGTCCTGATCTACAATCTGTTGGTGTCCTGTGATTTGGCAGATTGGCATGCCAAGTGACAAGGCAACATGCAAACCAAGCTTTAGAGCTCTAGGATCTAGCCCTCCTAGTCTCAGAGAGGGATCTCTCAATATGTTTAAAAGGATGTATTTTGAATGGTTTAGAAATTGATTTTAAGCTAGTTATGAAGTGCAGGGTTGTTTGTTTTGTTTGGTTGGACAAATATGTTTCATGCAGTATATATAGAGCATGGAATCTACAAGCCATTGGGAAATGGAGTCATGTGAAAGTCCAAATAGTTCTGATTGAGAAGGAAGGGAAACCAGAGGGAAAATCTAACTCGGTCAAGCATCCGTTGAATAATATAAGTGAAATGGGATGAACATTAAGGACTAAAAGTGAAAAGAAAACTAAACCATTTCACAATGACTTAAAGGATTCGAGGAACACCCTATTTCCTCCAGTAATCTCACTGTTATGGAATTAATCAACGGAAACACTCAAAGAAGAGGAGAAATGTAGACTAACACCTTCTAAATGAAATATAGGAATCGGGGAATGCCCTATTTCCTCCTATAAGTTCATTGCCGAGAGCTTAATCAACAAAGACATACAATTGCATTCAAAGAAGAGGGAACACCTTAGACATCTAGGACTGCAATTATAGGGACCTTTAACACAATAATTACAGTAAGGAATAGGGGGTATGATTGAAACATACCTCTCTGTCAAACTACAAGCATTAATAATCAAAGGGATATTTCAGATACAACATTCAGTGGCAAAGAAAGAGGGAACACCTAAACAATATTTAGCATAACTGAATTAACCATTTATGAAATAAAACAAACTGAATATTCAAGAGAGAGATTAGACTACCCTGTCATGTTCAGTAATAGAAAACATATAATCAGTGAAGGATAAACAGGTCAGAGGTGCTTTTAAGATACATTTCTCTACCTAAAATTTTTATCCTACTGTAAGTCAAAGCATAATGGAACAAGGTGATAAACGGGAAACAACATTAACAATAAGAGATTACTTCACCAAAACCAGGCTCAGGGATCCAAAGGTCCAACCTCCTTCATCAACAGAAAAACATGGACTTCCACACTCCTTCAGAACACCAATGCTTCTTCAAAGCAACAATCTATGTATTACTTTTGAAATCACCAAATGCCAACCTTTTACAATGAGACTTCCAAGAGTCTTTATGGGAAAAAAATGAGGAGAAGTAGGTGAATAAGGTTTTAATGATCATCAGAGATAGGAGAGGGCATTCGAATGGTCCATTCTGTGTCATAAACATAACATTAAATTCTAGACAGACTTAGTGACTTCGTTGCTTGTCGAGGCCCCTTTGACATGACAAAAATCACCCCACAGAGTGTCCTTTGGGAGGAAATACTATCTACAGTGGTACTGTTATCTCCTCTGGTGTGAGTTAAGTGGAAGCATGGGCTTTGAGGACTCCCATACTCCTAAATAATTGCTTCTGACAGCTTGTAGTAGTTTCTTTGGTGTAATAACTGCTTGGTAGGCTTTTGTGCATGGAGATGGGCTACGTATGTGTCAGTCAACATTCTGCACCAGTAACTGCTCTATCCCTTTGTACTTTAACTTGTTTTAGCTTTGTTTATGCTTTATCCTCGCTGATTGTTCGAACTATTTCTGCACTGATGCTCTCAAGGGTTTACTAATCTTCTATGCCTTTGTTTTCCGCCACTGGATAGGTGATCTTCATCATTTCTGAGTGTTCTATGTACAGGTGGCGGGCTTCGCTGAGCTGGAGGGTTTATTGAGGGTTAATGTCTATGACCCATCGACTGTCACAAAATTCACCCTTTTTCCTGGTTCCATTTACGTTGATTCTTGGCCTGAAATTGTTATATGAGCCTCTGTGTCACCTCTCATGACTGTGGAGAAAATTCATGCTTCGTCGGCTGTGAAAACTTGCAAACATACAATAAACTGTTATGAAATCCAGCGAGCTTGGTTTAGACTGCATGCAGAGGCTCTGGGGTGGCGGAGGAGCAGTGAGGAGGTGGTGATTGCAACAGAAAATTGGGAATAAAACCCTAGCAGAGCAGCTAACCAGGTCTAGTGCGGGTCTAGGTTTGATGAGGAATGTGGACCGTTAGATTAGGACGATCTACGGTGGAGATTTCTCGATGAGCGTAGTGGGAGAGAGATGGAAGCCAAAGAATTGAGATCGCGATATAATATGGGCCGTGTAATCTCAGGGATTGACGGCTAGGATTAAATTAGGAGCGACGTCGTGGAGGGCAGTGGTATGGTGGAAAACCAGTAATGTTTTTCGTGTAGCAAAATGGGGGGAGGCGGTATTTTGCGTTTGGAACGCGATTCCATAGAGCGATCGACACGTGGCTTTTGAAAACCACTTTTATCGCGCAAAAGTAGCACACTGTGGGAAGAAACAAAAAATTGCGCGAAATGCAATGTTGACCGTCAGATCTGGGGTGACAGATCGGATGGTGCGGAGTGAGCGCGATAGGCAGAGAAGTGATAGGGAGAAAATGGGTGGGCTAGGCTATGACGTGTGATGCTTGTCGCATAACGGGCAGAAGTCGAGGGACTAGGTGATGTGATGGCCGTAGATATTCTTAGATCAACGACCTGGATTTCATTGCAAGGTCGGGGAGTCGGGGGGAAAAGAACAAGGGAATCATATTTTTGCGATTGCGATGGTGGGGGCTGAAATAAGCGCTGAGGCCTGGTTCTGTGGGAGAATAAGGTGACCGAGGTTTAGAGGGAAAGGCGCTTATTGCATTGGCGGGGGAAATAAAGAATGACAAGGGAAAAGGGGAAAACTCTTATTGCGATAAGCGATAAGGGCTTAGCGCCTGGTTATGGCTCCGGGTCGCATGCGGAGCAAGGGGCTAAGGGCTAGGCCGAAAGGGGCTTAAGCCCTTGGTGAGAAAATGAATATTTTCAAGGATTTTAAAGGGTTTTTTGAGGGATTTGGAGGTTTTGATAGGGGTAAATATGGGGTTTCAAACCTTATAAAGGGGGTTTCACAAGGCTTGAAGGGGATTTGAGGCCTTTAGAGGCTAAATGGAGGGTTAAAAGATGAAAGAAGGCTTTATGAAAATGGGGGAAAAAGTGGAAATAGGAAGTTTTAGAGGTCTTTGGACAACTTTCTTTGGTGAATCAGCATGGTTTTAAGATGGAAACGACATTGAAGATTAACTCAAAGGGCACAGAATCATCATAAGAATTCAAAGATGATGGATTTTCAAAGAAAATATATCTCTTGAAGGCTTGAAAACAAAGTTATCCACCACTAGGTATATCAGAATTTATAGGTGGCTAACAGTGGCTCCACTTGGGGAGGACAGCTAGCTCTTCAGGTGTCCAGAACCTCAGTTGTAAATCTCTGGCTTAGCAGACCAGTGCCATTCCATTGGGCATAAATCTTCATTTCACAACCTTTCACTGTCCTGCAGCAAGAAATCTATTTGAAAAACACTTCTACCTACCCCAAACTATTTGTCCTAGCATTGTTCTCTTCTTAGAGTGCACTTGGACTGGAAAACTCTTTTTCCAACATTTTATTTTGCAAACAGAAAAATAAACCTATCTAATGCTAGCCTTATTTCTCCATGATTTCAGATTAAGCAGTTGAACTCATAAGTTTCTCTACCTAACTATTATCTGTCAGGATTAGACTGTCTGACAGATTTTCATTCTCTACATTCTAAAACAGAAATTTAAATGCAGACAAACCAGGATTAAGCTGTCTTATTTGCTGTAGTGTCTATGGCACAAGAAACCAGCTGCACATAAAATTTATTTGCAGGAACATAAACAAAACTCGGAAGGCTTGAGATCTAAAAAATAGTAAGCATCCTTCCCTTCTTTTTCAGCTCTGATTTTGATCTTTTTGAGCTGCCTTCTTCTTCTTCGTCTGGTTCAAGTTTTCAGCATGTTAGAACCAGTCTTATTTTTATCTTTGGCTCAGGTTTTGATCTTCTTAGAGCTGTTCTTTCTTTTATCCTAATCTACCTTACTGATAAGCCAATATTAAACAGTTTGGAAGATCTTCTTCACTATCCTATCAGCAGTAAATTGAAATCTGCCCAATCATGATTAGGCTGTATGATTGGACAGTAGTGATCCTTAAAGTAGTGGCATTTGAGCTTGCACACTTTCATATTTTCCTTTCCTTTTGGTATGGGGCTATACCTTTCTTGTTTTATTTCTGCCCTGTTTTCTATTTTCTATTGTTTTTGTATTTTTTTCATTTTTCTTCTTCAAAGAAATAAACAAAAAGACTAACTAGATGCTCCAGAGATGAGCTTTATTGACATTCCTACCTACCCTAATCTAACTTGGAATATTTACATGTTTAGTTGATGAACTCTCTTTTCCAGTACAACCAATCCAGTGAATGATTCCATGATTGGTCCTTTCTCATCTCTTTGGGCAGGCTGGACAACCAGGGCCACTCCCATTCCTTTTGTTTCTTAGCAGCAGTGCTAAAAAATATTCTTGCTTCTGGTAACACCTTGCTGCTAACAACCTTTATCCCTTCTTCAAAAAATTTCAAGAAATGAGCATAGGGATCTTGAAATAATACCTGGTTGCGAATTTTTGGAAGATAGGTTTCAACCAGGATTACCTCTTCTTTCTCCACTAGATTGAGATAAAGATTTTCTTGAGAAAGAAAAACCTCCTCATCTTCATTATCATCTGAACTGGAGGACTCATCATATATTGTAGTGCTGTCCTCTTGTAGTCCTGGTAAGCTCTGGTTCAGTGGACTGTACTCTATGAAGAGATCATCATATTCTTGAGAAGGGGTATCCTTTATTACCTCAATCGTTTCAGGATAAGGTTCCTTATATTCTTCCTGCTCAAGAAACTCCTCTTTCTTCTCAACCTCATCATCACAACTGATAGCTTGCTGGCTCCCGATTATGTGAAAGCTATTTCTGATGGACTGGATTGGTTGACCTCTGCTTTCAAGCTGATGATAGTGAAACTCATGACACCAATCAACTGTTGGTTGCCCTGCATGATTAGTTTCTACTTGAAGCTCATCATCATCACCAGACTGAACAAAATTTGGCAAATCATTAGTATAAACCATATCGCCAATCAAGCATATTGGGTTATCAGTTGGATTTTCTTTGAGCTGATCTACAAGTTTGTTTTATGTTTCAAGACAACAAGGTTCAGTAGGTAGATGAGCAGAAGTGTTTTGTTCTAATGAAGATTCGAGGGCTGGCTGTTTGTTTAATATTTGGTCAATTTATTTTTCTGTCAAAAGGGGAATTTTTCTTTTGCTTTGGACAAAAGTACAACAGTCCTCTTTCTCTTGTATTGACTGATTTTGAGGCTCGATGTCTTCTTGAGCCTCTTCTAGGGAAACATTACTTGTGCTTGCAGGGAAACTTTGAGGATTCTCTTCTTTTTATTGATCCATCTCAGTTTCAAACAACTCCTCATGATTTTCATGGCAGTCACTTTGAATATAAGGTTCATGAGTTGTTTCTAGTATATTGTCAGGATGCCATTCTTCTTTAATAATATGAAATGAGTCATAACATAAAGGCAAAGATTCTAGTTGTGTTGTCTCTTCTCCTATTCCAGATTTTGTGAGTTCAAGATGGCTGACTATTTCCTCAGGGTACTGTTTCTTGTTTATGTTTGAAGCTTGTTCATAAAGTTTTTTTAACAGTAAAGCACAAGGTATAGGTAGGCAATCAATACCTTCTTGAAAATATTCCTCCTTGTTCTCTTTGTAATCTTGCTCATCATACATATTTTTTTTGTTGTTTATATCTTGTAGTGATTGAGTTTGTGTTTGATCAGGGAAAGGTATAGGTTACTCTGGATAATCAACATTTGTATCAACCTCAATGCCTATCCAATATTTTATCAAGTATGTACACTATATTTCCAATTAGGTCCAATAATGTGTTTAGTTTAGCTTCTCTGTCTATACTTGATTCCATGTTTGTTAGTTATAAAGAGGTCACTATGTCTTTTTAACCAGTTCAGAGCCTTCTTTCAGTGGAGTCATTAGATCTTTTGGGATTGTGGAGTCGCCAGGTGGAATATTTTGAACTTTTCTATCCACTAACAACATGATTGGGTTTTGCTCAATGCATTCCTAGGGGAGTTTACAAGGACTAGTGAAGTAATAGGCTTATTGGGGGTCAGTGGAGTCGCATGGTGGAAGTTTTTAGCTTCCTTGGAGGTAAAATGTTCTATGGTCCACCACCAATGTTTATTATGAAGCCAATATGAAATGTTTTTGGGATTTATGAGTTTTAATTGGTTATTTAAGGACTTACTGAGTCTACAAGAGTTTACTAGACTATTATGTACTCAATAGGTCCCACCGTGATCGCCGTTATGTTGGTGTCCTGTGATTTGGCAGATTGGCATGCCAAGTGAAAAGGCAACATGCAAACCAAGCTTTAGAGCTCTAGGATCTAGCCCTCCTAGTCTCAGAGAGGGATCTCTCAATATGTTTATAAGGATGTATCTTGAATGGTTTAGCAATTGATTTTAGGCTATTTATGAAGTGTAGGGTTGTTTTTTTGTTTGGTTGGACAAATATGTTTCATGCAATATAGATAGAGCATGGGAATCTACAAGCCATTGGGCAATGGAGTCATGTGAAAGTCCAATTAGTTCTGATTGAGAAGGAAGGGAAACCAGAGGGAAAATCTAACTCGATCAAGGATCTGTTGAATAATATAGGTGAAATGGGATGAACATTAAGGATTAAAAGTGAAAAGCAACTAAACCCTTTCACAATGACTTAAAGGATTCGGGGAATGCCCTATTTCCTCCAATAAGCTCACTGTTATGTACTTAATCAATGCAAACACTCAAAGAAGAGGATAAATGTAGACTAGCACCTTCTAAATGAAATATATGATTCAGGGAACGCCCTATTTCCTCCTATAAGTTCACTGCTGAGAGCTTAATCAACAAAGACATACAATTGCATTCAAAGAAGAGGGAACACCTTAGACATCTAGGACTGCAATTATAGGGACCTTTAACACAATAATTACAGTAAGGAACAGGGGGTATGATTGAAAAAGACCTCTCTATCAAAATGCAAGCATTAATAATCAAAGGGAGATTTCAGATACAACATTCAGTGGCAAAGAAAGAGGGAATGCCTAAACAGTCTTTAGCATAACTGAATTAACCATTTCTGAAATAAAACAAACTGAATATTCAAGAGAGTGATTAGACTACCCTGTCATGTTCAGTAGCAGAAAACATATAATCAGTGAAGGATAAACAGGTAAGAGGTGCTTCTAAGATACATTTCTCTGCCTAAAATTTTTATCCTACTGTAAGTCAAAGCATAATGGAACAAGGTGATAAACGGGAAAAAACATTAACAATAAGAGATTACTTCACCAAAACCAGGCTCAGGGATCCAAAGGTCCAGCCTCCTTCATCAACAGAAAAAACAGGGACTTCCACACTCCTTCAGAACACCAATGCTTCTTCAAAGCAATAATCTATGTATTACTTTTGAAATCACCAAATGCCAACCTTTTACAATGAGACTTCCAAGAGTATTTATGGGAAAAAATGAGGAGAAGTAGGTGAAGAAGGTTTTAATGATCATCAGAGATAGGAGAGGGCATTCGAATGCTTATGTATCATAAAAATAACATTAAATTCTAGACAGACTTCATGACTTCGTTGCTTGTCGAGGCCCCTTTGACATGACAAAAATCACCCCACAGAGTGTCCTTTGGGAGGAAATACTATCTGCAGTGGTACTGTTATCTCCTCTGGTGTGATTTAAGTGGAAGCATGGGCTTTGAGGATTCCCATACTCCTAAATAACTGCTTCTGACAGCTTGTAGTAGTTTCTTTGGTGTAATAATTGCTTGGCAGGCTTTTGTGCATGGAGATGGGCTACGTCTATGTCAGTCAACATTCTGCACCAGTAATTGTTATGTCCATTTGTACTTCAACCTGTTTTAGCTTTGTTTATGCTTTATCCTTGCTGATTGTTCGAACTGTTTGTGCACTGATTCTCTCGAGGGTTTATTAATCTTCTATGCCTTTGTTTTCCGCCACTGGATAGGTGATCTTCATCATTTCTGAGTGTTCTGTGTACAGGTGGTGGGCTTCGCTGAGCTGGAGGGTTTACTAAGGGTTTATGTCTATGACCCATCGATTGTCACGAAATTCACCCTTTGTCCTGGTTCCCTTGACGTTGATTCTTGGCCCGAAATTGTTATATGAGCCTCTGTGTCACCTCTCGTGACTGTGGAGAAAGTTCACGCTTCGTCGGCCATTAAAACCTACAAACATACAATAAACTGTTATGAAATCCAACGGGCTTGGTTTAGACTGCTTGCAGAGGCTCTGGGGTGGTAGAGGAGCAGTGAGGAGGTGGTGATTGCTGCAGAAAATTAGGAAGAAAACCCTGGTAGAGCAACTAACCAGGTCTAGTGAGGGTCTAGGTGCGATGAGGAACGTGGACCGTTAGATTAGGACGATCTATGGTCGAGATTTCTTGATGAGCATAGCGGGAGAGAGATGGAAGCCAATGAATTGAGATCGCGATATAATATGGGCTGTGCGATCTCAGGGATTGACGGCTAGGATTAAATCGGGAGCGAAGTCGTGGAGGGCAGTGGTATGGCAGAAAGCCGGTAATGGTTTTCGTGTAGCAAAATGGGGGGAGGCGGTATTTTGTGTTTGGAATGCGATTCCATAGAGCGATCGACACGTGGCTTTTGAAAACCACTTTTATCACGCGGAAGTAGCGCACTATGGGAAGGGACAAAAAATTGCGCGAAATGCAATGTTGATCGTCGGATCTGGGGTGATAGATTGGACGGTGCAGAGTGAGCGCGATAGGAAGAGAAGTGATAGGGAGAAAAGGGGTGGGCCAAGCTATGATGTGTGACGCTTGTCACGTAGCGGGTAGAAGTCAAGGGACTAGGTGATGTGATGGTCGTATAGCTTCTCAGATCAATGTCCCGGATTTCATCGCAAGGTCAGGGAATCAGGGGGAAAAGAACAAGGGAATCAACTTTTTGCGATTGTGACGGCAGGGGCTGAAATAAGCGCTGAGGCATGGTTCTGTGGGAGAATAAGGTGACCGAGGTTCAGAGGGAAAGGCGCTTATCGCATCGGCGGGGGAAATAAAGAATGACAAGTGAAAAGGGGAAAACTCTGATTGCGATGAGCGATAAGGGCTTAGTGCCTGGTTATGGCTCTGGGTTGCATGCGGAGCAAGGGGCTAAGGGCTAGGCCGAAAGGGGCTTAAGCCCTTAGTGAGAAAATGAAGATTTTCAAGGATTTTAAAGGGTTTTTTGAAGGATTTGGAGGTTTCGATAGGGGTAAATACGGGGTTTCAAACCTTATAAAGGGGGTTTCAAAAGGCTTGAAGGGGATTTGAGGCCTTTAAAGGCTAAATGGAGGGTTAAAAGATGAAAGAAGGCTTTATGAAAATGGGGGAAAAAGTGGAAATAGGCAGTTTCAAAGGCCTTTGGACAGCTTTCTTTGGTGAATCAACATGGTTTTAAGATGGAAATGGCAGTGAAGATTAACTCAAAGGGCATAGAATCATCATAAGACTTCAAAGATGATGGATTTTAAAAGGAAATATATCTCTTGAAGGCTTGAAAACAAATTTAGCCACCACTAGGTATATCGCAATTTATAGGTGGCTAACACAATATTTAACACTGGAGCATTCGTCAACAAATGCTTCAACTATTCAAAACTGGTTGAACATTCCTTTGTCCATTCAAATTTCTTACCGTGCCTCTGTAGTGACGCAATAGGATATGCAATCTGAGAGAAGTTCCTGATGAACCTCCTATAATAACCTGCTATCCCCGTGAATGATCTTACCCCATCCACATTTCTATGAGTTTCCCACTTCACGATAGCCCTCATATTTTTTGGATCCACTTCTATGCCTTCCTTGGAAACAACATGTCCCAAGTAATGTAGCTATGTCTGAAATAAATTGCATTTACTGATATTAACGTACAATGAATGCTCTCTTAGCAATCTCAATATTGTTGTTAAATGCTCGACATTCTCTTCGTCATTATTAGAATATATCAAGATGTCATCAATGAATACAATAGCAAATTGTCGAGATAAGGATGCAACACACTATCCATCAAGAATACAAAGGTAGCTAGAGCGTTAGTAAAACAAAATGGAACTACAACAAACTCATAATTCCCATACCTGGTTCGGAAAGGTGTCATGTAAATGTCCTCCTCTTTAATGTGTTCCTCATGATATCCTGATCATAGATCAATCTTCAAGAACACTATTTGTCCCTTCAACTGATCAAACAATTCATTAATCCTCGACAACGAATACATGTTCTTGATGGTTACATTGTTCAACTGCCTGTAATCAATACATAGCCTGAGAGTAACATCCTTCTTCTGGACAAACAACACTAGTGCACCCCGTGGCGATGCAAATGGCCTAAAGTATCCCTTGACAAGAATTTCCTCTGGCTACAACTTTAACTCTAGTAACTCTAGAGTGCTCATCCTGTAAGGTTCTTTTGATGTTGGTTTTGCCCCTAGTAACAATTCAATGGAAAATTCCACTTCTCTATGAGGTGGTAAATCTAAAATATCTTCTAGAAACACATATTGACACTGCTACAAGATCGGGTACCTGCTTAATACCTCTGCATCCTCATCCTCCTTACCATTACTAGTATAAATATGCACCGCAAATAACACACACCCTTTTTTGGGACTACACTTTTCTTACATAGTTATTACCATTCTAACAGATGTTGCCTTCTTCTTACACTTCGAAATCCTTTGTTCTCCATTGTTATCCAAACACTCAATAACTTTGTCACAACAATCCACCTTAGTCATGTGAAGATACAACCAATCCATACACAAAAGCATATTGTATGATCCCAACGAAATCACATTCAAATGCTTGATGTAGGCATACCATTCAACTCAAATACACAAACCCTTACCCAATGATGAACTCTTTTTTTTTCGTAATTGTAGTGAGTTTCACTAACTAAGAATCTACATGCAGTTATTTATTCCAACCACGCTTATCAACCAAGTAAGGGTTAACATAACTATAATTAGATCCAAGGTCAATCAAAATATAAACAACTTGACCACAAAGTTTACTATCCATCTCGATAATAGACGCTTGGTGACTTGCCTGCCTATTATCCAATGCAACATAGATATGAGGAATGCTCTGCCTAACATCCCCAACTTTCTGCGCTTCCTGTGCACTGTAGATCTGAGGCCTAACACCCTAATTGTGCAGACAATCCTTCTTAATATTATCCCTATCACATGTCCAATATTGCAACCATCATGTACCGTCACCCTTACTCTGTAGAAAATCCCTCTTAAGATTCTCCTTACCACATGTCCAACACTGCAATTGTCTTGTACCGTCACCCTTATTCTGTTTCCCTCCATGTTGTGACCCATGTCCCTGTCTAACTACATTTAACTTCTTATAAGGTGCAACATTCTCTTTCTCACCTACATCCTGAGGTCTTGTTCTTTTCAGTTTCATTTAACTTTAGCTTTGTCTTTCCTTTCCAACCTTGCTAGGATTTTGTCTTATGCTTGACTACTCGTAACGATGCTTCAATTTCCCAATGACTTCCTCAAGTGACCGAGGCTCATCATATTATATCCAATCTCTAAATGCTAATGGAAATCCACGGAAAAATCTTTGAACTTTAGGTTTTTCATCCTTAATATAATGTAAATACCTCAATAACTCCAAGAACTTGATGATATACTCCTCATATGTCATCAATCTCATCTTTAGCTCATAGAATTCCTTGGCTTTGCGGTCGTGTTACCTCTCCAAAGAGTATTTATTTCTGAAAAGTCTCTTGAATTCATGCCAAGTCATCCTTTTTGTCATAATTTCTCTAACTTGCTTCACATCTTCCCACTAGATGTTTGCTTTCTCTTTGAGCCTGAATATAACTATTATGCTGTTCATGTTATCTGTGTAATCATGCAACTCAAATAATTTGTTCATCTCAAAGAATTTATTCATCCCAAGTAGCTATGCCTCTGCATCCCTTGACTTATTCAAATCCCCATGGAAGGTAGGTGGCTTCGCTTTCTTGAACTCATTTGGAAAATATCCCCTATCACTCCTTCTGTAAGGGTGATAACGATGACGATCATAGTCCCCATTAGAACCAAACTAGAATAGAAACTGTGTCCATCACCTCTCCTATCTGGTGTATCCAAGAGCCTGCGATCTTAGATCTGTTGGGTATGTGTTATATTATTTCCACGAAAATTCATGCGCGGGGGGTGGCAGCCCCTTGGGGAAAAAAAATTGGACCCTATTTTTCGGTGGGCCAACCCGCCCATGGTTTTGTGCATGGGTTTGCACATGGTTTTGGGGCATGATGGTTTTCGGCCCCTGGTATTTTGTAGATCTGATCAAGGGAACTACGATTATGTTCTAATCTAGGGTTAATGGATTGGGGTTTATGTATGCTTCAACATGTATACACATGTGCTGTAACACTAAAAGGAATATAATGAAAATTCAAGCTGGTCGTCCTGATTTGGGATCCAGGGGAAAATCTTTGTGTATATTTGTTTTATGTTTTATGCTCTCGCTATTTTTTATTTTTCTGTTTTTAAGATTCGTTTGAAGATAATTTCTATACAGGGTTAAAAACTACATTTGGTGTCAGAGCTGTTTCGGCTTCAATGGGACGCCTTTGTTGCTAAGTTGTTTTTGCTCGGGCCTGTGGTAGACCTTGTTCAGCGGGAGATCTGCGGGATCGATTCTTGTGGTGAAAGAAGATGGTGAGCAGTGGAAAGATAGAGATTGAGAAATTTAATGGTCGGAGTTTTGAGTTGTGGAAGCTCAAGATGGAGGATATGCTGGTGGATAAAGACCAGTGGATCACGGTAGATCCAGGTACTAAATCAACGACAATGTCAGATGAATATAGGAAAAAGTTGGATCGAAAGGTGAAGAGCACAATACGGTTATGTGTCTCAGATTCAATATTGTTGAATGTATTTGGGGAAGCTACGACGAAGAATTTGTGTGACAAACTTGGGACTTTGTACCAATCTAAGTCTCTGGTGAATAAATTTTTCTTGCAGAAAAAGCTGTATAACCTGAGGAGGAAGGATGGAGACTCGGTGACAGAGCATCTGAACGCCTTCAATACTGTGGTAAGTCAGCTGTCATCTGTTGATATTAAAATGTCAGATGAAGATAAGTGCATCAGTTTGTTGTGTTCTCTACTAGACTCGTGGGACAGTATGGTTATTGTAATAGGTAGTAATACAACTACCTTGAATTTTGATAACATTGTCAGCCTTGCTGTCAGAGGAAATGAGATGGAGAAATATGGAGGGTCAGAATGGAGATGCCTTATTTGTACGAGGAAGGTCCCAGAACAGAAATAAGAATAAGGTGAGTGGGAGATCTAAATCCTGAGGGAGATCTAAATCTCCTGGAAAATTTGTAAAGGTGTGCTGGAAGTGCAGAAAGGAAGGTCACTACAAAAAGGACTGCAGATCTAAAGCTCCTAAGAAAGGAAAGGGATCTGATGATGCTCCTTCTGCAAAGGCAAAAACCACCTCGGATGAAGGTGGGGATGTGTATTTGGCGTCTTCTTCAAATACACATGTAGATCATGAGTCATGGTTGATTGACTTGGGTGCAACCTTTCACTTCACTCCCCATAGGGAGTGGTTCTACGAGTATGAGAAATATGATGGTGGTGATGTCTTCTTACGTGATGATAGGAAGGCCAGAATCATTGGACGTGGAAAATTCAAGCTGAAGCTGCAAGGTGGAAGGATTAGAACACTTCCTGGTGTTCTACACATTCCTGCATTGGCCAGAAATCTGATTTCTATAAGCAAGATGGATGATGCAGGTGTAAAAACAGTGTTCGAGAAAGATACCTGTAAGATGGTTTGGGGAGCACTGGTATTAATGCGTGGGGTTTGGATTTGAAATCTGTACAAGATTCAGGGCAACACTATTATTGATGGTTGTAACAATTTTGTGGTTCGTGAAAGTGGAGCGGAAAGCCTAGCGGTCTCTAGAGAAAAGACCATGCTATGAAATCAAAGGCTTTGACATATTATAGAGAAGGGACTTCGGATACTGCATGGAAATGGTATGGTAGAAGGTATGTCTAATAGCTCTCTGGATTTCGATTTCTGTGAACATTGTGCATATGGGAAGCATAATCGAGTGAGTTTTCCTTCTGGTGTTAAGAGGGTGAATAAGATATTAGAGCTTGTGCACAGTGATGTTTTTGGACCTGTGTCAGTTCCATCTCTGGGTAAGTCTGTGTACTATGTTTCATTCGTAGATGAATTCTCAAGGAATGCATGGATATATTTCTTGAGGAAGAAATCTGAAGTATCTGACAGATTTAAAGAATTTAAGGCTTTGGTGGGAAACTAGGCAAAGAAGAAGATAAAGGTGCTAAGGACAAATAATGGTGGGGAGTTCTGCAAGAAGGAATTTGAAGAGTTCTGTAAGAAGTGTGGTATAGCACGACATAAGACTACTCCATACACACCTCAGGAAAACGGAGTTGCAGAAAGAATGAACATAACACTGATAGAAAAGGAAAGAATCATGCTAAGTGGTACCGAGTTAGGACAAGAATTCTGGGCAGAGGCAGTGGAGACTGCATGTTACTTGGTTAACATATCACCTTCATCAGTGTTGGAGGATAAGACTCCACATGAGGTATGGAATGGTAAGAAACCCTCTCTTTCAAATCTGAGGATATTTGGATGTGATGCATATGTACATGTTCCAAAGGAGAAAAGGACCAAGTTGGATAATAAATATGAAAGGTGCATCTTTATTGGGTATAAGGATGGTTTAAAGGGTTACAAGCTTTGGAACCCGAAAACAAGGAAGGTTGTGTACAACCGAGATGTGGTTTTTAGAGAGGTGAAAGATGTTGTTAAACATGAAGTCCTACCAAAGGAACCTGAGAAGATATAGTTTGAGCTAAAGGAGGATGAATCAGACTCTACAATAGAAGAAGACTCAGAAGAGGAAGAGCCACAAACTCCAGCTGTGAGAAGATCAGTTCAGGAAAGAAGACAACTAGAAAGGTATAGTCCATCTGCTTTCTGTTCAAATTTTGCTTTAACTATAACTGATAATGATCCCAGAACCATCAGGGAGGCAGTAGATTCGGAGGATGGAAAACTCTGGAAGGAGGCCATGGTTGATGAAATGGCATCCTTGCATAAAAATGAGGCATGGGATCTGGTGGAGTTTCCAGATGGAAGGAAGCCCATTGGGAGAAAATGGGTGTTTAAGAAGAAGATGAATGTAGAAGGCAAGGTGGAGAAATACAAGGCTCGGTTGGTAGAAAAAGGTTATTCCCAGGTGCCAGGAATTGATTTTGGTGATATTTTTTTCTCCTGTTGCCAAAGCTACTTCTATTAGATTACTTTTATCTGTTGCTGCTGCATTTGATTTTGAGGTAGAACAGATGGATGTGAAGACAACATTTCTTCACGGGGATCTGGAAGAGGAGATCTACATGAAACAACCTGAAGGATTTATGGTGAAGGGGAAGAAAAAACTGGTATGCAGGTTAAAGAAGTCTCTATATGGGTTAAAACAATCACCAAGGATGTGGTATCAGAAATTTGATACCTATATATGAGGACTTGGCTTCACTAGAAGCAAGGAGGATCACTGTGTTTATTTTAAATTAATTGGTGACCGTGTTATTTATTTGGTTTTGTATGTGGATGATATGTTGTTAATTGGAAATGACAAAGAAATTATCCAAGATTTGAAGACCCAACTGTTCTCCAAATTCGACATGAAGGATCTTGGTGCTGCAAACTATATTTTGGGCATGGAAATTAAGAGAGATCGGGCAAAGAGGAAGCTATGGTTAAACCAGAGGAAGTATGTCGAGACTACATTGCAGAGGTTCAATTTGCAGGATAGTAAATCGGTGAATGTTCCAATTCCTGTAGGTGTAAAGCTGTCTGTTGAATAGTGTCCCATGACACAAGAAGAAGAGGAGGATATGTCCTGTGTTCCATATGAAAGTGTAGTGGGTAGCCTGATGTATGCAATGGTATGTACTAGACCAGACATTGCACATTCAGTGGGAGTATTGAGCAGGTTTATGTGAAACCCAGGGAAGGATCATTGGACAACAGTGAAGCGGGTTTTCAGATATTTGCATGGCACTAGTGATTATGGATTGTGCTACCAGGAAAGACCAGGACTGGAAAGAGTGTTGGACGTTCATGGTTTTGTTGATGCAGACTGGGCTGGAGATCTGGACCAAAGAAGATCTACAAGTGGGTATGTGTTTAGCCTATTTGGAGGTGCAATCAGTTGGATGAGTAAAAGACAGTCTATAGTGGCTCTTTCAACTACAAAGGTAGAATACATGACAGCTACCCATGCAAGCAAGGAAGCAGTTTGGTTGCAAAGATTGTGTTCAAGTATGGGGTTGGTGTAGCAAGCTATAAGGATAGACTGTGATAGCAAAAATGCAATTTTCTTGGCTAAGAACCCTGCTTATCATTCAAAGACAAAGCACATTGATGTTCAATATCACTTTCTGAGACATATGGTTGAGGCTAAAAGGGTGTTGCTGGTAAAGGTGGACACTTTGAAGAATGTTGCAGATGCATTGACGAAGTCTGTGAGCACTCAAAAGTTCTCTTGGTGTAGAGAAACAATGGGTGTTGCAGAGCTGGGCTAATGACTAAGCTCTCCTGTGGCCCCACAATGAAATAAAACAACAAGTGGGAGAATGTTGGGTATGTGTTATATTCTTTCCATGACTAGTCATGCAAGGGGGAGTCAGCCCCCTCTCTGTTCGTTGCGCGGGAAGTGCAACGGTGGGGTCACGGGGGGCGATAGCCCCCACTGTTGGTATCTCCGAGCGAGCGCCGAGGAAAAAAAAAAATTTGGACTCTATTTTTTGGTGGGCGGATCCGCCCATGGTTTTGTGCATGGGTTTGTACATGGTTTTGGAGCATGATGGTTTTCGACCCCTAGTATTTTTTAGATCCAGTCAAGGGAACTATGATTAGGTTCTAATCCAGGGTTAATGGATTGGGTTTATGTATGCTTCGACATGTATATATATGTGTTGTAACACTAAAAGGAATATAATGAAAAATCAAGCTGGTCGTCCTGATTTGGGATCCAGGGGAAAATCTCTGTGTATATCTGTTTTATGTTTTATGTTCTCACTATTGTTTATTTTCTGTTTTTAAGATTCGTTTGAAGATAATTTCTGTATAGGGTTAAAACCTACGAAATCGTGTCATCTCTATTTGACCTGTGACCACCATGATATCTATTGTCATGCACCCCATTAGTCCTATTCTCCTACCCATGGATAATACAAAGTGGTCCCTGCCTCTATAATTATGAAAAAATATGAAGGATTACTACATTGACTTTTGCTTGTTTCTCTTGTGCCTAGATGATTATGTGATTATCTGCCTTACAACTTCTTGTTTCTGCCTTCAAACTCCTCAATGTATCTGCTAAGTCAAAAGAATTCCCACCACCACGTTGCTCATCTTACCCATAGGGAGAATCTCGTGAACTGTAGTCTACGATCTTGCTAGTCATCTTTGATCTCTTTCTTGCAAGTATATCATGTTAGCTTAAACCAAAATATAATATAATCAACATACCTAAATATAGTTAAGGGGAGGATATCTCGTCTACAAGATCAACCAGATTTGCATGGCACATGTATAAACATAATCATTTCAACATATAATCATCATTTCAACCATTATCCAGTTATCAATGCATGACCATATTAACCACGTACCATGACCTCATGCGCGATAACTATCACCATGTCAATGTATGCATAATAACATATAAACATTAACATGCATAACCAATGCAGGATCAACATATACTCATGATGACCATATCTAACAACAACATCATCAACCTTCACATGGTGACACCACTGCAACCATGACCACTACCATGCATATACAATAAGCACATAAACCACAAGCATAAAGAACACATATGCATGACCAACACACCGCCCATGTAGTACAAGAGGTGAACCATTATCTGATACCACTCTATAACACCTTCCTCCCACATTTACCCAAGTTAACTGGTTTGATAGGGTAAACATGTGACAAGAGGCTACTATGATGTGATTAAAATCCCCATGTACAGTTAAGGAAGTGGAACCAATATAGCGAAACCAAAATTACCTTCTACACTTGCTGCAAAACCTTTAGGAGCCAACCAACCCTTCGAGGTGACCAACCCCTGAGACAAATTAACATTTTACTCGTTTGGACCCTCAGCCACTCCCATGACAAGCCATTCATGCGACTGAGGCCTTCTAGTTTCTCCCACAACAAGGCATGCCAACGACTATGGAATTTTCAAGGCAATTCTGAGCTAGCGACCTCGAATTTTGAGCTACATTTTCAGGGCTAGGTCTTAGTCTACTACCCAAAACTTCATGAACTTTCAAAAATGATAAATAATAATGGAATAAGGATACTAATGTAATCATTGGTACACATAATTGGTCTCACCCCTACTAGCCATGAAAGACATGTCACAAATGTGTACTTTACAGGTCATAACAACAGATCTGAGCATATGTGTCTCATACTTATCTGAGTTTCGTAAAGATGCATTGATGCCTTATCACAATAGCTGCATTACTATATATTATGTCATATATTCATTGTTCATTCATTTGCTATTAAAAACATGATAAGAGACCATACATCAAGTCTAACATAAAACATACTCATAACCAACATATAACCAATAATAATAACAAGGATATTACAACCATAAAAGCCACATATGAACTAGTACATTTACACATGAAATAAGAAGGAAAAGGAACTCTTATTTATGAATGCATAAGCCAACCAGGTCTAGGACTTCCACGAACCACCCGACCATATATTGGGATGAACCAAATATTTCTTTAAGCTAATCACCCCCGTTCCATATTCCAAGCATGAATGTGGGACTCACGACAAAACTAACTAGGGCTTCCTCAGGCTTTACCGCAATCCCCACTGGATCACTAGGTCCGAACCCTCATCATTACAACCAATATTTACCACAATTCCCACCGGATCACTAAGCCCTAAACAAACATGGATTCCTCTGGATCTCTCCAGCTAAACAATGAGGAATTCATCCATATCAACCTCTTCGCCTTACCGTGTAGCCCATTATTACAGATGAAGGGATTCCTAGGCCTAGGAGGTCTCCACCCTTTGGGCTTTACCGTGTATCTCGCCATCACCGATCAAGAGATTCCTACGCCCAATCAAGAGTACTCCCCTTTGAGCTTTACCGTATATCCCGTCCCGAGATCCTAGGCTCAATCAAGGGCATTCAACTCTGAGCTTTATCATGTATCCCATCCCAAGATTCCTAGGCTCAATCAAGGTGTTCACAACTAGGATTTACCATGTATCCTGTCCCTAGATTCCTAGGCCTGTGAATAATCCTAATACCACCCCACTTAACTTCGATTCCATCTGACAATCTAGCTCAACCAAATACAAGAGAAGCCACCACACCATGGATATATGGAAATGGCAAGGCAAGGCTGAAGAACACTGTTACACTTGGAAAAAACCATCCTAATGACAACAAGAGAACCAAGAACACACATGCATGTACCATGCATGCCACATCTAGCAAGGAAATCACACATGCAAATCGATACCTGTAATTAATCCCACGGTAATTGCTTGATCCTTCTCTTCCTTGCTTGATCTTTGCTTCCCTTTGCCTTATTTTATATTCCTTTGCTTTTCTTGATCCAATGCTACAATGATCCAATAATTCTCTAAGTGTCCAAGAGTGAGAGAGACAGAGAGAGAGAGAGAGTAGAGAGAGAGAGAGCTTCAAAACTGAACTCACAAAAGGTACCAACTGATCCTCATAAGCCTTTTTATTAATGAGGCCTCTATTTTCTTCATTTCCCATTATTTTCCTTCAATTTACTTCTCACATGACCCCTGTGACCTTTTACCTTCCTTTTATCCTCTAATTATTTTCATAAATAAAATGCCAATAAATGTCTCATGCATTTCCAAATCCTTTTCCATTGCCTTTTCCTATTTCTTTAGCCACAATAAACCAAATGAACACACACAGTAGGATGTTTTTCCCAACATTCAGCTTGGAATATGTGTCCCATGACCTTGGTTATTATTTGTTCCTTTATTAAGTTTATTTACATGATTTTTTGACCTGGGTTGTTACAGAAACCTCCCCCTTGGGGGAACACCATCTGTTGTTTTCGATGACACCTACAACCAACAAGATTGCAGAAAGAAAAACATGCCCATGGAGATTTATAATTTAGCTCGATGTAGTATTTACAATAATCAACCTGCTAAGAAGCAAACCAATATGACAACATAACACATGAAAACCATGATGAAATGAAACCCATACCGCTTATTGGAGATTTATAACACAATTTTTGGTGGTATTTACATCCATGTACATATATACATATACCAAAAAATCACATCAAAACATATGGCAAAACATTCGCTCAACCGATGAATAGAGAATGATACATAGCTTGTACTTGATCTGCCATCTGCCATGTAGCTTCATCGGGCCCAAATTTATTTCGCTGCAGTTTAACCTGCTTGATTTCTTAGTTCCAAAGCATGAGCATCTTTTTCTGCAAAATACACTCCCGTTCCAACTAGAATTCTCCTTCTGCATCCACTTGAAATACAAACTAGTCAATCACATGATAAACATCTTTAACATATTTCTTAAGCAATGAAACATGGAAAACATCATGGAATTTCACTGTCGGAGGTAGCGCAAGTCTATAGGCTACTAGTCCAATCCTTTAAAAAATATTGAAAGCTCCACAAAACTGAGGTATCAGCTTGGCACATGATCCAATCCTCAAGAAACTCTTCTTAGGCTTAATGTGCAAGACTCATGTTCCCCAAATTGAAATTCCTTAAGCATCCTATTTCGATCTGCATAAATTTTCTGTTGGTCCTGTGTTGTCTTTAGATTCTTCTTGATTACCTACATTTCCTATTCCATCTCTTCCAACAAGTCTAGTCCTATCAACACCTTGTTCACTAGATCACTCCAACTAATGGGGGTATTGCAACTCCACCGATAGAGTGCCTCAAATGGACTCATCCTCAAAGAATCCCGGTACCCATTGTTGTAAGAAAACTCAACCAACAGAAGGTACTCCTCCCATCTCCTATGTTGATGCATCATGTACATTCTCAACATGTCCTCCAAAATCCTGTTGACCCTCTCTTTTTGTCTATCTGTACGAGGATGATAAGTTGTGTTGAAGGCCAAATTTGTACCTAAAAATGAAAATAAATCTATCTAGAACCTAGAAGTGAACTTGACATCCTTGTCTTATACAATCTTCCGCGAAACTCCATGTAGTCTCACTACATCTTTGATGAAGAGTTGTTCCACGTCATTAGATGAATACGTAGATTTTACTAGAATGAAGTGCGCTACCTTTGTCAACCATTCCACCACAACCATGATGGAATCATGCTGTCTATTGGAAATGAAATCCATGGAAATGACCCCCCACTTCCACTGTGGAATCATAATAGACTGTTATAATCCACCTGGATGCTTTCATTATTCTTTTGCCTGCTAACAATATAAACATCTAGCCACAAACTATGGCACGTCCTTATTGAGATTCAGCCAATGATAAAACTAATTCACTATTGTCACTGTCTTCTAGTATCCTCGATGACCTAAATATTGTTTTGCATGAAACTCTTGCAATATAGTCTTCTTGATCTTGCTGTCATTCAACACATATAACATGTACCTAAATCTCATCAAACCATCTGATATAAGACGATAGTCCACATCCTGATCACCTGTACCCAGCTATAACCTGTGCCTAAGATCTCTATACCTATCATACTATTGTCCTGCCTGTAAGATCTGATCCTGTAATTTTTCCCATAAGAACTTATAGCTACTCTATGATTCAACTGTACCCGCATGCTAAGAGCATATGTAACCCTATTCTCTTTGCCCTTGCTGTACATGATCTCAAGGTCAAACTCAATAATCATGGCCAACCATCTAGATTGTATGGCATTCATATTCGATTGGTTAAATAAATACCTCAATCTGCTGTGATCACTCATCAATGTAAACCTCCTGCCAAGAAGATAATGCCTCCACGTCTTCAATGCATGGATGATCGCTGCCAACTCAAGATCGTATGTTAGATAATTCTAATCGTGCTCATTCAATTTTCGTGACTCATAGTGTAACAACCCTAGTGAAAATTCCAACTAATAAAAGTCAAAAATAATAACCAACGTTGATGGGACACTTATTTCAAGCTGAATGTTGGGAAAAACATCCTAGGGTGTGTTCATTTGGTTTATTATGGCTAAGGAAATTGCCAAAGGCTATGGCTAAGGCATTAAAGAGGAAAAAATTAATTTTGACACATTTATTTATGAGAACAATGGAAATTAGGAAAAAAGGGAGATGAAAGGTCACAGGTTTCATGTGTGGAGGAAATTGAAGGAAAATCATGGAAAATGAAGAAAATAGAGGCCTCTTCTATAAAAAGGCTTATGAGGATCAGTTGGTACCTTTTGTCAGTTCATTTTTGGAAGGAAGGAAGAGCAGGATCAAGTAACTACAATGAGATTATTTGTAGGTATCGATTTTCATATGTGATTTCCTTGTGAAATCTAGAATGCATGGTATTTCATGTGGTTTCTTGTTGTATTGGTATGGTTTTTGCTAGGTGTGACAATGGTTTTCAGCCTAGCCTTTCCATTTCCGTATATCTTTTATGAGATGGGTTTCTCATACTTCGGTTGAGTTGGATTGCCGGATGGATTCGAAGTTGAGTGGGGCAGATCTCCAAAATGACAAACACATGGCCTAGTGGTCCCTGAATTGGACAATGGATCAAGGTAAATCTACTACCCTAGTAACCCCTAAGCCAGAATGTGGGTTGTGGTAAAGCCACATTTTGTGCCTTGGTGGGTCTAGTAATCCTTTCCGGTGAATGGTAGGATATACGGTAAATCCAAGAGGCAAATTTCTTTCCGTTGGGCCTAGTAGTCCCGGGATGGAATGTACAATAAATCCTGGAGAGATGGTATCAGTGTAGGGATTAGTGACCTTTGGATCAAACTGTGGGTTATGGTAAAGCTTGAGAGACTAGGAGGCAATCAAATTGCTCAAGGTGCAGGTGGATAACTCCGGTAGCATCCATGATTGTTTGATTCCTTTTTTGGTTGGTTATGAGTCCCACATTCATGCTTGGAATGTGGCACGAGGGTGATTGGCTGAAGAAATATTTGGCTCAACCAATATATGGTCGGGTGGAATTTGGAAGTCCCATCTCAGGTTGGTTTTTACATTCAATCATGAAGAGCTCATTCCTCTGGTATTCGGTATGCAAATGTATTGGTTTATGTATAGATTTATTTGTTGTTATACCCACCGTATTTATGTTGTTATTATGTTGGTTATAAGCATGTATTTAATCAGTGATGATGTATGGCTCTATCTACGTTTTTACCTGTAAATGAATGCACAATGTATCTATGGTAAAATCGATTGCATTGTAGCTTATGATGGAAGGGAGAAATGATTCTTAGCTATTCTCAGATTTGTAAGAGACCCCCATGTTTAAATCTTCTATTTCTACCTGTAGATGCAATTTTTGTGACATTTTTGACGAAATTCCTGTCATGGCTAGGAGGGTCCATATGAGTTCCTAAAAATGAAATTGCTTCCATACATTTGTTTTAATGTCATTTAACCTCTCCTAAAGTTTCATGAAGTTCTGGGTAGTGACCTGGGTATGGGGCTAAAAAGGTGGCATGACTCCCGGAGTTGTAGGTATGTAACTGACCTTTTAGGGCCCTGTCCACGACCTTGCCAAGGCATGCTCGCGACTATAGGTTGCTAGCCACTCCCTTGCCCTTACATGCCCACAACTAAGGCTTAAATTGGTCAAAAATCTATCCCCCTTCAGATTTTAGGGGTCCGGGAGGTTGGGTTACATCCTAGAGGTGTTGTTGATGCAGTGTAAGGTTTGTTTGTCAGGTTTCCGTTGGTTCCACTTCCTCAAGTTCATCTAGGAGGTTGAATCTCATATTAGTAGCCTCTCGTCGCATGCTTACCTTAGTTGGCCAGTTACTTGGGTATATGTAGGAAGAGGGTGTTACAAAATGGTATTAGAGCATGGTTTAAATCTCGGAATGGATGGGTAGGGTGTTGATCATGCGTTATGTTGATTGCTTATGTGTTTTTATACCTATGTTGTTTGTGGTTTTTACATTCGCATTGTGTTGGCCATGGTGGTTGTGGTGTCACCATGGAAGTGTTGAAAGTGTTGTTGTCGACATGCTACCATGAATGTTTGACTGATTATGTGTTGTTCTTGTTTATGTATTGTGTGTGCACTCTTTCTTACATATTGTTACATGTTGTATATGCATTGCTTGGTTATGCTAAGTCATCTTTGGGTCATGCTTGTGTAATGGTTGTGCATGTTTGCTTGTTAAATGTCATATGCTGAATATGCATTGGTCGGTAATGCTGGGTTACATGTTGCTTATGCTCATGTATGGTTCATTTTTATGGTTGTGTGTGGTCAAGCTTGCATTGGTGCACATTTGGTATGGTCGTGCATGGATTAATGGACTCCAACTAGAATGATATTTATATTTTTATATGCCTAGAAATTATATGTTTATATGTTGTCATGATTATATGTATACATGTATTACGCTGATTGATTGATCTTGCAGGAAGTATCCTCCCCAATTTAGACTAAGGTATGTTGGTTTTCTGTTATTTGGTTTAGCTGACATATTATACCTTGCAGGAGAAATATCAACATGGATATAAATATGGTAGACTACAATGACTCCCCCGTGAGTCATATGAGTAGCATGGTGGGAATTCTTTTGATTTGGCAGACACATTGAGAAGCCTAAAGGAAGAAATAAGGAGTTGTAAGGCAGACAATGAAAATCTCATATAGGCACAAGAGAAAAAAATAGAGGTAAATGCAATAATTCTTCAGAGCTTGTCAGATTTGTAGAATAAGGGCCATTACGGATTAGTTATGGACATGAGGACAAAACTCATGGGGCATATGGTAGTAGGTATCCCAGTAGACATAGGTCAGATACAACAGATACACTGAGAGATGGTAGGTTTTTTGACACTCCGGATATGCGAGCTGATGAGTACAGGTACCATTCTAGCTCCGGTTCAGATAGACATCATGACCATCATTGGTATCACCCTAACAGGAGGAGTGATAGGGGATACTTGACAAATGAATTTAAGAAATCCAAACAACCTAGTTTTGATGGAGACTTGAAGAAACCAGAAGATGCAGAGGCTTAGATACTTGGAATGAACAAATTCTTTGAGTTGCATGAGTACTCAGATAATATGAAGGCCAAAATAGTTTGAAAGGTAAAACATACATATGGTGGGAAGATGTGAAGTGAGTTAGAGACATCAGAACAAAGGACTTGAGATGGAATGAGTTTAAGAGACTTTTCAAGAAGAAGTACTTGTCAGAGAGGTACTATGATAGTAAGGCCAAATAATTTTATGAGCTGAAGATGGGGTCAATGAAAAATGAAGAGTACACAACCAGGTTCTTGGAGCTACTAAGGTACATGCCATATATTAAGGATGAGAAGGCTAAATTTCAATGATTTATCAGTGGTTTCCCATTAACATTTAGAGACCAGATTGAGTATGATGAGCCTCGATCACTTTAATAAGTCATCAAGAAGATGAAGCATTGTTATGAACAGTCAAAGTGAAAGAATGACTCTCAACAGGGATGGAAAGGGAAAGACCAAGGTAAAGGTGAATGGAAGCCTAAGCGAGCAAGGCCTCAGAATGTAGATGGGAAATAAAATATAGGACCACAAAATTTTTTTACCATAGCTCGATAGGGACATAGGACACAACAACAACATAGATCACAACAACAACATGGAGGTAATAGTATAGGACAGTTGGAGTGTTAGACATGTGGCGAGGAGTACCTTAGGATGGATTGTATGTAGAACTAGGGTGGTAGGCCTAAGATATACAGTGCACAACATGAATAGATTGTTGGAGATGTTGGGCATAACATTCCTCTGATTTGTGTAGTTGTGGACAACGTGCAGGCATAGCACCATGCATCTATCATTGAGATGGACGGTAAGCTTTGTGATCAAACTATTTATATTTTGATTGATCCTAGATCAAATTATAGCTATGTTAGTGTTGGCTTGGTGAATAAGTGTGGCTTGAGTAAAGAAATGCATGAGGAATCCTGGTTAGTGCAGTTGGCTACAGGTACGAAGATAAGAGTTCATCATTAGGTGATAGCATGTGAATTTGAGTTAAATGCTATGCCTACAACAATGCACTTGGACATATTGCCATTAGGTTACTACAATATGTTATTGGGTATGGATTGGTTATACCTTCACACGAGCAAGGTAGACTGCTATGACAAAGCAATTGAGTGCGTGGATGACAATGGGTAACCAAGAGTCTTACAGGGAAAGAAGAAAGCCACATAAGTTAGGATGGTGACAACCATTCAGGCCAAGCGCAGTCATAGGAAAGGGTGTGTGCTATTCACATTTCATATCTGTAGTGACAAAGGTAAGGAAGTTGAGGATGCAAAAGTCTTGAGCAGATATCTAGTTTTGCAGCAGTTTTAGGATGTGTTTCCAGCAAAGATGTCATAGTTTCCACCTCATAGGGACGTAGAATTTTCCATTGAGTTGATGCTAGGGGCAACTCCAACATCAAAAGCACCTTACATGATGAGCACACCTGAGTTGGTAGAGCTAAATTTGTAGTTGAAAGAAATGCTTGACAAGGGGTACATTAGACCAAGTGTATCGCTATGGGGTGCACCATTGTTGTTCGTAAAGAAGAAGGATGAGACTCTTAGACTATGCATTGACTACAGGAAATTGAACAAAGTGACCATAAAGAATAGGTACCAATTACTGAGGATTGATGATTTGTTCGATGAGATAAAGGGAGCAACAATGTTCTCTAAGATCGACTTGAGATCATAATATCATTAGGTATGTATCAAAGAAGAGGACATCTACAAGACTGCATTTAGGACCAGGTACAAGGATTATGAGTTTGTTTTAGTTCCATTCAGTTTGCCTAATGCCCCAACGACATTTATGTGTTTGATGAACAATGTGTTGCGTCCTTATTTGGACAAGTTTGTGATTTTATTTATTGATGACATATTGGTATATTCTAAAAATGAGGAAGAGCATGCCGAGCATTTGGCAGTAGCGTTGAGGTTTTTGATAGAGCATCAATTGTATGGTAAGCTCAACATATGCAATTTCTTCCAGACTAAGGTACACTACTTGGGACATGTTGTCTCCAAGGAAGGTATTGTAGTAGATCCAGAGAAGATAACGACCATCATGGAGTGGGTAGCTCCTATGAATGTAGCTGAGGTGATATGATTCATAGGATTGGCAGGTTACTATAAGAGGTTCATCAAGAAATTTTCATAGATTTTTTATCCTCCTATTCTAAATATTGCAGATCTGAACAAGGAGTTTGTCATGTGTGCAGATGCTTGTAAGAAAGGAATTGGTGGGTTCCTCATGCAGGATGGACAGGTGGTATGCTATTAATCACATAAGCTAAATGAACATGAACAGAACTATCCAACATATGATCTGAAGCTACCAACGACCATTCATGCATTGAAGATGTGGAGGATCTATCTTCTTGGTAAGTAGTTTGTATTGATGAGTGACCACATTAGGTTGAGGTACTTGTTTGAACAGCCGAATTTGAATGCCAGACAGTCTAGATGGTTGGGTGCGATCAACGAGTTTAATTTTGAGATCAGGTACGTTAAAGGAAAGGAGAACAAGGTTGCATATGCTCTTAGTAGGAGGGTACAGGTAAACCACTTAGCAGCAATGAGATCTTATGGGAGAGACTTACAAGATAGGATATTGCAAGCAGGTCAACAAGATCACATGTATATGGAGATTGTGCACAGGTCGCAATAGATTATGGGTACATGTAAAAGTGTTGGTACATGTGTTGGCACAGGTACAGGTACATGTGGTACAGGTACAGTTGTTGGTACATGTATAGGTACACGTGTTGGCAGAGGTACATGTACATGTGGTACAGGATTTGGATTACCATCTAACAACAGATGTGCTGGTTAGATTTAGAGACAGGATATATGTACCAGACAACATTGAGCTCAAGAAGGTCATCTTGAGGGAGTTTCATGCGAAACCATATTCAGGTCACCCAGGCTACCAGAAGAAATTGACTACACTAAAGAGATTATATTATTGGCCGAATCTAAAGAAAGACGTGGCAGAGTTTGTAGCCAGATGTTTGGATTGTTAGATGGTTAAGGAAAAGTGTAAACATTTAGGTGGTTTGCTACAACTAATTGCGATGCTCGAGTGGAAATGGGAGGTCATTTCCATGGATTTCATCACAGGGTTTCCTAGGACAACTAGACAACATGATTCCATAATGGTTGTTGTGGACAGGTTAACAAAATTTTCACATTTCATACCAGTGAAGACTACATACTCAACTAGCGATGTATCACAGGTGTTTATCCAAGACATAGTTAGATTGCATGGTGTTACAAAGAAGATTGTATCCAATAAGGATGAAAAGTTCAATTCCAAGTTTTGGAAGGATATTTTTTCAGGTTTGGGCACTGAGTTGAATTTTAGTACAACTCATCATCCGTAGACTGAGAGGGTCAACAAGATACTAGAGGATATTTTGAGGATGTATGTAATGTATCAACAGTGCAAGTGGAAAGAATATCTTCCACTGGTAGAGTTGGCCTACAACAACAGGTATCAGGAGTCATTGAGGATGAGTCCATTTGAGGCTATGTATGGGTGGAGTTTCAACACTCCTATCAAATGGAGTGATCCGATTAACAAGGTACTGATTGGACCAGATATGTTAGTAGAAATGGAACAAGAAATACAGGTGATCAATAAGAACTTGAAGGCAACATAGGATAGGAAAAAGAGTTATGCAAATCAAAACAATTTGGATAAGGAGTTTCAGGTTAGGGATCAGGTGTACTTGGGTATCAAGCCCAAGAAGAGCTCCTTACGGATTGGATCATGTGCCAAGCTGGCACCATAGTTTTGTGGACCCTTACGGATCTTTGAGAGTATCAGACCACTGCCCTATCAACTTGCACTGCCTTCCATAGTGAAATTCCATGATGTTTTTCATATATCTTTGCTTAAGAAGTATGTTAAAGATGTTGATCATGTGATTGATTGGTCTGTATTGCAGGTGGAACTAGATGGAGAATTCCAACCAAAGCCTCAGTGTATATTGTAGAAAAAGGTGCACATGCTCCGGAATCGAGAAATAGAGCAAGTTAAAGTGAAATGGAAACACTTTGGGCCCAATGAAGCTACATCAGAGATGGTAGATTAGATGCGGGCCATGTATCCTTCGTTGTTTGCCGATTGAGGCAAAGTATTTTTGGTGTGATGTTGGTTTTGTTTAGCATATGTTTTGGCGATGTTTTGGTATATGTTTTGATGTGATGGTTGGATGTATGTAAATATGTATATGTATGTATATACCGCCCTAAGCTATGTTATAAAGCTCCAATAATTGGTGTCATGTCAGTATAGTTATCTCGTTGTTATGATCTCATTTTTTTGTGTTTTCATGATGGGTTTCTTTTCAACAAGGTGATCATTGTAAATACCGCATCGAGCTATGATATAAAGCTCCATGAGGAGTATTTTGTCTTCCAACGGTTTTGTTGATATATATGTGTGATTGAACACTAAGGACGGTTTCCCCCAAGGGGGAGGGTTCTCTAACAACGCTCGTGAAAATTCCATGTAATAAAAGTAAAAAATAATAACCATGGTTGATGGGACACTTATTCCAAGCTGAATGTTGGGAAAAACATCCTAGGGTGTGTTCATTTGGTTTATTATGGCTAAGGAAATTGGAAAAAGCTATGGCTAAGGCATTAAAGAGGCAAAACATATTTTTTGCACATTTATTTATGAGAGTAATAGAAATTGGGAGGAAAGGGAGATGAAAGGTCACAGGTTGCATGTGAGGAGGAAATTGAAGGAAAATAATGGAAAATGAAGAAAATAAAGGCCTCTTCTATAAATAGGCTTATGAGGATCAGTTGGTGCCTTTTGTCAGTGCATTTTTGGAGCTCTCTCAGTATTCTCTCTCTCTCTCTCTCTCTCTCTCTCTCACACACACACACACACACACACACACTCTTGGAAAACTATAATTTTCTTGGAGCACTTGGGCATTGGAGCAAGAAAGGAAAAGCAAGCAAGGAAGAGAAGGATTAAGCAACTACAACAAGATTTTTTGCAGGTATCGATTTGTATATGTGATTTCCTTTCTATATCTATCATGCATGGTATTGCATGTGGTTTCTTGTTGTCTTGGTGTAGAAATTATACAAACAATATTTATATCATGGATTCAATCCGATCTAACAATGTACTAAAGCTAGATACTGAATCACTTCTACAAATCATTTGTGGAAATTAAACACAATCGCCAATCACATGAAGCAAAGAAATGATCAAATAAAACCACAACACAAATAATTTCCTAGGGAAAGCTTGCTGTTCATATTCTATTGTATATTCAACATGGATACATGAAACAATTACAATAGAATCTTCTCACAAGAGTCTCCTATACTCAGCTAATTGTCTCACATAGTCCTAGATAAAACTGACCAACACTTAGCCAATTCTCAACCACTAAAAAAACTACCTCGCTTGCGCAATTCCTGATGAATGCAATCCCTATTATTTACGAATTTTGGCTGTCCTAAACTGGGAAAGGATCATGGGCAATCCAATGTGCGTTTGGTTGCATGGGTGCAACCCAATAATCCTACAACTGATAGTTAACATCCCTTTCACCTTTATCTCAACTGGGTCTCCACTGGAACTGACGTGCATGCATCTAATAATAGTAAATCATCAGTTGCATGTTAGATCACTGATTGTGAACTAAATAATATTTAATTCACTTGATCTCTCACTAGTGAAACAAACAGTCACAACTAGCTCAACTGACTTTAACTCACCTAACTGAGTTAACTGATTACTCATGCATTAAACTAATGCACCAACTACACTTAAAAATCTGTTACAACTAGAATTACTCTGCATGCCTCACCAACTACCCTCAACTCAAAATTCATGAGCTAACTGAGTTTATCACACTCAGATAAATATTACAAATTAGTATGAGATACGATTATATTTTATCATCCATTTTAATTAAGGGAAAATTAAAATAGACACTGCACCAAATTTAGCCCACACCAGTGTAGGTGCTGCTAAGACCTGTTGGTCCCACACTAGTGTAGGTGCTGTTTGGAACTATTGGTCCCACACTAGTGTAGGTGCTGCAATTTCTTTTTGGACTTCAACAATCCCTCTCAACAAGAAATGAATTATCTGCCACCCTGATCTTGCCTCTATGGTATTTGAATTTTCTCCTAGTGAGCATCTTCGTCAGAATATCTACATCCTGATCTTCTGTGGGAATGTACTGAAGTAACATTATGTGCCTCTGAACAAAATATCTGATATGGTGGTAACAGATGTCTATGTGCTCGGACCTATCATGAAACACAATATTAACCGAGAGTTTGATGCAACTCTGGTTATCACAATGTATCACTGTCGGATCCATATGAGAACCAAACAAACCAACCAGGATCTTTCTCATCCAGATGGCCTCACATGTAGCTTGACTTGCTGCCATGTACTCTGTCTCTGCTGAACTGAGTTCCACAGATCGCTACTTCCTACTATACCAAGAAACTGTTGTCGATCCTATGCTGAAGATGCCTCCTAATGTGCTCTTTTTGTCTGATGGACTGCCTACCCAATCTGCATCCGTGAAGCCTCACTCCCTTCGTCTGTATGTATCATAATCCATACCCTGTAGTGCCCCTAAGATATATCAAGACATGCTTCCTCACCTTCCAAAAGAGCTTGGTTGGCTTAACCATAGCTTGACTCAGCTGGTTAACTGCGTGGCCAATGTCTGGTCCAGTGTTCACTAAGTACATCAATGAACCTGCTAGCTGCCTGTAGATAGTAGCATCCACTACTTCTCCATAAGTAGCATCCTATTTCCTCCAATTTCTTGGAAGAGGAGTGTCCATGGGTTTACAACTCTACATGTGAAACTTACCCAATATCTATTTGGCATACTTTCCTTGAGAAACAAAAATTTCACCATCCCGTTGCCATATTTCCAAACCAAGGAAATAGTGAAGGAGTTCCATTTCCTTCATTTAGAACTCCCTTGCAAGATCCTCCTTGCATGAGTGTATCAATTGATCATCACCTGTCAAAATTCGATCATCAACATAAAGTACGATAATCAAGAGCTTACCATTAACCAAAATCTAGTATAGGTTTGCATTCGCTTCACTTTTGGTGAAGCCCAACCCGGTGAAATAACTGTCAATCCGATTGTACCAAGCACAAGGTTCTTGCTTCACCCCCTACGATGCTCTCTTGAGTCGACACATATGTGACTCACTGTCAAAGATCTTGAAACCTTCTGGTTGCTCTATGTACACTTCTTCCTCAATAACTCCATTGAGAAAATCAATTTTCACATCCATCTGATGAATGCGCCACCCCATCTGCACTGAGAGTGCAAGTATATATCTAATGGAAGAGTACCTCTCGATTGGTACAAAAGTATAATCATAGTCGATCCCCCCACTGTGAGAATCCTTGGGCCACAAATCTAGCCTTGTACTTCTGCACACTCCCATCAGCAGCATGCTTTACCTTGTAGAACCATCTAGATCCAACCATTGATTTGTCGACCGGTCTTGGGACAATCTCCCATGCACCGTTATTGACAATAGAGTCATACTCCTCTACCATTGCATCAACCCAAGTTGGTTGCTACACTGCCTCTTGAAAGGAGGATGGTTCAGTCACAATACATTTTATCATAAGAGCCATGTATCTAGTAAACCTATCTGGAGAGTGTCTCTGTCTGTGCAGTGAAGTAGGGGCTCCTACATTATTTGTTGCATCAAGTCTCAATCTATCAGCTTCCATGGTGCGCCTTCTACCATTTCTGGTGGATGGCTTTGCATGAGTGTTTTCTGCCACTCCATGATCCTCCGCATGTGGTTGCTCCACATCTTGAGTGTCATTCTTTGGAAACAAGAGTTCCTCCTCTACATTCAAATCCAACTCCCTCTCAAGGGACAATCACATGGATTTATCCTCATAAAATTTTATATCCCGTCGCACAACAATCATTTTACTATTTGGAAAATAAACTCGATAGTTGTGGGGAGTATCAGTGTACCCCACAAAAATTCCAATCTCAGCTGTTGGTTCTAGCTTCTTCTTGGCGTCTTTGGTCACATGCACATAAACATATGAGCCAAAAATCTTAAAATGTGAAACATCAGGTTTCTTACCAGTAAAAGCCTCTTTTGGTGTACTCATTCCAAGTATCCTATGAGGACAACGTTTTTGCACAAATACCGTTGTGTTGCATATCTTCGCCCACAGATGCAATGATAGGCCCTGGTCATGCAACATCGCTCTTGCTACACCCACAATTGTTCTGTTCTTTATTTCTGTGACCCCATTCTGCTGTGGGTTATGAGGCACAATCAGTTCTCTATGAATTCCTTCTTTGTTGCAGAAGTTCTTGAATTCATTAGAGATGTACTCACCACCATTATCGCTCCTAAGAGCCTTCACATGCTTCCTCGTGTGTTTCTCCACCAATGCTTTGAACTCACGAAAATTTTAGAACGTCTGATATTTATTCTGCATGAAGTAGATCCAACACTTTAGAGAAAATTCATCAACAAGTATCATATAATACTTATGCTTTGCTGTTGAAGCAGTAGAGAATGGTCCACACACGTCTTAGTGAACTCTCTCAAGGATTTCCGAAGCTTAGTTCTCCTTCTCATGAAAAGTGGCCTTTGTATACTTCCCCATAGTACATCCCTTGCATGTGTATGACTGTGCAAGTGTACCCTTGGGAATACCCGTATAAATCTACTGCATGGCCTTCAAGGCTCCATGGTGTAGATTGCCCAATCTCCTGTGCCATAACTCACCCTCATTCCGGCTCACCAATTTGTCTGCCTTACCCATCAATGATGCGCAACCATATACATCAAGTTTATAGAGATTCTTAACTAGAATCCCAATCTTCTTGGCTTTCCCTATTGTTTTGTGTCGCATGAAATATTTTCCTTCACTGAAAACAACATCATATCCTCTATCCTCCAACATTGCAACTGAGACTAATTTTTTCTTCAAGCCTGGTAAATGCATTACATATTTTAATTGAAAGGGTTTACCTGACTATTATGGAAGGTAATGGTACCAATTCCGGTAGCATTGTACCGCCCATCATCACCCATTTCGACATGCATCTGGAGGTCCTTATCCTACAAGCTACTGAAAATTTATTTTTCTCCCGTCATGTGAAAGGATGCACCACTATCCAAATATCACACTGATCCAATTGCACTTGACACCATGCATGGAATGAGCGAGAAGTCATGCTCAAGTTGCGATGCCAAAGCCTCACCAGTTGCAGATCCTGAAGCCTTCATGTTCTTCTTCTTTTGTGGACAGTTAGTGGCATAATGTCCATGCTCGTGATAGTGAAAACACTTCACTCTGGACATGTCGCGCTTCTTGCCATATTTACTGGACTCAGATTTGGAATGGAATTTATTTCCTTTCCCCTTCTTCACCTTGGCAGCCAAAGCACAATCTTCTTCATCTTCATTCTTAGATGAAGATCCATCTCTGGTATTCCGTCTGAACTCTTCTTGCACCAAATCTGACCAAAGTCGTTCCCAATCTGGCAGCTTTTCCATTCCATTGATAGAGTCTTGATAACTATGCCAACTCTTGGGAAGTCCTAGAAGACTTAGGCTCACCAAATAATCATCAGCAATAGTAATGCAAATTCTCCTAAGCTCATCCCAACATTGGAAAAACTTTGTTAAATACTTTGGCATGGAGTCTCCTTTCTCCATTTTGATCATCCTGAGTTTGTCCTTCAGTGCTAATTTCTTATGATTATTTTTTCTTTGAAATAGATCTGTCAAAGCTTTCCACATTGCATAGGGTGTCGCTTTTCCATGGAGACTTGAGACAATGTGGTCTCGTACTCCTTCTCGTAAGATCCTCCTCGCCTTTGCAACTTTCTTTTGCCATACATCAAGTTTTGCAACATTTGTCACAACGGGTTTGGGAACATCGTTGCCAATGAATTCCTTCAATCCATTTTCCTCCAGTAATGACTCCATCATGTCTTTCCAAGAAATATAGTGAGAGATTCCCTCGAGTGCATACTCCAATATCAAGACATTGAAAGCCATTTCGACCCTGAATCATCTGTAGCACCAATAAAGTATTCTGCAAATTCGAATTCTGTTCAGTCACAAACTCAACTTCTCCTCCACTATTGTGATTTCCCTTGTTCTGATACCATCTAGAAATTATACAAACAATATGTATATCATGGATTCAATCCGATCTAACAATGTACTAAATCTAGATATTGAATTAATTCTACAAATCAATTGTGAAAATTAAACATAATCGCTAATCACATGAAGCAAAGAAAGAATCAAATAAAACCACAACACATTTAATTTCCCGGTGAAAGCTTGCTGCTCAAAACCCCACTATATTCTATTGTATATTAAACATGGATACATGAAACAATTACAATATACTCTTCTCACAAGAGTCTCCTATACTCAACTAATTTTCTCACAATGTCCTGGACAAAACTGACCAACACTTTGCCAATTCTCAGCCTCTAAACAAGTTTCCTTGCTTGTGCAATTCCTAATGAATGAAATCCCTATTATTTAGGAATTTTGGCCTTCATAAAATATGCAAGGATCATGGTAAATCCAATTTTTATTTGGTTGCATGGGTGCAACCCAATAATCCTACAACTAATAGTGAACATCCCTTTCACCTTTGTATCAATCGGGTCTCCACTGGAACTGACATGCATGCAGATAATAATAGTAAATCATCAGTTTCATGTTAGATCACTGATTGTGAATTAAATAGTATTTAATTCACTTGATCTCTCACTAGTGCAACAAACAATTACAACTAGCTCAACTGACTTTAAATCACCTAATTGAGTTAACTGATTACTCATGCATTAAAATAATGCACCAACTACACTTCGAAATCTGTTACAACTAGAATTACTGTGCATGCCTCACTAACTACCCTCAACTCAAAATTCATGAGCTAGCTGAGTTTATCACACTCAGTTAACTATTACAAGTGATTATGAGATAAGATTACATTTTATTGTCCATTTTAATTAAGGGAAAATTAAATAGACACTGCACCAAAGTTAGCCCACACCAAAGTAGGTGCTGATAAGACCCGTTGGTCCCACACTAGTGTAGGTGCTGCTTGGACCTATTGGTCCCACACTAGTGTAGGTGCTGAAATTTCTTGTTGGAATTCAACAATTGGCATGGATTTTGGCAGGTGTGACAATTTTTTTCATCCTAGCTTTTCCATTTCCGTATAGCTTTGATGAGATGGGTTTCTCATACTTCGATTGAGCTGGATTGCCAAATGGATTCGAAGCTGAGTGGGGTGGGTATATGAAATGAAAAACACATGGAATAGTGGCCCCTGAACCAGATTTTGGATCCTGGTAAAGCCATTGGAATTTTAACCCCTGAGCCACAATGTGGGTTGTGGTAAAGCCAGATTGTGTGCCTCAGTGGGCTTAAAAATCCTTGCTGGTGAATGGCAGGAGATACGGTAAAGCCAAGAAGTGGATTTCTCTTTGTTGGTCCTAGTAGTCCCCAGATGGGATGTACGGTAAATCCTGGAGAGATGGTCTCAGTGTAGGACCTAGTGATCCCTAGATTAGACTGTAGGTTACGGTAAAGCCTGAGAGACTAGAAGGCACTCAAATTCCTCTTGATGTAGGCAGAGAAATTTGGTATCATCCATGCTTTTTGGTTTTTTTTTTTTTTTAGTTGGTTACGAGTCTCACATTCATGCTTGGAATATTGCACGGGGGTGATTGTATGAAGAGATATTTGGCTTAACCAATCTATGGTCGGGTGGAACATGGAAGTTCCATCTTCAGTTGGTTTTTGCAACTAGTAATGATGAGATCATTCCTCTGGTATTCGGTATGAAAATATATTGGTTTGTGTATAGATTTATTTTTTGTTATACCCATTGTATTTCTGTTGTTATTATGATGGTTATAAGGATGTATTTGATCAGTGATGATGTATGAATCTATCTATTTTTTTACCTTTAAATGAATGCACAATGTAACTATGGTAAAATAGACTGGATTGTAGCTTATGATGTATGGAATCAATGGTTCTTAGCTATTCTCAAATTTGTAAGAAACCCCCATGTTTAAATCTGTTGTTTATACCTGTAGATGCAATGTTTGTGACATGTTTGATGAAATTATTGTCATGGCTAGGAGGGTCCAGATGAGTTCATTATGATGTGATTTATTCCATACCTTTTTTTCAATGTCATTTAACCTCTCATAAAGTTTCATGAAGTTATGGGTAGTGACCTGGGCTCTGGGGCTAAAAAGGTGGCACAGATCTTGGATTTGCAGGCACAAAACTCACCTTTTCGGGCCCTGACCACGACCTTCCCAAGGAATTCCTGCAGCTATAGGTTGCTATCCACTCCCTTACCCTTACATGCATGCAACTAAGGCTTAAATTGGTCAAAAATTAGTCCCACTTCAGGGTTCAAAGGGTTTGGGAGGTTGGGTTACCTCTTGGAGTTGTTGTTGATGTAGTGTATGGTCTGTTTGTTAGGTTTCTGTCGGTTCCACTTCCTCAAGGTAAACTAGGAGGTTCAATATCATATTAGTATCCTCTCGTTGCATTTTTACCCCGGTTGGATGGTTACTTGGGTAGATGTGGGAAGAGGGTGTTACACATAGCACACTACCTATCCTTCCTACATAAGGACTCCACCGAACCCTCTCTTGGACGCATTTGTGCACACCACAAACTCTTTTTTTGGATCTGCAATATTTAACTCTGGAGCGCTCGTCAAAAACTGCTTCAATTGTTCGAAACTAGCTGCACATTTCTCTGTCCATTCAATTTTTTTCCTTGCCTCTCTAGTGATGTAATAGGATATGCAATCCTAGAGAAGTTCCTTATGAACCTACTATAATAACTTGCTAGCCCCATGAATGATCTTACCTCATCCACATTTCTAGGAGCTGCCCACTTGATGATAGCCCTTATCTTTTATGGATCCACTGTTATGCCTTCCTTGGAAACAAAATTTCCCAAGTAATGTACCTTTGTCTGAAATAAACTGCATTTACTGAGCTTAGCATACAGCTAATTCTCTCTCAACAATTTCAATATTGTTGTTAAATTATCAACATGTTCTCCTCATTCTTATAATATATCAAGATGTCATTAATGAATACAATAAAAAACTTGTCCAGATAAGGACACAATACACTATTCATCATGCACGTAAAGGTAGCTAGAGTGTTAGTCATACGAAATGGAACTTCAAAAAACTAAAAATTCTCATACCTAATCCAGAAAGCTGTCTTGTAAATGTCCCCTTCTTTAATGCATACCTGATTATACCTTGATCCTGGCTCAATCTTAGAGAACATTGTTGATCCCTTCAACTGATTAAAAAAGTCATCAATCCTCAGCAATGAATACCTATTCTTGATGGTTACATTGTTCAATTGCCTATAATCAATGCATAGCCTGAGAGTACCATCCTTCTTCTTCACAAAAAACACTGGTGTGCCCCATAGCGATACACTTGGCATAATGTATCCCTTATCAAGAATTTCCTTCAATTGCAACTTTAAGTCTACTAACTATGGATTTTTCATCCTATAAGGTGCCTTTGATGTTGGTGCTGCCCCTGTACTAATTCAATGGAAAATTCCACTTCTCTATGAGGTGGGAAATCTGAAATATCTTTTGGAAACATATCCTGAAACAAATGGAAGATTTGGTATCTGCTTAATACCTCTGCATCCTCATCCTCCTTAGTTTTATTACTAGAAATATGAAATGCAAATAACACACACCCTTTTCTGCGACTTCTATTTTCCTGCATAGTTGTCACCATTCTAACTGATGTTGCCTTCTTTTTACCATTCCAAATCCCTTGTTCTCCATTGTCATCCAAACACTCAATATATTTGTCAGAGCAATCCACCTTATTCCTATGAAGATACAACCAATCCATACCTAAAAACATACTATATGATCCCAATGAAAGTGCATTCAAATGCACTGATGTAGGCATACCATTCAACTCAAATGCACAAGCTCTTACCAAATGATGAAATCTTTTCTTCGTACCAGTATCCATTTGCACTAACTAGGACTCTGCATGCACTTATTTATTCAAATCACACTTATCCACTAAGTCAAGGTTAATATAACTATAATTGAATCTAGGGTCAATCAAAATAGAAACAACATGATCTTAAATATTATCATCCATATTGATAATAGACACATGGTGATATGCCTGCCTATTATCCAGTGCTGCATAGATATGAGGAATGCTTTTCCCAACATCCCCAACTGTCTACACTTCCTGTGCACTGTAGATTTGAGGCCTACCACCATGATTCTATGGAAAATCCCTCTTAAGATGCTCCTTACCACATGTCCAACACTGCAACTGTCTTGTATCGTCACCCTTATTTTTCTTCCCTCCATGCTGTGACCTATGTCCCTAAATAACTATGTTGAACTTCTTATAACGTGTAACAATCTCTTTTTCACTTGCATTGTGAGGCCTTGTTCTTTTCGGTTGCCATTTACCTTTAGCTTTGTCTTTTCCTTTCCAACCTTGCTGAGATTCTATCTGACGCTTTGATTGCTCATAACAGTGCTTCAAATTCCCAATGACTTCCTCAAGTGATCGAGGCTCATCATACTCAATCCGAGCTCTAAATGATAATTGCAATCCACTAAAAAATCTTTGAACTATAACTTTTTCGTCCTTAATATACAATGCATACCTCAATAACTCCAAGAAATTGGTCACATATTCATCATATGTCATCGATCCCATCTTTAGCTCATATAATTCCTCTACTTTGTAGTCATGGTAACTCTCTGACAAGTATTTATTTCTGAAAATTATCTTGAATTCATACCAACTCAACTCTTCTATCCTAATGTCTCTGACCCACTTCACATCTTCCCACCAGATGTCTGCTTTCTCTTTGAGGTTGAAGATAACTATTATGCCCTTCATGTTATCTGTGTAATCATGCAACTCAAATAATTTCTTCATCCCAAGTAACCATGCCTTTGCATCCTCCATTTCTTCAAATCCCCATCAAAGGTAGGGGGCTTCACTTTATTGAACTCATCTGGAAAATATCCCTTGTCACTCCTGTAAGGATGATAACGAAGACGATCATAGTGCCTGTCAGAACCAGAACTAGAATAGATCTTGTGTCCATCACCTCTCTTATATGGTGTATCCAAAAGCCTGCCATATCTTATCATGTCATCTCTATATGACCTATGACCCCCAGGAGATCTATTTCCATATGCCCCATTAGTACTATCCTCCTGCCCATGGCTGATCCGAAGCAGTCCTTGTCTCTGCAATTCTGAAAAATTGTGAAGGATTACTGCATTGACTTCTGCTTGTTTCTCTTGTGCCTAAATCATTCTGTCATTATCTATATTGCAACTTCCTATTTCTACCTTTGGACTCCTCAATGTGTCTTCTAAGTCAAAATAATTCCCACGATCACATTGCTCATCTGACCCATAGGGAGAATTTCGTGAACTGTAGTCTACCATCTTGCTAGTAATCTTTGATCTCTTTCTTACAAGAATACCATGTTAGCTTAAACCAAAATATAATAGAACCAACATACCTCACTATAGGTAAGGGGAGGATATCTTGTCTTCAAGATCAACCGGATTTCCACGATAAATGTATAAACATAATCATCTCAGCATTTAATCATCATATCAACCATTATCAAATTATCAATGCATAGCCATATTGACCACATACCATAACCTCATGCACGACAACTATCACCATGTCAATGTATTCATAACAACATATAAACTTTAACATGAATAATCAATGCATAACCGACATATACTCATGACGACCACATCCAACAACAACACGATCAACCTTCACGTGGAGACACCACTGCAACCATGACCACCACCATGCATAAACAACAAGCACATAATAAACAACAAGCACATAGACCACAAAAATAAAGAACACATAAGCAACTGACATGTATGCATAACCAACACACCACCCATCCAGTCTAAGGGGTGAACCATGCTCTGACACCACTCTGTAACACCCTCCTCCCACATTTACGCAATTCAACTGGTTTGTTGGGGTAAACATGTGATGAGAGGCTACCATGATGTGATTCAACTCCCCATGTACAATTAAGGAAGTGGAATTGACATGACAAAACCAAACTGACCTTCCACACATGCTAGAAAACCTTCAGGATCCAACCAACCCTTCCAGGTGACCAACCCCCGAGAAAAAATGAAATTTATTGATTTGGACCCTCTATTGCTCCCATGACAAGCCATGCATGTGACTTAGACCTTCTAGTCACTCCCACAACAAGGCATGCCAATGAATATAGAATTTTCCAGGAATTTCTGAGCTAGTGACCTCAGATTCTGAGCCAATTTTTCAGGGCTAGGTCTCAGGCCACTACCCAAAACTTCATTAAACTATCAGAAATGATAAATAACAATGGAAAAATTATACTAATGCAATCATTTGTACAAGTACTTGATGTTACCCCTACTAGTACTGGCCATGACATGAATTTCTTCAAACATGTCACAAATGTGTACACTACAGGTCATAACAACATATCTGAGCATAGGGAATGTGGGACTCACAAAAAAACCAACCAGGGCTTCCTTAGGCTTTACTGCAATACCCACCAGATCATTAGGCCTAAACCCTCATCAATAAACCAGGATTTATCACAATCCCCATCGGATCACTAGGGCCTAAACAAGCATGTATGCCTCTGGATATCTCCACCTAAATCGTGAGGAATTTTTCCATCTCAACCTCTCAAATTTACCGTGTATTTTTCCATTACTATTCAAGGGATTCCTAGGCCTACGAGGTCTCCACCCTTTGGGATTTACCGTGTGTCCCACCATCATCGGTCAAGGGATTAATAGGCCTAATAAATATTAATTCCCTTTTATGTTTACCACATATCCCATCTCGGCATTCTTAGGCTCACTCAAGTGTATACATCTCTGAACTTTACCGTGTATGCCATCTCAGGATTCCTAGGCTCAATCAAGGTGCTCACAATTAGAATTTACTGTGTATCCCATCCTGAGATTCCTAGCCCTATGAATAATCCTGAGGCCAACCCTCTCAACTTCGAGTCCATCCGGAAATCTATCTCAACAAAATATAAGAGAACCCACCACACCATGGATATCCGGAAATGGCAAGGCAAGGCTGAGGAACACTTTCAGACCTGTCAAAACCCATGCCAATGACAACAAGAGAGCCAAGAACACACATGCATGTACCATGCATGCCACATTTGTCAAGGAAATCACACATGCATGTACCATGCATGCCACATTTGTCTAGGAAATCACACATGTAAATAAATACCTATAAGTAATCCCATTGTAGTTGTTTGGTCCTTCTCTTCCTTGCTTGATCCTTGCTTGCCTTTGCCTTCTTTGCTCTTCTTTTGCTTTTCTTGATCCAATGCTAGAATGCTCCAAGAATTCTCTAAGTGTCCAAGGGTGAGAGAGAGAGAGAGCTCCAAAATTGGACTTACAAAAGGTACCAACTGATCCTCAAAAGCCTTTTTTTTAATGAGGCCTCTATTTTCTTCATTTCCCATTATTTTCCTTCATTTTCCCCCTCACATGCAATCTGTGATCTTTTACCTTCCTTTTCTCCTATTTTCCATTATTTTCATAAATAAAATGCCAATAAATGCCTCATGCCTTTCCAAATTCTTTGTCATTGCCTTTGCCTATTTCCTCGGCCATAATAAACCAAAGGAACACGCAGACTAGGATGTTTTTCCCAATATGCAACTTTGAATACGTGTGCCAAGACCTTGGTTATTATTTTTTCCTTTATTAACTTTATTTACATGAATTTTTGACCAAGGTTGTTACATTAACAAAAGTTACAATATGGACTCTTCTAGAGTCTTCTCCGTCATGATCATGTAATTATCCCATTTTCCTTGATTCATGGAGGCTAACATGGGATGCTCTTGAATTACGGTGGTTAAAATAGGAAGATCAACTTTCGAGTGGCATAAATTTTTCATAAAGACTCTAATTGAGGTTATTCTTGCATTATTGGAAAGGTCTTTATGTGTAGAATAGAAAAAAAAGGCGTTGAGTCAAGTTTTAGCCCTCAAAAAACATTGTATAATGCCTCAAAATATTCTCGGAAGGTTTTAGACTGCAATTTTCCAAACTGAGTCGCGCCAATAAAAATGGTCCTATGATTCTTCTATTTTTCCACTCTAAAAACATCAAAATGGATGGAAAAAAATATAACGACTCAATATAGATAGCACCTCCCCATTTTGGTAGGCTTATGGTCTGTAAAATATTCTATTTAATAAGGCGAGGAAAATTTTCCTCCACTTTCTCTCGGGTGTAACATTTATCTCTTCCTGGAAGCTCTCCTTTCAACACAATCTACTAAATATCATGTTGCTCTTGTCTTGTATATCTATACCTCTTCTACAAAATGATAGCCCCTGTCAACTCTACTTAAGCATCTCTTGCCAAATCCTTCATAAAAGGTAGGACCTATTCCTCTTCATGATCTAGGATGGAAGGCTCATAGATTTTCAGATTCTCTATATAATGACAACTGAGTAAATGCACATGTATGGGAGTAGCCTAAGGCTGTAAGCATTATCTCCCACCCTTTACAATATCTCTAAGGTACCATACCACAAAGGCTTGATTTTCTTAGCAAGACCTTGTAGCCTCTCCTTGTTAAACTGTAACCATACTCTGTCTACCGCCTTGAATGAATTCTTTGTTCTGTGTTGATCATGCCTAACATTGTAATTTTGCTGTTGCTTTTGCTGTGTCTCCTGTAACTATACATGGATTTTCCTAATATTCTCCACAAAAATTTCAACCCTTCAGGCACTCATTGTAATAGCCTCCCTTACTCTTCCTTGTTGCCCATATTTAATATCCAAAGGTGAAAGTGAAAAATATCTAAAAAAAGTTTCAGCTGGGGACTTACTAGGAGAAGTGTGCACTATGCTATTATAGGAGTGTTGTATATATACCAAATTTTCATCCCAGGTCTTTGGATGCTTCTGATTATAACCCCTAAAAAGTTGCACCAAATACTATTGAATTCTTATGTTTTCCCATATGCATGTGCATGTAATGTTGTAGACCTCTTTAAATTCATGACCATATTCTCCCATAATGTAGTCCAAAATGAATTGAGAAATCTCGCATCGCTTCCTGAAACGATTCTCCTTGATATCCCAAAGTGCACCCAGGCCTTTCCAAAGAACGAGTTTGTTTCTTCTTTCATGTTCGTAGAATTTTTACAAGGCATTAAACACACACATTTTGTTGAACCTATCAAGTACCATGAATAGGTAGTCATGTCCCTTCCTTGTTGTCGTTAATCCTCCCATAAAGTCCATGGAAATGTTTTCCTAGGGACGATATAAACCTTGTTTCTTATTACTAGGCATGCTGGTACAACAAATCATGCATCCTCTTATTAGCCTAATTACATATTCTTGCATCTTAGGCCAATACACATACCTCTGCAAGTTGTCCATTGTTTTTAATACACCAAAGTGACCTGCAACCTTTGAGGTATTAGCCCCTCTAACCAACTGCAATCACTCACTTTTACGAATGCATATCTTATGCACCTTGTAGAGTAACCCATCCTATAGATGGGAGTTAACCGTGATATCATCATTGTTCATATGAATCTAGCTCTACGACTGCTTAAACACCTCCTTGAAGTCCTCATCCTTTGCATATACCTCTCTATATGTTTCATTGGTTAATGTTTCCATGTGCATTATAGTTTCCAAAGTTGTAACCTTTGATGTGGGTGGCCTTGAAAACGTCAACCTACTTTCTGTGCTAACATTATTGTATTTAACCACTGAATGAAAATGTTGTAGAAACCCCATCCACTTGTAAAGCTTGGTCTATTGTCGCTTACTTTGGGCTTGTAGGTACTGTAGTGCTTGGTAATATGTGTAGATTACTATCTCTTTTCCCATCAAATAATGTTTCCAATTCTTCACATCTTTCAATAGGGCATAAATTCCCTTGTCATAGGTAGGGAAGTGAAGATATTCTCCATGAAATAATACATATTGGTAGCACATGGGCCTTCTTACCTGCATCTATATCTCTCTCATAGATTATACACTCACGTCTATCCCCACTTTTAAGGTCTCTTACGAGTTAAATAACGCCAAAATTGGTGTTTCGTTAATATTATTCTTTAGCTCCTCAAAGGCCCTCTGCCGACCCTTTCCCCACTAGAAAATATTTCCACTTGTTGTTATGGTGTGGATTGGTGCTCCCAATGCTTCTAAAAAATGAATCTATGAATTTCATTAGCTACTGTGCCACCCCAACGAAATTCCTAAACTCAAAAACATTAGTAGGCACCGGTCCTTTCATGATGGGCTCCATCTTGGAAGGATCTATGTTCAACTCTCCTCCACCTATCACAAACCCGAGATACATCAAATACTATTATGTAAACTCATACTTATTGAGATTTTTAGCATTTGGTGCTTCTTTAATGTCTCCAACACCTGCATCAAATGTGATATGTGCTCCTCCCAAGTAGCACTATATACCATTATATCACCCGATTAGACAATAACAAATGAATTTATAAAGGGCACAATATATCATCCATTGACCTCATAAACATAGCTGGTGCACTGCATGTTGAGATTGCAACAAGATGATGAGCTTAGTGGAAAGAAGTCGCCTTCACTAAGTGGGCCTGCAGGCTATTTTTGGTGCAAAGCTATTTTTAGACATATGGATCATATTCTATGAGTTGCAGGATGCTATTTGTGGATGGTTGGTCAAGTTGGAAAAATAGATGGAATTATATTTTTAGACATATTGGGCGGAATCTATTTTTAGATTTCCAGTCTAAAAATAGATATGTCGAATATTATTAGCTCTTAATAATAGTTGGACTCTAAACATTATCTTATTCTCTTGGAGCACTTCAGTTAAGTGCACAGATGTGGCACAAGAGCTGACAGAAGGAATTACGCTATTCCTAAGGGTTAAGTGGAGCTATTGCATGGATATTTCAGTTAGAACTCATGTGAGAGAGTTTGGTGGAGTTGATTGAGGAAGTTAATGGAGTTGTGTTCAGTTTAACTAAGCTAAACATAGTTGAGCTAGCTGTATCTAGTCTAACTGATTGATACACTAGTGAGAGTGGTGTGAATTAATTATTAATTATTTCACTAATTATAAACTCATTAATCAATTAAAGAATACATCAGTTAACTTCAGTGCATGGATAGTTTCAGTGGAGACCAGTGAAGAGGTAGGTGAAAGAGCATTGTGACTATCAGTTGTGACTATACTGTTGCATGATTTGCAACAACCAGTGATTGGAGATGCCAATGAGGATTGTAAAGTACAATCCAGGAGGTTCGAAGTTATTTATGAGCCATTCTTCAACATTTCTTGCGCAGTAGAGGCAGGCTATCAGGTGGCAGAGATTGGAGCATGTGTTTTGCTAGATCTAGCTTGATTAGTGTGTAGCAATTGGAGATTGTACTGAGAGCTTGTAAGGAGCTTTGTATGTTTACATGATATCTATGACATATAATATATAGATAGTTGGGGGTTTTCAGCTTTAAGATTTCCCATAAAACACTGTGTTCATATGTGTGATTGTTTATGGTTTTAATGTGTGCATGCAATTGTTTTTTTATTTCCGCAATTAATGATCAATGGTAGAAGAGATTCTGTATTGTGCATGAAGTTAAAATAGTGTGTGATCAGGATAATATCGGTGTATAACATATCAGTTATTCAAATTTCTACATGGTATCAGAGCGATATTGATCATTGGAGCAATTGCAAAACATTGAAGCGGTTGAGTTTTGAGCTCGTGGAATTCGAATTTGCAGTAGTGTTTTCTCGGTGTCGAAGTTGAGATGTCTTTCAACGGATTGCGATTGGAGTATGCCCTTGAGGGCAGCTCGAATTATATTGCATGGAAGGACAAGATGGAGGCAGTGCTGGATGACAATGGGTTGAAGGATTTCATAGATGCAGAAATTCCAAAACCTACTTCTAGTGATGCTGCCATACTTGACGCATGGAAAAATAAGACAACAAAGTGTCGAAGGATTTTGTTGGCAGGTGTGAAGGGTCACATAGTGTCCAACCTTCATGGTAAAGCTTATCCATTCTTGATGTGGAAAGATTTGACAGATTTATTTCAAAGCAAGAGCGACCAGAGGAAGTTGGCGCTCAAGGATAAACTCAGGAACATAAAAATGGAGAAAGGCGACAGTATGCCCAAGTACCTCACGAAGTTCATCCAATGTAGGGATGAGGTGGGAAGTGTGGGGGTTACTGTTGATGACGAGGACTTGGTGAGCTTGGCTCTCCTTGGGCTTCCAAAGAGTTTGCATTCCTATCAGGACTCTGTCAATGGTTAGGAGAAATTGCCAGGATGGGAGCGACTTTGGTCGGATCTTGTGCAAGAGGAGATAAGGCAAAGTACCAGGGACGGATCTTCATCAAAGAACTCAGATGAAGAAAATTGCGCTTTGGCTGCCAAAGCAAGGAAGGGGAAGAGCAAGAAGAATGCTTCTCAATCCGGTGCGAAAGGAAAGAAGCAGGACATGTCCAAGGTGAAGTGCTTTCACTATCACCAACACGGACATTACGCCACTAATTGTCCACAGAAGAAGAAAAATAAGCAGGCTGCTGGATCTGCAGCTGGAGAGGCCTTAGCCTCGCAGTTTGAGCTGGATTTTTCACTGATCGCATGCTTGGTTTCAAGTGTGATGGGTTCAGTGTGGTTTCTTGACAGTGGTGCGTCTTTTCACATGACAGGAGATCGAGATTTGTTTACTGATCTGGATGAGAAAGATCTTGGAGTGCACATCGAGATGGGTGATGATGGTAGATATAGTGCGACTGGTATCGGTACCATTTCCTTTGAGAGGGAGTCTAGTAAACCCTTCGTATTGAAGGAAGTGATGCATGTTCCAGGATTGAAGAAGAATCTTATCTCTGTGGCCATGTTAGAAGACAAGGGATATGATGTTGTCTTTAGCGAGGGAAAGGCTTTCCTGCGCAGTAAGGCAACTAGTGAAACCCGGAGGATAAGGGTTCGAGTTAAGAACCTTTATCAGTTGTAAGTAGATGGCTGCGCAGCAATGGCAGGCAAGGCAAAAGGAGTGGTGAGCCGGGATGATGGCGAGCTGTGGCACAGGAGATTGGGCCACCTTCACCATGGAGCTTTGAAAATTTTGCAGCAGATTTCTACCGGGCTTCCCAAAGGTACACTTGCGCAGTCAGATCAGTGCAAGGGATGTACTTTGGGAAAATTTGTGAAAGCCACCTTTCACGAGAAGGATAGTCGCGCCACGACGATACTTGAGAGAATTCACACAGACGTGTGTGGACCTTTCTCAGTAGCTTCGACAACAAAGCACAGGTACTATGTGATATTTGTTGATGATTTTTCTCATAAATGTTTGATCTTCTTCATGCAGAAGAAGAGCGATACATACTCAAAGTTCTGTGAGTTCAAGGCACTGGTTGAGAAAGAATCGGGGAAGCAGGTGATGGCTCTTAGGAGCGACAATGGTGGTGAATTCATCTCTGGCGAGTTCAAGGACTTTGCGGTCTGAAATGAATTCAAAAGACTCATAACACCTCATAACCCATGACATAATGGGGTTGGAAGTGGAAAAGAGCAGAACAATCGTGGGTCTTTATGGGTGATGTTGCATGATCGGGGCCTTCCCATAGACTTGTGGGGTGAGCCATGCAACAGCACGGTTTATGTGCAAGCATGAGTTGTCCTCACGGAGATACTTGGCATGAGTACACCTGAGGCGTTTTACATTAAGAAGCACGATATTTCCCATTTAAGGATTTTGGTTCACACATTTACATTCATGTGACAAAGGATGCCCAGGAAGAAGGCGGATCCCATCTACGAGGTTTAGGGATATTTTTGGGGTACACCGATACACCCCACAACTATCGTGTGTATTTTCCAGACAGTCGCAAGACTGTTGTGCGACGGGATATCAAATTTCATGAGGAGAAAGCCATGAAGTGTTCGCTTGAGAGGGAGCCACACTTGCATGCAGATGAGGAGCTATTAGTTCCTAAGGATGAGTCTTTGGATGTGGATTAGCCACAAGAGGAGGTTCATGGAGTGGAAGAGACCACTCATGCAGCGCCAACCATCAGAGGGCGGAAGCGCACTACAGAAGCTGAGTGAGTGGCTCAAGATGCAAAGAAGGTTGTAGGAGAACCTACATCACATCGCAAACAGAGACAATCACCTGACCGGTATACTGGATACATGGCTCTTATGAGTAGGTGTATCGTGATAGAGCCATCCTCTTTCGAGGAAAGTCGTCGGGAGGACCCGTGCGGGGGTGCCATGGTGGAAGAGTAAGGATTCGGACACGTAATGGAAGAAGGGGAGATTGTCCCAAGGCCGGAAGGAAAATCAGTGGTAGGTTCGAGATGGATCTACAAAGTGAAGCAAGCAGCTGACGGGAGTGTGGAGAAGTACAAGGCAAGATTTGTTGCCTGAGGCTTCTCACAGATTGAGGGGATCGATTATGAGGAAACCTTTGCACCTGTCGCAAGGTATTCTTCCATACGGACGATTCTTGCTCTCTCAGCGTAGATGGGGTGGCACATTCATCAGATGGATGTGAAGACTGCGTTCCTCAATGGGGTGATTGAGGAGGAGGTGTACATAGAGCAGCCCAAAGGTTTCGAGATCTTCAACAGCGAGTCGCATGTGTGCAGGCTCAAGAGAGCACTGTATGGGTTGAAACAAGCACCTCGTGCTTGGTACACACGGATAGACAGTTATTTCATCGGACTTGGATTCTCCAAGAGTGAGGCGGATCCTAACCTATACCAGATTGTGGTGGAGGGTAAGTTGCTAATCATTGTACTTTATGTAGATGATTTGATTTTGACAGGTGATGAACTGTTGATACACTCATGCAAGGCTGATCTTGCAAAGGAGTTTGAGATGAAGGACTTGGGCCTCCTTCATTATTTCCTGGGATTGGAAATTTGGCAGTGCAGTGATGGACTGTTTGTTTCTCAAGGAAAGTATGCCCGGGAGATACTGGAGAAGTTAAACATGCATGGCTGTAAGCCTGTTGATACTCCTCTTTCTGGTGGTTGGAGGAAGGAGGATGCTACTTCGGCAGAGGTAGTGGATTCCACTGTTTATCGACAGTTGGTGGGGTCGCTTATGTATCTGGTCAATACACGACCTAATTACATATGCTATGCTGTTAACCAGCTTTCAAAAGCTATGGTTAAGCCTACCAAGATATTTTGGAAGGCATGCAAGCATGTATTGAGATATCTCAGAGGCACATCGGGATATGGATTATGGTACAGACAGTCGGATGAGGTGAAGCTGTGTGGCTTCACGGATGGAGATTGGGCAGGGAGCCCAATGGACAGAAATAACACATCTGGAGGGATTTTCGCACGGTCGACAAATCAGCTGGTACAAGGCAGGCGAGAGATCCGTGCACCCCGCTCTCATCGCAGGTTGGAGAGTATATGGCAGCGAGTTTGGCCGCATGCGAGGCTATATGGATGAGGAAGATCCTGGTCGGGTTGTTCGGTTCACACTTAGATCCTACTGTGATATATTGTGATAATCAGAGTTGCATCAAACTCTCGGTTAATCCAGTATTTCATGATAGATCTAAACACATTGACATCCGATATCATCATATCAGAGATTGTGTGCAGTGGAAGATCATGTTACTTTCATACATTCCCACGGAGGATCAGGATGCTGATATCTTGACGAAGGCGCTCACTAGGAGAAAATTCAAATACCATAGATGCAGGATAGGGGTGGAAGATAATCCTTATCTTGTTGAGACGGAGTGTTGAGATTGCAACAAGATGATGAGCTTAGTGGAAAGAAGTCGCCTTCACTAAGTGGGCCCGCAGGCTATTTTTGGCGCAAAGTCTATTTTTAGACTATATCTATTTTTAGACATATGGATCATATTATATGAGTTGCAAGATGCTATTTGTGGATGGTTGGTCAAGTTGGAAAAATAGATGGACTTCTATTTTTAGACATATTGGGCATAATCTATTTTTAGATTGCCAGTCTAAAAATAGATATGTCGAATATTATTAGCTCTTAATAATATATGGACTTTAAACATTATCTTATTCTCTTGGAGCACTTCAGTTAAGTGCACAGATGTGGCACAGGAGCTGACAGAAGGAATTACACTATTCCTAAGGGTTAAATGGAGTCATTGCATGGATACTTCAGTTAGAACTCATGTGAGAGAGTTTGGTGGAGTTGATTAGGAAGTTAATGGAGTTGTGTTCAGTTTAACTAAGCTAAACATAGTTGAGCTAGTTGTATCTAGTCTAACTGATTGATACACTAGTGAGAGTGGTGTGAATTAATTATTAATTAATTCACTAATTATAAACTCATTAATAAACTAAAGAATACATCAGTTAACTTCAGTGCATGGACAGTTTCAGTGGAGACCAGTGAAGAGGTAGGTGAAAGAGCAGTGTGAATATTAGTTGTGACTATACTGTTGCATGATTTGCAACAACCAGTGATTGGAGATGCCAATGAGGATTGCGCAGTACAAGCCAGGTGGTTCAAAGTTATTTATGATCCATTCTTCAGCATTGATTGCGCAGTAGAGGCAGGCTATCAGGTGGCAGAGATTGGTGCATGTGTTTTGCTAGATCTAGCTTGATTAGTGTGTAGCAATTGGAGATTGTACTGAAGGCGGCCTTCCAAGTATATTATTCTCTCATTTGAACCCAGTGATATCCAAACTTTAAGTCTAGCTTGGTGAAGTATTTTGCTTATTGCAACTAATCCAACAGATCATCTATTTTGGGCATGTGGTAGATTTTCTTGACCACAATTTTATTCAATTCCCTACAATCTATACACATTTTCCAAGTCCCATCCCTCTTTGGAATAATGATGATGGGTGACCCACATAGAGATGTAATCGGCCGAATCACAACCTATTCCAGTAGATGTTGCAACTGTTTCTTCAGCTCACTTGTTTTTATAAAAAATTGCTTGTACAATCTAATGTTTGGCTATGGGGAGTTCGACAATAGTTGGATCGCATGCTCCACTTCCCTCTTGGGTGGTATATTTATAGGCTCCTCAAACACATCCTTGTATTTATTTATCAATTCTTCTAGTTGCTACTTTTGTTTCTTAGTATACCCCTCCAAGGATGCCTTTGCTCTTATTGACTCTTCTACAATGTTTTTTCTCTTAAAAACAATAAAACATACTTCTTGCTAGAACTTATCAGTTTCTTGGCTTGGTTGGCACTTACCAGTGAAATTTTTAGTTTGCCTTTGTGATCATTGATGGTGAACAATTTTCCATCCTTGATGAGCCGATCTTCTTGGCTCTCTACATGAAAATTGCATCATGCCTCTACATGAAAATTGCATCATGCATGTACATGTAGGGACTTGCAAACACCTCTCCACATACATCAAGAGGAACTAGATATAGTTTTACTTCGTCAATAAAATCAACACTGATAAAAAATATAAGTTTGCATTGTTTTGTTACCTTTATCTCTACATCCTTGTTTACCCATCTAAATGGATACGGGCTTGGATGATCACGAACTTCCAATCCCAATTCGTTAACCATCTCTATTGTAATTATATTTTCCTATGATCTGAGTCAAAGAAATAATCAATCATTGTCTTTTTCACTTGTATCTTTATATGGAAAAGCCTAGTTTTTACGTTCTCTTCCTATTGTTGAAGGCTATTTAGATTCACCTCCTTTTGCACTGATGTACAGATGATATTTTCATCCACATACGAGTTGCTTTCAACCTGGTTTCTTGAATCAGTGGTCATGAGCTTCTTCTTCTTGTTATATTTATTTTTTTGCTTTCTGTTAAGCTTCAAATGCAACTTCCAAAATTTCGCCTTTGTATGACCGTCAATCACTACAAGGAAAATACCATCTAGCGGAGGTTATAACAGAGGTTTTTAGTGTTATAAAATTGGAAAATTTTGTGAAAAAAACATCTGCTAAAACATATGTTTGTGATAGTGGATGTTTTAGTGGGGATTATAACGAAACCTCATCACAATTGAAAAAATCTGGGTGTTCGGAGGTTTTAATGGATTTTTTTTTATTATTTTTTTATTTATTTATTTTTATTTTTTAATTAATTAATTAATTATTTTTATTTTTATTTTTTATTTTTTATTTATTTATTTTTTTAGTTTTTAGGTTTTAGTTTTTAATTTTATTTATTTTTCTTTTTCTGTGGTGTGATTCATGGAACAAGTAGCACTGGTGACCTACATATATAAAACAATCATGCTACATACATAACTAAAATAACTGAGGCATTGAATCCAAATAACATCGGTGCATAATATATAATGCACCAGTGATAATATATAAAAAATTCCCCGTGGCGTTCTTCTAAGGAACATCATAGGGGCATGAAAAAAATAATTATAGCCGTCCTAGTGCTTTTGTTTAAAATTGTAGCACCGATGTGTATTTTTTTATATAAATGCACTAGTGCGTTAGTAATATAAATGGAACGGTTGTTAGTTTTCATAATGCACCGGGGTTGGAAATAATATTTTGTAGGACCAGGGTGTTAGTTCTATGAAAGCACTGGTATGTTAAGAATTACAATGCACTTGGGCATTAATTGCAAACAATACCAATGCTTGAAGAAATAAACGCTTCGGTGCCCTCGTTTTTTGAAAAGGAACCGATCATGTAAAAATATGTCATCACGGTTCTTTTATATAACATAACACATCTATCTATTCTTATGTTATGGATGCACCAATTTTTGTATGAGATTTTCTCTTTTTTTGGAAACATCAACCTGTGACAGTGAAATTATTGTAATTTTTACAATCCGTTATTCATAGAAAAATCGACATATATCTTATAAAAATATTCATATAAATTAAAATTTGACTAGTGCATCTGTATATGATGTTTGGATTAGTTTGTTATATTACCAAATTTCACATCTCTTCATTATAATATTTAATCACCATATATTTAATCAGTGGTGTAACATTTCACAACGACATAGGATAACACAATAAAAATAATTTAAAATGTATTTTATTATATACAAATAAGAGGCTCTTTGTCATACAAAATGGGATTGTTATTGGTAACCTTTTGTCTTTCAATTGGGATGCTAATGTCCACTGCATTAAACAAAATGTCTGATATTAACACACAATTATTTCAAAAAATACAACATGTTGCATTGATATCCAAATAGACCGTCATTCTACGCTGGAACTACTGTCAATGCTCGAGATACTTCGAGGAATGTTTTGTTGATTGCATCGATTTTTTTCGTCTTTTTGATCTTGTTCCATATGGAAAACATAAAAATAAAGTGTAATGGGTGTATCTACATTATTGAGAATAATAAAAATGAAATAAATAATATACATCAATGTAAATCGAATAACAATGTATCATAGCAAGAAGTGACTCATAAACTGTGCACATGGTTTCAAAACCAAGTCTCATGCCTTGTTGCAACAAGTCTTCTACTAGCATAGTTCCATACTTTGTTTCATGCATGTTTTAAACCCCATTATAAATCATAGATTTAATATAAAGGAATTTTTTGTTCTATTAATTATAAACTTGGAGAAGTAAAACAACATATATACTTACAAATTCCACAATTATTTTTTGATATGCTAACATACACTCACAACCCATATTTAACCCAATGTCAATCAATTATTCTGATGGCTCTTTTTTGTATGTTAGCACAGACATTCAAGGATGGTTGCTGTAAAACAACTTAAAATATACAAAAATGTAACCTTCTCTTGTTATAAGGAAATATTAACAATTACTCACAAACTTTGAAATCAACCCCTTTCTTTCTTGTTGTCATGTTTTATGTGGTGAATGAGTTCCAATTTGTTTTTTTTTTTCAAGCAAATACTTGAAAATTAATATTTAATGATAAATTATTTTTTATATGTAAAAAGTCAATCATTATTACATACATTTGAAGCACATTGTTGTTGAGATGACTGCACCTGTGATGTTGTAATATTCCTAATTAGCTTTTAGCTATTTGGAATATTGAATTTTGTTTTTGTTAATAAAATGGAGGAATAAGAGGGTAGGGGGACCCATAAAGCTCCTTAGTAGGAATAAAACCACTTCTAGTGTGAAAGTGGGTCAGTGTATCTAGCTGAATAAAGCACTCTTTGGTGTGAATGGGTGCCAATGCATATGGATGGGTTCAAGATTGACCAAATCAACAACACAATCATGGAGGTAGTGGAGATATCTTGGATGAAAATGTAGTCATAATGGGAGGGAGTCTCCAAGAGAGTAGCATCTTTAATGAGTGAGATAAAGGGTGAGGATGCTAAAAAAACATATAAGGAAGAGGATGGCATCAATAGAAGGCATTCTGATTATTGTTTATGTCTTGGTATTTTATGACTTTCTGCATGCTTCAGCTATTTAGCAGAGTCTGCTGTGCTCTTTAGCATAAGGGTGTTTTCGGGTGGAAATCCCACCCTCATCCTCGAGGGACTTCGAGTGCCCACTCATGAGAGGTTCATTTGAGCTTCATTTCACCATTCGACATCAGGCCAAGCTTTAGCCATCTACAACATCACAATCTCCTTCAGAAACTACGTTATTTTGCAGGGCAGTTGAAGTGGAGGGTTGAAAAACCTAGTTTGTGAGCTAGTTTACTAGTGAAGGGCACAACACTTCATCCAAAAATATAGAAGGAAGGAGTATCAACTATTTTCTTTTCATATCATTCATCTCCCTGCAATTTTTGAGTTGCAAAGCGTAATTCATCCCTAGGGCTACATTTTTCACATAGTGTATTTCTGGAAATCCTTTTTGGGTTGTCTTGGAATTGTGCTAGAGATCCTAGATCTCTGATCTCGAAATTTTATGAGCACTATATCATCATCTATTTGTGTTTCTATTCTCCAGATACAGTCATTCTCACTAGGACTGCGCAATCATGGCATTCCGACCTATTATGTATTAGTAGTATCTCACATTTGGGTGTATTGGATCATGGGAGGCTTGATTTCCTAGCTTGAGTGACTTTTTCCTCAAGACATTGTACTCATTTTATGCTATTATACATAATGAAATGGCTCTATTATTTTCTCATGTTTTTATGTATTTATATTTTCTATAATTTCCAGTTTTATGTTCAATATTCCTGTTTTTGCTGTTTTGGACTATTACAGTGGTATCATAGCATAATCTTGGCTCAGCCCTTGAGACATCACATCTATGTCATCAAAAGAAGAAGAAGCCTATCACAGAAAGGGAGAAAATTACATCAATAGAAGAAGAAGGTTTGATTATACAAGCAACAAAGAAGACAAAGGCAAGACTCCAATATTAGGAGAAATGGATGGAAAGGAGTTTTCAAATCTTCTTCTCCAAACAATGCAGGATATTGCTAGAGAAATCAAGGAGATGAGGATGGAAAGAAAAAAGATACCCCAAGAAGGTCTCAACATGAAGAGAGTTCCGACACCTCACACTATTGGTGTGAGAAATCAACATTACAGCCAATTCCACAATGCTCCACCATGCCTACATTCCTAGCAATAGGAAATGAGGTAGGAGGACCACAAGAGGAGGAGACTCTTGGTGATTATCTCCTAGAATATGAATCTCAATCTCATAGGTTCAAGGAGCATCTAAACTTCCAAGGGTTCTGTCGGATCAAGGATAACAAAAGACTCGGTAATCAGAATAGAGGTAGTGGGTACATGCACAACAATTATCTGCAACATACTTTGGGTAGATTCTTTCTGCCTACTTTTGATGGGTCACCCAAGTGCACAAAAAAGGCTTGGGTAGAGAAATTAGACATCTATTTCCAGATGAACCGAGTTTCAGATATGGGGCCATTAAGATAGCAGCGCTGCACCTTGAAGGTGAAACACATGAGTGGTGGTTTCATGGTCTATCTACATTGGGGCATGCTAGTATAACTTCTTATGTAGAATTTACCCAAAGGTTGGTGGAAATATTTGACCGAAGAGATCCAGAAGCTCTTTTTGCTGAGCTAACTAAGCTCAAGCAGTCAGGAGAGACAAAGACTTATATCTCTCAATTTCTGAAACTTTCATGGTGCCAGATCTATCCACAACTAGAGGAGTATATATGTTTATTGATGGGCTAGCAGAGCCTTTGCATGACTTGGTAGAATCCACTAGAACAACTACAATCCAGGATGATATTGAGAGGGATAGAGACTTGAAAAATGCTTTTCCAAGGTCAAGGGACTCCCTTCAACAAGAGTTCTCCTCTTAGTCAAAAGGGGAAGCTATGAAGGTTCCTCCCTGAAGAGAGAACTAAGAAAAATGATCTCTTAGTGATGACGAGGTATTCTCCGATAATTATGAAGAGAAAGAAGAAGAGTTGGAAGGAGATACCAGCATTGTAACACCTAGAGGAGATCCACCACCACCTGGAGGTGGAAATGGATTAGTTTCTCTAACTAGAGAAGCCGTTGCATCCTTGCGGGGAGTTCCAAAGTATCTAACATTGAGAGACAGAGGAATAGTTCAGGGGAAACATGTGTTGGTATTGATAGACAGTGGGACTACCCACAATTTTATTGATAAGTGCGGAGGGGAGACACACCCACCAATGATTCTAAAGGATTCTAAGTTTTGGTCCCAGGGACTAAGCAGTGGGTGAAGTATGTTCCAACATCGACTATAACTTTGGATCACTTATTTGTGGTCGAGACTCCTGACACAAATGTGATATTGGGCGTGAAATGGTTGATTACACTGGGGAAGGTCACTACATATTGGGAGGCCTTGCAGATGGAATAGATAGATAAGAAGAGAAGTAAGCATCAAATTATTAGGGGCATGCACACCTATCCACCTTAGGAATCCTCCGCACATAAGATGGAGGCTGATTTTCATAGAGGAAGCAAGGAAAAATCAGTCTGTTTAGATATGCAGTTTACTCTAGACCAGGATATTATATTATTTGGAGGCATTCCACCAGGAAGGCCCCTAGATTGGAAGTTGGTTAAAGAGTTCTCACAAAAAGTGACACCACTCACAGGCCTGGATAAGAGGAGAGCCTTGTATTGGACCAACACAGTGCAGAGGGAATTTGATTGGCTCAAGGAGGAGATGAATATTTGTTTGGTATCGGTATTACCAAATTTCACCAAGCCTTTGGTGCTGAAAGATGATGCTTCAAGAGTGGATTATGGCACAAGTATGGTGCAAGAGGGCTATTCCATAGCATTTTAGAGTCAAAAGATACTTCCACATTAGAAGGAGTCTTCCATATATGGTAGAGGGTTGCTGGCCATCATACATGCATTGGCCAAACTCAGGAGGTTTTGGATGGGCGATAGCTTCCAAGTGAAGATTGACCACCATAAACTTCAATTTTCTTGAGTAGAAACAATTGAAAGGGAGGCAACATAAGTGGGATAGTAGAATTATGGCATGTGGCTGTCATTGAGCATGTAAAAGAGGGAAGCAATGAGGTGAAAGGTGCCTTATCACAAAGGCCAACAAAGCTGTTATTGATGAGTGTGAATCCAGATTGGGAGTCCCAACTTTTGGTTGAGTATTCAAAGAAAGTCTTCACATGTGAGGTACTTGATGGGCAGGTGAATGATGAGAGGTATAAAGTGATGGATGGAGTCATGTATTACCAAGATCAGATCTTCTTGGATAAAGACTCTAAGCTCAAGGAGAAGATTCTACATGAAGCACATGATTCAATCCTTTCCAGCAAGCAAGGTTTCATTGGGACATATCGGGCCATTAGGGAGAGATTCTCATGGGAGGGTCTCAAGGAGGATGTGCTCTAGCATATCAGGAAGTGCAAAGTTTTCCTGAAGAATGAGGAGGAAAAAAAACATCCCACAAGGTTTTTAAAATCAATTCCTTTTTTAGGAGAAAGATGGGAGAGCTCATCTATGGACTTCATCACCAACTTGCCAACAGAACATGGTAAGGATTGTATCTTTATAATCATTGGTCAACTAAAAAAGCATTTAAATTCCTTTGCCATTTATTTACAGTGCATTGCTCCACAAGAGGGCAAGCCTTTCCTTGGAATTCATGGTCTTCTTGGGACCATAGTCAGTGGCAGAGAGAGCCACTTCCCATAGGGGTTTGGGCATGTGTTGTTTTGTTTGGGGTGCACCCAGTTGATACCAAATATTAGTTACTACCCCCAGGCAGATGAGAAGATAGAGGCAACAAGCGAGTGGTTGAGAAGCTACTTACCACAATGTATTTTGGGGCAAAAAAGAGCCAAACAATGCTGGTTCCACTTAAGGGACTATTGTCACCATCTGACATTTCATATGGAAATCAATGTATCTCTTTTTTTGGTTCCATATGGTGATGATGTTCTATTCATTGTTGTTATAATGGTTGGGGCAAGCAAGTTTATTAGATCCAAAGAATGGATCCTAGAGAGTCAAGATGTATTCCGGTCTCTTAAGGAAATCATTTCTATAGACTAAGATCAACAGGAGTTCTACATAGTTCTCGGATGGGAAGAGAGACAGCGTGGTGTGGAAAATTGGGTATATCATCATTTTCATCCATACAAACCATCAAATTTGCAGAAGAAGGGGAATGAGAAGCTTTTCTAAGGGCCACACAAAGTGATCCATCTTGTTGGAGGAGTAGTATATGAGTTGGGGCTTCTCATTAGGAGTAAGATCCCCAACATTTTTCATGTCCCATGCATCAATGAGGCCATTAGAAATCATGTAGTTGCCACCATGGATCTCCCACTTATTTATGATGTGAGCCATTTGGTTTTATCAACAAGGGCTAACTTGGACACTTGGGAGGGGCAGCTAAGGGGCAAGTTGGTTGAAGAACATCTGATTCAATGGAGGAATTTATCGGATGAGGATGCCACAGGGGAAGGAGAGGAAATTTTTAGCATACATCCTTACGATTGCTTGAGGACAAGCAAATTTTGGGTGGGGAGGATTGTAATATTCCTAATTAGCTCTTAGCTAGTTGGAATATTAATTTTTTTTTTGTTAATAAAATGGAGGAATAAGAGGGCAGGGGACCCATAAATCTCCTTAGTAGGAATACAACCACTTCTAGTGTGAAAGTGGGTCAGTGTATCTAGTTTAATAAAGCACTATTTGGTGTGAATGGGTGTCAATGCATGTGGATGGGGTCAAGATTGACCAAACAACAACGCAATCATGGAGGTAGTGAAGATATCTTGGAGGACAACACAAACATAATGGGAGGGAGTCTCCATGAAAGAAACATCTTTAATGAGTGGGACCAAGGGTGAGGAGGCTCACAAAGCATATAAGGAAGAGGATGGATGCCATAGAAGGCATTCTGATTATTGTTTATGTCTTTTTCTTTTATGAATTTTTTCATGCTTCAGCTGTTTAGTGGAGTCTGCTGTCCTGTTTAGCACAAGGGTGTTTCTGGGCAGAAATCCCACCCTCATCCTTGGGGGACTTCGAGTTCCCACTCTGGAGAGGTTCATTTGAGCTTCATTCCACCATCCAGCATTAGGCCAAGCTTTAGCCATCTACAATAGCGCAATCTCCTTCATAAACTACGTTATTTTGTGGGGCAATTGAAGTGGAGGGTTGAAAAACCCAGTTTGTGAGCTAGTTTCCTAGTGAAGGGAGCAACCCTTCATCCAGAAAGCTGGAAGGGAGGAGTATCAACTATTTTCTTTTCATATCAGTCATATCCCTATAGTTATTGAGTTGCAGAGTGTAATTCAGCCCTAGGGCTGCATTTTTCACATAGTGTATTTCCAGAAACCCTTTCTGGGTTGTCTTGGAATTGTACTAGAGAGCCTAGATCTCTGATCCCGACATTTTATGAGCGCTATATCATTAGATCTTTGTATTTATATTCTCCAGCTACAGTCATTCACACTAGGACTGCACATTCATGGCATTCTGGTATTTTGTGTATAAGCAGTATCTCACATTTGGGTGTATTGGATCATGGGAGGCTTGTTTGCCTAGCTTGAGTGACTTTTTCCTCAAGACATTGTACTCATTTTATGCTATTATACATAATTAAATGGCTCTATGATTTTCTCATGTTTTGATGTATTGATATTTACTACAATTTCCAATTTTATGTTCAATATTTCTGTTTTTCCTATTTTGGAATATTACAGATGTAGTTATGTCCATTTCTTTGACCATCTCCTTGTACACTTTTTTGGACATCCTACTGAGATGTTTCACATATCAACTCGTTGATCATTTGATATTTTCATAATCTTCCTGAAAAAAGTAATAAGCTATTTTTATATTGATATACGAAAACTAAATATAACATTGATATTAATAAATGAATGGTTTGTAGTAATATATATATATATATATATATAATTATAGAAAAACATTTTAATTAGGAATATTACCTTTTGAATGATTATTTTTTGTTTTTGTATGTTTTTTTTTATTGCAAGTCTCACATGTCTTCTTAACCATTGCTCTACAAATGCTTCATGTAGTCTAGATATAATTTGGTTCTTAGAATCATTGGATTGATTTTTGTATTGTAAGTAAAAAGTACGTTTATAGGTTCATTCCACTAGATATCTCATAGTTTTGTAAAAAAAAAAAAAACCCCTTTCATTAATCTCCAACACCACTCTAGATGAGCTAAGGACTAGTTCATCATCATTTACATGTTCTATAATTTTTGTTTTCTTAGAACGACATTTATCTTTTCCTTCGTTGTTGCTCTCTGTAGAACATTAAACATATATGAATTAATAGATTGTTTGAAACATGTTATATAATATCCTTAAGTATATTATTATTGAAAAAAAAACTCATATTGAATAATATTTTTTCATTCGCTTGATTCATCCTTCAACAATTTTTCTATCAGGTTTTTACACTCTTCTACACTTATATTAGAAATAATCTTACCGACCTTCGTCATTTTGTGGCTCTGCATGACATACACTAACCAATACATATTAGTTAAACTTACATATAGTTCAAACATATTAAATTTGTAAAGGATTCACAAAGAACTTGCCCTCTCTGCTTTTTTCGATGTGTTATCATTTGTGTCGATCAATATTTTTGTTACTTAACACCTTCTCAGACATTTTTTTTATCAATATACAACCTATATCATTTAATACATAAGCCATTAAATATATTTTTATAAATAAATCAAATAATTTTCATCCCAAAAAAACTATGGTAACCGATGTGTTTATTTGAATAAACACACGGTTACATTTATTCTATTAAACACACTGGGTGTTTAATTGTTCGACACCGTTATGGAAAATTATTTTTTAAATTTTTTTAAAATTATGACGGTGCGATTTGTAACGATAAACAAACCGCAATGATTTAATGGTGCTATTTGGAAGAGGTGCGTCAGTGTGTTATATTATATTGGTGTTTTTGTTTTGTTTTGTTTTGTTTTTTTCCCTTGTGAATAAATCTAACAGAAATTGTAAAAACAAATTAAAAATTTAATTTAATTTAAATTTAAATTTTTATTTATTTATTTATTTATTTTTTTTTCTGTTGAGGGTTTTGATTAAATCACCATACCTTTAAAATTTTGATCTTTCTGCGGTTTCAATTTTTTTTTTGCTCCACACTGCTCCTAGTATCTCTCTCTTGCAAATGATCTCTCTTTTAATTAAACCCTAACATAAATTTTATTTTTTATTATTAATAAATAAACAATAAAATTTAATTTTCTCTCTATGTAGGGTTTTGAGTGAATCACCATACTTTTCAACTTCTGTTTTTCTAAATAGTTCTGCTGCTCCAAAATATTCTGTTGTTGCACAATGCTCTTCATATGTCTCCCTTGCAAATCAATCCCTTGAATTTTTGGAAAAAATAATGAAATAGTGAATATATTTTTACTATTATAAAGAATTTATGAAATTAGATTTCGAAAAATCAATTGCCACTCGTTGTTGCGTTCGATAGTCAAGTGCTCTGGTGCTTTTATAAGAAAAGCGCACCAACATTATTGGGGCGCCAAATTTTTTAACACACCGACATGATATAATTCTTTTCTATTTCTGAAATCTCGAAACAATGCAATTGATTTCTTAACGCCACAGTGTAGTTTGTAGTTAAAAGCATCGATGTTTTAATTGTTATAAGAGCAGTGAGATGGTTGAATTTGGTTTTATTTTCTAAAATCCAGAAACATTTGCGTATCGGTGATGCTTTTTTTTGAAACACATTGATGCATTTTTGTACAAGAGCACCAATATGATAACATTTTTTTTCTTTTCGAAATGTCGGAAACTGGTGCAGGTATTATAATTTGAACGCCTCGATGCTAGTATTATTTAAATGCATCGGTGCGATTTGTTCTAATAATCACGCTGATAGGGTTTAAAAACTATCAGAAATTTCATTTTCACATAAAATAGCATATTAATTTCAAGTTATATTTTAGGACATATCCACATGAATTACAATAGTTCATAGTCACATTTTCCACTTAAAGTCGCCTTATTCTTGAAAAATGGTTTGAAAACTATATCGAAATTCAAATTGTGGTTATATGATTTTTTAGATTAATTTCAGATATGCACACAAAATTTTATTTCTATTTTTTTTATCAAATCCGGGGAAAAAATATCAATAATATCAAATGGTCAATTCTTCAAATTCCAGCTCATTCCATATTGCTAATCAAAGCCCTTCACGAGTTCTCCCTTTCCATCTCGAGTAAGTTTAAATTTTATTTATATTTCGATTATCTAATTGTTTTTTTTAATCCATGTCAATTTGAATAAATATGTATCGAGATTTGTAGGATCTTGATTCAGAATAGTTTTCATATGCAAAAAATATTCCTCCATTTCAAAAACGTGGGAAGATTTTTATCAAGATAAACATATCGCAAGTAGTTGGTAGATGAAAATGGACAACCTCTTCACCATACTAATTTGAACATGACATCTTCTAGCCGCAATCTTAGGGTAATGTTGGTAATAATTGTTTGGTGTAATGTAATTCCAACAAACCAATTGCATTGACCTGCTTACTAATATTTGATAGTGTACTAATGACATTCAATATTTTTTGAAATTAGGATTCTAGTGATGATGAGTGACCAACCTACCATCTTCCGGTGCACCCCACTATAAAATCTACTCGAGAGAAGGTTGCATTAAGAGAAATACTCAGAGAAGAAGCATATAGAGAATTGTTGAATCAATCGCCTATTCAATTCCCACTACGTCAAAATTCACCAATTAGGAATGATTGCAACAATAGTAATTCTTCATCACAAGTTTGCAACGGAGAAAATCAAATATAGGTTGTTATGGATGATTAATTATGGGATACGACTACCATGGAGACAATTTTTTTAGATGCATTCTAGTCTAACGATGAGCTAGGGGATGATGCTCATATCAATTATACATTCAAAAGTGTGAAATTTTCTTCCACCACCCCTCTCTTTGGACTTTCCGACAAGTCAAAGTCTTCTGAGATGGGGACACCGATGTTGTTGTACAAATTGAAATCAAAATTTGGCATGTCAAATGCATGTTTCTCGACAATATTTAGGTAATTCACATGCATGATCGATCAAGTCCCTTACATTTTGAGAAATCTTGTCACACAATTAACATTAAAAATGGTAGATTTTACGAACGTTAAATATTGACATTGTAAAATTATATTTCCCACCAACTATAGGTTATTAAAATATAAGGTTCTTCTGAGTGATAATGTCTTTCTAGGTAGTTGCAAAGAGGCAAAGCAGTTGTTGAAAATGTTGGATGTTGAGTACATATCATATAATGCATGTCCAAATTATTGTATTATATATAGAGAAGAATTTGTAGAAAAGGAGATATGTCTGAAATGTGCGCATGACAGGTACTGTAATTCATAAAAAATGGGAAAGTCACATGGTCCTCCTCATAATATATTGAGGCACATGCCTATAATCCCAAGGATTTAAAGACTCTTTCATTTCAAAGAATTAGCTATGTTGCAGGGATAGCATGCCTCACAAAAAAGTGTGTTAGGAGTTATGTGAATCCCAACAAATTCAATAGCCATGAAGCATATAGAGGATACATGACCTGGACAATTCAAGGATGAAGTACAAAGCCTATGACTCAGTATAGTCATGGATGGAATCAAGCCATATTCCCTCCAAAAGACCAACTATTCTATTTGGCCTGTAGTAGTGATCAATATCAATAACCCGCCATGGTTACCCTTGAAGAATGCACATATTATGTTGGCTCTCATAGTCCCTGGTAGAAGGCAAGTGAAGAATATGAATGTATACTTTTTCCACAGAAAAAATCGGTAACCTTTTATTTATAAAAATGAAAAGTTACACATAGCATATGCATTGAAGCATTTTTAGAAGTTTCCCATTGGGCTCGTGTGCTTTGGCACACAATGCGGCGTAGCGGGGCTATCGTGCATTCAGAAAGAATGAAAGAAAAAGAAAAAGGAAGGGAGGAAGGGACAGGAAAACTGGTTCCAGGGAGTGAGTAGAAGACTCACACCTCATGTTTTTCTGCCCTTCTTCTTTTCGACCTTGCGCCACTCTCCTTGGGTGGGCTCAATCGTTGCTAGGACTAACTATGTTTCTGCTTTCTTTGGACCTGTATCTTTGTCTGAGTTTGAAGTATCTGAGGAGTGACGCCGTTTGACCTCTCCCATACTCAAATCCTGGCTTGTCTTCTCTGCCTGATTTGAATGGAGTTGTGAAACCTTGTTAGTTGATATGATTTCATTTTGGGTCTCTTTTCCTTGGGTAGGCTCAGTATTCTCTGCGGGAGTAACTTCCTCCTCTACTTCTGATTCATCTTCCTCTGAGTCAGGGGGAGGGTATTGCCACCCTTTTCTCTACTTCCCTTTCTGCTTCTTTGTACTGTTTTCTTTCTTGGCTTCTAGGCATGTACTTTGCAAGTGTCCTGTCAGCCTACAGATTCTGCATCTGAAAGCAGTGTTTTCGTAGTATAGTCCTTGTAGCCAGTTTTGTTGCTTGTATACCAGCCTTATACTTTCCGGCAGTCCTTTACTTAGATCAACTTCCACAAAAATGCGTGCAAAGGTGTAGATCCTCTCGTCAATCCTCTCCATATCTGTTTTGATATGTTTCCCTATGCTGTTCCCAATTCCTTCCAAAACTCGCTCACTCCAAAAGTGAAGAGGAAGGTTATATAGGCGGACCCAGACCGGCATTCTGGAGACAGTCATTTTGTTTGGGTCAAAATCTGGAAACCATGGAGTCATGAAAAGACCCGCTGTTCCCCAAAACCAAGGCCCTGCACTGATGATTGTATCTCTGGCTTCTGTGGATGCGAACTTAACAATGAAGAACCCCTTGGAGCATAGATGTATATCACATTCCAGGGTCCAACTAGTGTAGATCCAACGAAATAGATCCATTGGCTTTGGCCAAAAACTGTTAAATCGACAGATTAGGGCCTGAGTTTCATATGACTTGACATATTCTTCTAGTCCTGTAGAATCAATGTTGAGGGCTGGGGTTTGCCCAAGCTGATCTACTATGTATGGCCTAGGTGTATGTCCACCTTGATCTGGAGGGGACCTTGAATCTCTGTTACCCTGTAATATATTTTTTTAAGAGAAGCCTCCCTTGGGTTATTGCTGAGACGTTGTCTTTTCCCCCTTGTCTCCTCCTGTGGTGCTTGGATATCCCTGGGACAGAGCACCTCCTCTCAGCCTAAGGTTTAAAGCAATGGTTGTTTCTGGGCTTATATCATAGTTTTTCAGGGTTCTGCTATCCTGAAGGGACCATCTACCACTGACCAAATGTTGGATCTGAACAGGGTATCCCATCAATGCCCAGATTTGATGTTTCAACTGCATAATGGTGCTTTCTGCATGTACCCGCACTAAAAAGGTTTTCCCCATAGGGGGTTTAATAAAAATCTGAAAACAAGTTGATGTTACCCGTTGCCTGGTTTCTGGCTGTTCTAGCTGCCCATGTCCTTGCGCTGCCTCCAGATTCGAGAAAGGGTGCTGCCCTCGTGGTATACAGAGATAAGACCTCTTCCTTGCCTCATTCCAGATTTGGAGAATCCAGGCTTGATCTATGGCTGTGTGCAGTGAGACTGTCTTCCGCCAGGGATCCTTCAAATGCTTCTTTCTTGCATGAAAATCTCCGATACCTGCCTGGATCCAGTTTTCTTTTGCAGGGGTGTTGGTTTCGACTGCTGACTCTTCCTGTATCCGGTCGAGTTCTGGTATCCCTGCATGTACAGTTATGGCCTATATTTCAAGCACAGCCCCCCCTCGAGGACTAGCACAAAGGGATCTAGGCCATTGAGAATTGGCACCGGAAGTGTGCAGGCACTGAGCACGATGGCCAATGGGTATAGAAACCCCAGCGCATCCCATGGACCACCCAATGCGTGCATCAGGACAGAGATCTCGGGCAGACTGTGATGAGGGTGCTTGGTTCAGGTATGAGATCAAAAAAGAGGGCACAGCCCAACATTCAGGTCTGCAGGGGGCCCCAAGAATCAGCCCATCCGTCGCCTGGCCGTGCCCAAGAAGTTCTTGGTTTCCTTGCCCCACAGGCTTCCTACAAGGACGTCGGTGGACCCAGTTGAAAATGTGGAGCTCCTCCCGGTTCGGCGAGACTAGGCTGCGTGAGGCTGGGTTAGTGTGAAACCACAGGTCGAAGAACATTCGCCGCGCTCTCCATTCTCGGTTCATCTTTTTCACTCACATGCACGCGGGTTTTGTTACATCCAAATGAAAATACCTCTATGGATGTCTACTTACAACCACTAGTAGATGAATTGAAGGAATTATGGGATGGTATAAATGTATATAATGTATCAAGACCCATCACAGCAGAGAGGAGTTTCAATTTGTATGGAATATTTGCTTACACGACACATGATTATCCAGGCTTAGGAGTTTTATCTGGTAAATTACATGTTTGTTGATTTGTTTATATACATAAAAATATTATTTCGCATATTAATTATTTAATTCATTGTAATTCTTCTAATCTTCATGATATTATTTAACGTGTCATGCATATTGTATACAATAATTTTGCAGGTATTGTAACAAAAGGGTATTATGGATGTAAATGTTGTGGACCTTCTCTAAAATATAAATGGTCCAACGACCTACGAAAACTAGTGTATGACTGCTGCAGGGTATTCCTCCCAGAAGGACACCCTTACAGAAGAGAAACATCCTCTTTCAATGGTAAATGAGAGAGAACCCAAAGGCCTTTAATAACGACACCAGCTGAATGGCTTAGAGCATATGAGAGAGAGAAGGAGAAGGAGTTCATAGAAATGTTCAATTCAAATGGGGAGCCTATGTTCGATGATCCAGAATTCTTCGACACCTATGTTGAGAAATTTCCCATTGGGATGAAAAGGAAATCTATCTCTTATAACCTCCCATATTGGGAGCATCTTAAGATTACCCACTTACTAGATCTCATGCTTTTGGGATTAATCGAGTCTTGCAGACAGGAACCGATCTCCTAGTACTAAAAGTATCTAGCATCCAGCTTGACCAAATAAACTAATCTTTCTCTAAGCAGCATATATGATCCATGAAAAACTCTTTTGAGGTGTTAAGGACTTCATAGTTTTTCGATTGCTTGTTTGAAGTCGTTGTTGTCCCTCGCGCATGAAGGAGTTTCCTCGTAAAGCTGCGATCACAAACAAGAAAAATATACCTGCTTACACAATAGAAGTCATCATAGCCATGCTTATCATAGTGATCAAGGAATCTATGAAATAAACCATTGATTGAAAGCTTATTGAGAAAAATGAGTATATTTGTATTAATTTCAAAAGAAGAAAATCCTTACAACCTGAGCCTTGATGTTGCACAGGACTTTCCGGGGTGTGAAGCAGGAATCTCCTTTACTTTGATAAGCTCTGCACTCCTCCAACCAAGACGAATAGAGGTATGTAATATTTCCTCACAAAAGTCTTAATTAACTGAGTCTAAATCTTAACAACACTTAACTTCAAATATTCTAAAGCTTCAACTCCCTTTGAGGCTACCCAATGCCTCTTTTTATAGTGGAATAGAGGAGGTTTTCTGTTCCAACTATGAAGGGATAGAATCCTCCTTCAAAGGGATAAGCTCCTCACATCAAGGGGTTAGCTCCATAAGGTAAGGGATACATGCACCTCATAAGAGCGGTTCTATCACTGCAAGATATTTTTTGGAAGCTTCTAGAATTCGCTTTTATTGAGCTTTTTGGAAATTACTTGTGCCTTTTTGATCTTACAGGGGTCTGCACTCTTAACACAGATAAAGTGCGTTCAGATACGCAAGAGAGCTGAACATTGGGTGTGGGACCGCAGGCAAGATAGTGAGAAAGTGCGATACCAAAGTTTAGGAGACTTTTAGGAACTTTTCTCTGATTTTCAAGGCTTGACATGAGGAACTGATATGTTAGACTTGCAAAGGGAGAAGTATGAGTAATAATGAGCTCATACACATAGCAGAATGTCAGGATGAAAATTTTAATTTTAACAGATTGCCCCCTAAAGTGCAAAGTCTGGAATAGATGATGCTGAAGTCTGACATATATGAAGAGTGCAGTACTTTATCATTTCAAGGATCATCCTGTGGTCACCTCAGTCGGAACCTGTAAAAACATTCAATGAAAAATTATATATATCTCATCATTGAGGTAAGAATTCCCATACTCAGATCAAAACTAACTAGAGACTAATTCAAACTGTTCTGATACAGGAATGATTTTGAGTTCATCACAGTATAGACATGTGTAGACACAGTATGGACACAGCCATCTATTTGTAAATAGTCTACTGTATAAATGATAACAAAATTCCTCGCAGTCTGGATGGTAGAAACTAGATCTAGGGTCTTGATTTCCGCATCTCGAACTAGTACGATTCTATCCATGTGAATAAATGTGTTAAAGTAGAACATGGTAGAAACCACTTGATTACCGGTCAATGATGTAAACTGTTAACAAGTGTGAGAGTAACCACCAGTAATGTCAATGGCTCTCAAAGTGCTCAGTACAATCCATGAAATGTGAATGAATGAGCTGAAGTCGAACATGTCACGGAATCATTCGATCGAAGGTCAATGATGCAACCTGTCGTCGAAGGTGAGAAACCTGCTTGTAGATTTCAAGGTACTGACGATTTCTGGATCAACTTCCTAGATAATGAGCTGTCGTCGATAGAAAGTGATCCGTCATAGGCAAGCCCACAACACGAAATCATAGATCAATTTTTGAAAATATATAGGCAAGGACTGACTCAGGGATGGTAAAAAATGGATGACAGATATTTCGCAGATGAATGGTTTATTTGAACTGTCCTCTTGAACATGTAACAACACTGCAGATGGCTTGGTAGCAGTTGACCCAAAGCCAATACCCAGAAACCAGATGAAGACTTTCAAATGAGGTTCGATTAACTGTTAGGCAAAGGATTTCCCAACCCAGGTGATTGAAAGTGTCGTGTTCAAGAGTGGTTAACTAGATTTTTGAAAAATCAAAATACCACAAACAAGTCTTTCCTCTCTTTTCCCCCACCATTTCTGGCAAGTACCTCTTTATTTTTGACACAAGCTTGAGAAGGATAAAATTTTCTTGTTTATAAGCTCATCCTTCGAATGAGTCCAACTTAGTTTAAAATTTGAACCCTAAAAAGGAGTGGTTCGTTCCTGTTTGAAATTGAACAGGTCCTTTACTATAAAATTTTAACGGGTCCAATATAGGATAAACTCGGTGTTTTTCAATTTTAGGGAGTCAGAAGAAAAAACTTAAGAAAACTCCATAGGTGTACTTTTTCGTAAATTTAGTGTCTCGAACGACAAAGAATAAATGATGGGGGAGAGAACTCTATTGACCGTAATTGAATCAACGTATACCTTGCAATGAAATAGTCCATTTAGGTGGTAAGGGTAGGTATCTTGAAGGAGCTGATTATTCATTTACTTTAACGAGTTCGAACAATCAAGTACTCGAAAATCTTTTCATATTTAGAGAGTCTAGAAAGGGCTTAAAAGAGAACTCCAATGTTTTGCTTTTTCGTAAAATTTTGAAAGAGTCCGAAAAAGTGATAAAAGTATGCTCTTTGTTGAAAAATGATCAATTCTCCTGATAAATCCAATTTCTGCACAAAAACTTGAAACAATACACATACCTGTTTAAAATAAGTAAAAATGCTTTCAAAATACCCTTTTTAAAGTGAAAAATAAATAAATTAAAAATTCATCTATTCGAAAAAACTTATAAAAATGACTTTTTCAACTTCATTTTTACCGTTCAAGTTCAGAGTGAAAAGTAGAAGCTTTTGGGTAAAAATTTCCTGTGAAGATTCCGGAAGATCCGTCCAACGAAATCGAAAACTGTCAGTCCCAGGTAATCCACAACCTCTTAATCTTGCTTTTCATCTATTTACAATTCTTTTTAGGCTTTAGTTTTCATTTTTTAAGGGAAAAATATGTTTAAGAAACCGCTCGTGGGGGTCTGCAGGCATAAGACACAGGACCTGTGGACCCCGACCTTTTTCTATATAGAAAAAGGTCGTGGGTCCGCACTCTACTTACGGAACGCGTGCGTTCCTACGCACTGTGTACGAAGAAAAAGTGCGGTCCTCGCGCAATTGAATTTCAAAATCAAATTTTCCATTTGCCGCCCAAAAATTTTCAAATTAGATTGTTCTAACTTATCTTTTCATGCATTGTAGGATTAGTAAGATGTTGATTTGGAGAGAACGTGAGCATGAGGATGTGGATGACGCCGCAATGCTCCATTTGCCCACAATGCAGGCTTTAAGAGCATGCAGTTTGTATAAATTTTGGGCCATTCAAGGCATGAGGGCACAGGTAGACCTCATGACATGGCTGGTAAACAGGTGGAATGTGCAGGACCAATGTTTAATTATTGGCGGCCACCAGCTCGAAATTGAGATGGAAGATATTTATTTTCTGACTGGTTTGTCCAAGAGGGGCGAACAAATTTCCTTGTTTGGGACTAGGCCAGGTGGCCAAAATGTCGCTAGTCTTTGACAAGAGTTCTGTAATGATGAAGCAAACCCCAGGGACAAATGGATTGATATAAAAACTATCATCCGTCCCGAGCTGAAAGTGATTGCATTTACTGTTACCAGATTGTGTGGGAGTGCCGCACTGCATGTGGCTACCGGTTCCCAGATGCGTATTGCTGTAGACTGTTTCCGAGGCACCATTTTCAACTGGTGCGAAGCTGTGTTGGCCAATGTAAAAGGCCAACTGATTAGAGAAAAAAATGGCAAACTAAATAACTTTGGATATGGATCCATCGTGGTCACTTTTTCTCTAGAGAGGGTACCCATGCTAGCTCCGCAAAGTATTCCTGTTGATGCTGGTCAACCCTGAGAACCTAGGATGGTTCGTTGGGTTGCATTGATGGCTCATCACGGTATTGAGGGCACTGAGATTGTTCGATTTCCTCCTTCATATTTTCGTTGGCTGGACCGCCAACTTTTTGTCGTCGAGGACTTTCCGTACGCCAGGATAAACTTTCGTGGCGACCGGGAGATGACTCTCCCAACAGGGGAACAATGGGATGAATCAGGTAAAAATATTTTCAACGAATTCTAAATTCTAATTTTTTATTTTTTGATCGTCTTGTCAATTAATAACCAAAAAGTTTTTATGAATGCAGATGTGGGTCCATGGCGACCATCCCATCTCCAGCCTTATGACAGAAGACAACCAGTTGCAGCTGAACCAGCTCCAGTAGGCCAATCAGCGGAAATTTTGTCTGATTTAGAGCATCATCTAGAGCGTCTGACTCTAGATATTCTAGAGATGGACATAGATGAGATCCCACTCAGATTGCAGAGATACGTGATTGGTGTTCCAGGACCTTTTAGGAGGTTCCTGTGTAGGGTGGCTCGGGCAGTGGTTTCTTATCATGATCACCATCAGTGATGGGATGATCATGTTGTAGACTCATATTTTTGACTTTTTGTGTTACCATTTTGCCGATCATAAGGTGCTCCCAACCTATGATCGAAGACGATGTATATTTTTCAAAAACATTCTATACTATGATATATCACTATTTACCGGCTATCTGTATACGTGTTATGGATATTGTTTGTTTTATTGCTTTGATCATTGCAAATGTTGATTTATCATACTAGAAGCAACTGCGTCTGCTAACGTATTTAAATGTCTTGGAATATGTTGATATTCAATGTAATCGAATTCACGTTCCAAGAGACGAACTCTTAAAAATAACCGTAATAACACTGGATTTCTAATGGCATAAACTCGGTTCAATTGTAATACAAGTTCAGAATCCAACCTAACAATCAAACTTCGAATTCCAAATGATATGGATTCAGATAATAACTCAATCACTGCACTATACTCGGCAATGTTATTCGTTGTTTGACCAAGGCTTACCCCATGCATGGATAATAACTCATTCGAGGGTGAATAGATAACCCAAGCTGCAGAAGAAATGTTCCCTGTACTACGACAAGCACCATCAACAAAACCAATATGAGTGGAGTGGCGTGTTGTCTGCCGTACTCGGTAAAACTCCAGATATTAGAGACAAATAGCTTACCACTTCTAAACTAAGCACGTTTTTCTAATCTAAAACACACCAGTAGTAAAGAAATATAATCTAAAAATAAATCTCCATACCAAGTTAAGCATAATATTGCTTCAGATAAAGCCCATTTCTGGGTTTATCTAAAGGGACACCGTCAAAATCTATCAGCTCATAGGCCCCTTTTGCCAGCTTTCGCTTAACAATGAAAGGACCATGCCACATGGGAACAAATTTCCCAACTCCTAGCTTATCATTGGCTTGATCATAATAAGGCAAGTCTCATAAGAAAATTAGAGGTAACGCTTTTATTAAATGTGACTTTTGTTAGTTTAACATGAGCCTGCGTTTTCTATTCGACATTTAATGGAGTTCTCATCGGTGCGAGCTAAATGCGAAGCTTGTTCTCCTCCACAAGGAACATGCAGCTGGGAGTAATTCTGTAGCTAATTTTGGTGACAGAATTTAGCATTCAATTGACACAACTTCCAAACCGTAAACGAGTTGAAAGGGAGTGAAACCAATTGATGTTTTTACTGAGGTTCGATATGCCCAAAGTGATGAAAATAACATGGAATGCCAATTTGTTTTGTGAATACCAATAATTCGTCTAATCATGGTGACTAAAAATTTATTTATGGCTTCAACCAGACCATTGGTTTGTGGATAATACGGAGTGGAACTGTCGTGACGCAGGCCAAGTTGATCTGTCAGTTCAGTCATCATGACATTTCGAAAATGACTTCCATGATCTGTAATAATGGCTTGAGGAACACCGAACCTAGCAATTATGTGATTAAATACGAAAGTCGCAGCAGTCTTGCCGTCAACCGAAAATGTAGGCATCGCCTTGGACCACTTAGTAAAATAATCTACTGCTAAGATAATATATGCATGCCCCCTGGCCGAGTGAGGGTTACATGTAATAAAGTCGATACCCCATTTCGCGAAAGGACAAACATAAATTATGGGATGAAGAGGAGCGGGTGGCACTTGCATCTTACGATCAAAAAGTTGACAATTGTGGCATTTCCAGATTGCATAAATACAATATTTGAATAATAGCGGTAAAAAAATATGCTTAGCAATATAATGAGCTGTAGCATACCTGAACCATAGCGCTTCACATGTCGAAATTAAAATATTACATAGCACCTCTATAGAAATCATCATAAACCATGCTTATCATAGTGATCAAGGAATCTGTGAAATAAACCATTGATTGAAAGCTTATTGAGAAAAATGAGTATATTTGTATTATAATTTCAAAAGAAGGAAATCCTTAAAACCTGAGCCTTGATGTTGCACAGGACTTTCCGGGGTCCGAAGCAGGAATCTCCTTTACTTTGATAAGCTCTGCACTCCTCAATCAAGACGAATAGACGTATGTAATATTTCCTCACAAAAGTCTTAATTAACTGAGTCTGAATCTCAACAGCACTTAACTTCAAATATTCTAAAGCTTCAACTCCCTTTGAGGCTACCCAATGCCTCTTTTTATAGTAGAATATAGGAGGTTTTCTATTCCAACTATGAAGGGATAGAATCCTCCTTCAAAGAGATAAGCTCCTCACATCAAGGGGTTAGCTCCATAAGGTAAGGGATACATGCACCTCATAAGAGCGGTTCTATCACCGCAAGATATTTTCTGGAAGCTTCTAGAATTCACTTTTATTGAGCTTTTTGGTAGTTTACTTCACGCATTTTATCTTTCGGTCGCACTCTTAACACAGATAAAGTGAGTTGATTCATAGAAATTTGAACAGTGGTCTTGTTCGCAGACGAAATAATGATACGATCCAAAGTTTAGGAGACTTTTAGGAAATTTTCTCTGATTTTCAAGGCTTGACATGAGGAACTGATATGTTAGACTTGCAAAGGGAGAAGTATGAGTAATAATGAGCTCATACACATAGCAGAATGTCAGGATGACAATTTTCAGTGTAACACATGCTTATATTTAAAAATGTTTCATCTTCTTTATGGAGGAACATATCATTGAAATAAAGTGACACATTAACTGTTAGGAGAGATATTATTTCTTAAAAAACTTAAAAGAAACATTGTTTAAGAAAAGAAACTATAGGCGAGGTTGGTCCCTCTTGGTCTTTCAAAAAAGGCGATGCCCCATGGATTTTAAAGAAATATGATCTTTCTTTGGAAAAGGAAGTTATAATGAGTGTGAGGGTGCCTTATTTATATGGGTCTTCACTATGACGCCGCTTCACTATGGAAGAGAATTTGTCGGGGTTGAAATCGCATGACCATTTGAACCTTCTAAGAGTACGTATATAAAAAACATGATTATTTTATTTTTATTTTTAGTTTTATGTAATGGGATATTTTATAATTACTTTTGTATAATGTATTATTTATTATGTGGTGTCATTATCCTCTGCTTGTGTGTGGGTGTGTGAACCATGACCCCCCCCAAGACCTACGACTTGCCATATCTAAAGTATCTGCGTTTGTACATTGGATCACATAAAAGGAGATTCATATGGCTATAATTCCACAGTGGCATCAAGATATAGACGATATTGTTTGTATTTTTGAGAAGGAACTTTCGACAAGTGTCATGGACTTTAAACTTCATCTTCTAATTCACCTAGTATATGAGGTTGAATTAGTTGGGGGAATTTCTTGTTAGAGAGGTAAATGAATAAATTGAAAGGTTTTTTTAGACAAAGGGAAAAAATGGAGGGGTCTATGTCAGAGGGGTATATAACATATGAGCCTTTATATTATGATTGTGAGTACATCAAGCATATTGACAACACAACAGGTGCAACGATTTGGGGTGATTAAGGGGATGAAGACAAAAGAGAAGGGGTGCTTCTCGAAATGAATGGAAAGAGGCACATGATAAAGAGTAAGTTGAATCTTATCATTTGTCAAATTATTACACAGTAACTATTCACACTAAACTTCATAATAATGCATATTTTGATATCATACTTAATATAATCAACGAATTCAGAAATTTAAGCCATCAACAAATTCATTCTTTACTATATGGAAGTGAGACAACCGTGGGTCACATTGTATGAAAAAAAAGAGGAGGACATGGGACAACGACAAGAAATAATTCAAATGGTTGAATGATATAAGTGTGCATTATCTTGATCATTTAAAAGAAAATATGCTAATGACATGCCCTAACAATTGGGTTGTTGATCAAGTAAGAGAGAAATACGATGCATCTGGTCATTACCTGCGTGCTGAAGAGGATGCACTAAACATAGGGATTGTGTGCAAAAACTCAGTAATTATAATCTCTTTCCGTAGAATTTTAACTTCATAATCAACCTTTGAATTGTAACATCTATATATTTTATATTTTAAATTATGTTCGGGTTATTAGATACATGACACTGTGATTTTTTCACTTTTTTGTAGGTTCATTTTTTCCCGTCTATGTGGGCATATGGACATCATTTTCACACAGAGGATGCTGATGATGGATGCATGACACAAGACTATGGACTGGAAGTGATGTGCTAGCTACCACGATCAAAACCTAATGCAAGGGAAGTTAGGTTACGCTGGAAAGATGTAAGCAATCATTCAAGTGTACTTCTCTTCATTCCAATGTGTTATTTTTAGGTGCAAGTTGTGGGACACCTTTGATCGGAATAATGTAAAGGAAGATCATGATAGTGGGATGATATCTGACAAATCTAGAAAGATGTGGCATGGAGTTAGGGAACCTTATGTTATACCAAAACACTGCAACCAGGTGTTCTTTTACCCTGATGTGTTGGATAAGGATTAAGGGTTCGTATTAAGAAATGACTCTATATCAAAACATATTTTTGAGAAAAAAAATGTTATCATGGCAAGTGAGGAAGATAATCAGGGTGATGAAAATGGAGAGTGATATGTACTTGTGTTGTTTCATCATTTATACTATTGTTGTCTGCTTTTTTTTCTTTTTCTTTATTTCACTAGTTATATTATTTTTTTATTCATCTTGTTAGCATTTTTAATATAATTGGTAATATTCACAATTTTTTTTACATATTGTTTTATAGTGGAAATTTTTTTACACTTAAAACTAAGTATTTCCAATTGTGTACAATATCTATGATAATAAGTATTCAAGGTCACAATCCTTCTCAAATAGGAAAATGAGAAGAAAATAGTGAATTTAGAAATAACATTGAAGATTTAGTCTCAATTCAGATACTTATTGGTTTATTAATCATTTCACATGTTTTTCTTCTTGTTTAGTTCAAAAACAATATAAATCATCATATAGTGATAACTCTATGAGGACTTTAACAATGAAAAAAATGTGTATTAATATGTAAGATTAAATTCTTGACATGAGAGGTAGAGTCATTTTTACTATATTTAAATTACATTTCTTGCAACATTATGTAAAGTAAAAGGAGGTCTTACGTATGTATAAAATGGTGATTACATCTTTTTATGGATGATAAGGTAAACACATGGGCTTACATGGATGCATGAGAGGTTTTAATTTTTTCTTCATGGATAATGGAACAATTTTGACTTTTCTTTTCAATGGTAATTATAAATAAAAGTTGAATTAATAAATATTCTATCGCTAAGAATTAAATGATAAAAAATGTGATGGTGATTAATAGGCATTTGTTTGACTTTCAAATAGACTTGGTGATGCATTTTTTTTACTATTTAGATTATGTAAAATAAATATTTATTTTTATGTATCTATAAGTAAATTATTTAAAGTAGACATGTCTTTATCATTGTGAACATGATGTAATATTAGCTAGGAGAAATGTGGAAACATGAATTTTAGTGACTATTTCGTGATAAGTATGTGGAAAAAATAATATTTTTTGAGTTGTTATTTATGAAATAATCAAATATATTATTTGTCAAAAGTTTAAATCTAAAATAATATCATTTTAAAATTATTTAACCCATATTTAATATTAAAAGGAGTTAAATTTAAACCGGTACAATAGCAAATAAAGAACCAAAATAGCACCAAAATGTTATATCTTTATTACTATAAAAACACTCACTTTCCTCCTAAGGGAGAACTTCCAATAGAGAAAATCCCCAACTACAAGTAACTTCACAGGCCTTATTTTACATTTCTTGATCCTCATCTTTAAAGAGAGAAATTTCTAATTTAAATTCGTAGGAGTTGCTATTAATATTAAATTTGAATTTCTTGAAATCTCATAGCTTTAGTAATAAATTAAATTTTATAAAAATATAAAATTTTAAGTTATATTAAATATAAATTAATTATAAACAATTAGGACCCAAGTTTTCTAAATTTAACAATAGTTTGAATTTTACAAAACAATATTGAAATGGTTAAATTGTATTTTTGAATAATTTATTATTAGCTATGTGGGTAGAAGTTTCTACGGTTGTTTCATAGATGAACGAGACTAAAATATGGGGACTTCGTCAAGCAGGTCTTACGCTTTCCTGGCATATGGCGAGGGAAAATAGAAACAAACCTACCCTAACCTTCTTGCTACGGGAAAGGGATAACCTTACCTGAATGCTAACAATTTGAGAGGAAGAAAGAGGAACTTTGTATCTATTTATTTTATGTCTGCACTTCCCTATTCATTAGAAAGCCTCAGGAGGCCATGTTTTGGTAGATTGGGTGCAAGCTAACGAATAAGAACAAGGTTGGTCGCTTTGGCAACAATGAATATTTTATATTAAAAATTGAAATGAGTTACACATTTTCGTCTTGTTAAGAACTAACTAAATTATTTCACCTTTAATTATTTTTTCTTTGTGAGTATTGAAATATTTTACTAATTAAGTTAGACTGATTATCACTAAACTATCTAAGGAATAGAAAATTATTTATCATATTTTTACAATCCTAGTTTTAACCATAATAAAATTTGTAATTTATAAAAATATCTTTGCATATTTTTTAAAGTAAGTCGTTTTGCATGAAATTTCATAAATACAAATTTTGATATAAGTTCACCAATACATAATCTATAATAAATATTATTTCATAAAAATAAACATCATGATGATAACCATCTAACAAACATAAACATCAAGTAAGATACACATTTGAATTCACTACCATAATCTAATTATATACACCTCTAACACATAAAAACATCATCAACTAGATTACAAATCTAAAAATATAAGAAGGCATCATCATCGTGATCATATCTGACAAAACACAAACATTGTAATCTAACATGAGCACCACACACATCTTCAAATTAATATACATCTAATGTCAAATAAATGTTATCACATACACATATATCTGCAAGCACATTAAATGAACATATGTAACATGAACTAATAATATACACATCAACACCAACATATAAATTAAGTACATAAAAATGAATAAAAAAATGCACCGTATATATATATATATATAGATAAACAAGTCAAATAACTACATCAAGTCAAATAATTGCAATCAAATATATGATACAACAGACATAATAGTGTTAGCCTGGTATGCAGTAGAAGATGATGGATGGTCAACTACTGCCTCAACGCGGTCTTGCGAACTCTGAGGTGGCTGGTCCGCTCTATTAGGAGAAACATACGACACATCTTCTAGCTTTGACATCTCATCATCAGGAAATTTAGGAGGAGGTGTACTACCAGAAGGATCATTGACACTTTGACGACCATGATCTGATGGGGTAGTACTACTAGAAGCATCATGTTCAACACCATCATAATCATGATCATGATCACCACTCTCATGATCATGATCATGATCACCACCCTCATGATCATGATCATGATCACCACCCTCATTTGACATATATGCCATTGCATACCCTGCATCCATCATAACTGCCAATAGCCTGCTAGCTCTGACAATATGATGCATAAGAGACATCATCTCGCGTGGACAATCCTTGTAGAGATCCACAATGATCCGTATTTATGCACGAACACAACATAATACACATATAACCATAAATACAAAAATGCAACAGAAATAACACTTCATTTCATTAATACCAAATAACTGAAAGTTTTTTACACACAGAATTGAAATAAACTAGCTAGGGCGCTAGTAGCTTATCTCTAAGAAGAGATGTGGTGGCTACAGGCCTCTAAACCATGTTACAATGAGGCTCGAGGGCCTATTTGTTATTGAGAAATAATGGAAAATCACGAACATCCAAAAAACTAACCCTAGGAGATGAAGCGCCAAAACTATGGGCCCTGTTTGGGTAAATTGGTACATCAACTTCTCGGGGACGTAACTTTGGCATACTATCTCCATTTGACACGTTCAATACCTCGTTAGAACTATCTATCCAAGGACTACAACTTTTGAAGGAGAAAAATCGATCTAAGACCTATGTAACTCATGGTATTCCCAAAAAACGTCGTTCAGGGCCTCAAAACGGTTCTGAAAGTTCAGGACCCGAAAAAATGCTAAAAATAGTAAACTGTGCTATAATTAAGGAAACTAAAAAACTGAAAGAAACAATGGTGGGGCCCAAAGTGGAATAGGCGGGTGGCCACCAATATCCTCCTGGATCATTCCTCCCTAATTAAGAAGCAATAGTCCCCATTGCGTTGAGTTCCTCCACGAGATGAGGACACTTCTGCTGAACTTAGTCCTTGGTGTAGGGGTTGGCCAGCTTTGACAACCTGATACAGTTGGATCTTCTGCTAGCGAGTGTTCTTGATTTGCATGTGGATGATACAATCTGTGGTGGCCTGTTCCATGCAGTCTGGGTCTAACTCTGTTGGTGTGAGTTGTTCTGCAATGTCAGAGGTGTCCAATAGAGGTGGGAAGTAGGGCCAAAGGCAGTCCACATTGAATACTAGGTGTAGACCAAGCTAGAATGGTGGAATAATGAGCTCAAAGGAATTTTTCCCTATAGCCTTGGTGATGGTGTACCACCCATATTGGAGCAAGCGAAGCTTGCAGCGGGGTTTGTATTGGTCTGCCATTTGCTCCTGCTCTTGCTCCTACTCCCTCTGTTGACATCTCTGCTACATGATTGACATATAAAATACATCAGGATCATACATAAAATACAACTTTTTTTTATTAAATAAAAAATGTATTTTAAAAATGGAAACATAACTTTCAATTAAAAAAAATAAAAAATCATTCGTGCGCCCAAAACACATTCATGCATCGAATTCGGTGCATTTTCAAACACAACCGCACCGACATCAGTGCACACATATGTATGACACACCATTGTTGGTTCATAAATTTAAATTTTCATCGCATTGTGTCACACTTATGCGCCAGTGCACACATATAACCTTTTCGCACTAGTACAAAATGTTTAGGTTATCGAACGCACCGAGATATAGTTATATTTTTAAATATTATTTTTACGGTGCGTTTGGTAAATATAAAAGCCCCGAACGTAACCTCAAAATTGTACGCATCGATGTGCAATTTATAACTTTACATGTGCATTTTCATTTACAAAACACATCGCAACAATAATAGTGCGTTATGTTCATGCAACAAATTGTGGTGCACCGCGCATGGAAATTTCTTTTTTTAAGAAATAATGGAAAATTTAATCTAATTTGCAATTCTAATCTGCTAAAAAATTAAATTAGAGAGAAACATAGATATTACCTAGACATTTTATTTTCAGGGAGGCAATGTTGACATGTAATGGATAAAATAAAATTTTACCATGGTTTGAAAAAATTGGAAAGTCAGGCAGTAAGCATGGTAAGGAAGGATGGTCAGCAAGAGAAGCATTGACATTAGGGCACTTGCATGAGGAAAGAGTGGCACCAATGCTTCAGAGCTCTCCAAAACTGTAGATGGTAAAAATGGAATTTACGGTCGAGAATTTTTTTATTTGTATTTTTTTTTAAATTATAAATTTAACCCTCCTTTGGTGCATTACTATAACCGCACCTGTGCGGAAGATATCCAAGAGCACTGCACTTTTTATTTTTAAATTAAAAAACCTATAACAATGCGTTCTAATACAGGTACCACATGGGTGCTTTGTTTGACTATAACAATATTATTATTTATCTTCTTTTTTTTTTAAATTTATTTATTTATTTTAATTTTAATTTTATTTTTAAATTAAAAATTTCCTAGTGTTTCCCTTTCAAAGATGCCTTGGGGCATTTTAATACATTTACAACACCAATGCGTCATTGGAAAATAACACCACATTTTTTTGAAATTTAAAAACTATAGCGACAATCCTTATTGGTATGCACTGGGGCGTTTTACTGCATGAAGGGCAACAATGCTTTAGGTGTATTTAGCATTGAATTTTTTTAAAAGTTAACCTTTGTATGATGCTATTGATTATTCAGGCACCGATGCATTATGTTATTTTGCACACTATGTTTTTTAATTTTTAAAGATAAAATTTCCACAGTGCACTATGTTATATGCGACAGTAGTGCTTGTATGGATAGTAAATCACCAATGCATTTGTAGATTGTAGACACACCATCTTAGAAATATCTGCTAAAACATCCACCCGCCCACCTCTGCTACAAACATATTTTCGGGCTATTTTTATAGGGGCTTCTACAAAAACCTCCGCTAGAAGGCCTTTTCCTTGTAGTGAATGTTATAGTGGTTGTTGGGATCTTTGCATTGGTGTGTTACGGTTGTCGTATTTTTATCTTTTATCCCTTTCCACTTCTTCTTCCCCTCCTTAGAAGGGTCATGGTGCTCCTTTTGCTTCCATCCACTTGACTGCGCTTTCTTTAGGTTTATGTTCTTTAGGTACTGTGCCAGTACAAAAGCCTTGTCTACCAATTTGGGCTTGAACAACATCACTTCCTTCCACAGTTGGCTATCCAGACCCCCTAAATACTTGAGGAGTACATATGTGTTCTTTAGGGATATACCCAACATTATGGACATATTTCTGAATTCTGTGGTGTGCACCTAAACACTCAACCCCTGCTTCTTCTTGAAGTAGTGTGCCACCAGATCCACTGGTCCTCTACATCCCCATTAAGGTAAAATTGACATTATGAGAGTTTTAAAGTACCCTCACTTAGTCATTGGAGTATCTCCCTCCAACCTCAAGGAATTTGTGTGGCTTTACCACTAGGTCAGGGCATGGCCCTCTAATTCCAGTTGTGTAAATGAAATATTATGTTCTTCCTCTATATGATGGACATTGAAATAAAATTCTAAATGTTGCAACTAGTGGTTTAGCTTTAGAGCGTCGATCTCACCTGGGTATGGATTGATATCAAACTTTGATTCCATTTTGAAAAAGGACTATGAATGGTTCATGACACTTGAAATGGCTTGATATTTTTTGGGTCCTTTCTTCGCTTCATTCTCTATTTCTTTCCAATCCCCTAATGTCCTTTGTAAACAAAACTTTATAATAGAACCTTCATTTTATCCAAAGAGCTTGATATTTCCTACCAAAAATATATTCACATAATGGTTTATATCTGCAACTTGTGCTTCTATCCATGAAAGCCTCCCCTATGTAAGATCACGAGGGATATCCATAGAATTGTTGGCCATGACTAGGGTTTTATGAATTTTTTCTTAGCTGATCTAGATCCCTTGAAAATATCCACAATGTACCTAAAGAAACCTACCATGATACCAATAGTATCCGTAAATTGTTGTGGATATTCCTCTAAATAGTCCATCACAAAAAATCTCATAAAATTATACTTAAAAAATCTGAAAATCTAAACTATGGGGGTTTATTTCTCTTTATATTTATGGATTTATAGATCATTGTTAATTATGTATGTATGAAATTTATAATTATGCAAAAAATAGGGAACAAAAAAATACAAACTCACAAACCATGATTGACACAAGATATAACCCAAAAATACCTTTTGGGAAAAGAAACCTAGCTAGAAGGTGAGGTCACTCTGCTCTCTTTCTCCAAGTAGAAAATTCCTGTGAGCACAAAGAAGTAACGCCTGTGGCCCATGGGATAATGCAATGCACAAAACCTCCATGTGTGCTCTCTCCCTATCCCTCTTAGCTCATCTATGGAACAAATGCTTGAGAATAATGGACCCAGTTTTCCTTCTGGCGGCCTAGTTATAAGACAACCTGATAGCTTGCAAGTGGTTAGGTTTGACTATATCAAATATTAACTAGAGTTACACTATGTATTTTAATAGAGTATTATATATGATAATCATGTGGCTATCCAATTTTACTTAAAAAATGGGGGCTGATGTGGCATCCTCTCAAATTGTGGTGGTCGAAATAGGATGGCAATTTATGAGTGGCATAACTTTTCAATACATACTTTTATTGATATGATTCTTGTGTTGTTGGAAAGGTATTTATGTGTATAATAGGAAAAATAGGTGTTATGATAAATCAAAAAAGTTTTACCCCCCCCCAAAAGTCCATTTAATGCCTCAAAATGCTCCTGGAATGTTTCAAACCCCGATTTTCGAAACTGGGTCTTGTCAATAAAAATGGTGTTGTGAACTGATTCCTCCACTTTTTCCACTTTCAAAGCATCAAAATGGATGAATAACAATATAATGATCCAATCTGGATAATTTGTGTTAATCATTCTTGGCCTTGAATTTTTATCGTGACTTTTGCAGTGTCTCCTATACCTATAGATGGATTTGCCTGATCTTCTCAACACAATTTTGTCCTTAAGGAATTCCTTATAACATCCTTGCTCACTACTCCTTGTTGTATCTATGCAATATCTAAAGGTGAAGGTTGAAAATATCCAAAACAAGTTTCAAATGGGGACTTACGAGTAGAAGTGTGGACAATTTTATTTATAAGAGTGTTGTATATATACCATATCTTCATCCCAAGTCTTCAGATGCTTCTGATAATAACCCCTTGAAAGCTACACAAAATTCATTTTGAATACTTCTATTTTCCCATATATCTATGGATGGAATGTTTTAGACCTCTTCAACTTCATGTCCATATTCTCCCACACTATAGTCCAAAATTCATTGAAAAACTTGTATCAACATCTGAAATGATATTCCCAAAGTGCACCCAAACCTTTCCAAAGAAAAAAATTGTTGTTTCTTGTCCATTGATGATATTTTTACAGGGAATTAGAACACACATGTTGTTATACCTATTAAATACCGTGTATAAGTAGTTATGTTCCTTCCTAGTTGTTGATAAATATTCCACAAATTCCATGAGAATTCTTTCCTAAAGATGCATGGGTACATGCAAGGGATGATATAGACTTGGTTTCCTATTACTAGGTTTGTTGCTGCAACAAAGCATGCATATTTTTATGAACCTAGCTACCTCTTATTGCATCTTGGGCCAATACACATACCTTTGCAAGTTGGATGTTGTCTTCCCTACACCAAAATTCCCTATATCCTCAGAGGTGTGAGCCTTGGCATAAAATGCTTTTGAATCAATATGTATTCCTTCTAGGATGTCTGAATTTTTAGATGAACACTCGACCCATCATCAGGGACTCAGAGATGAAATTACGATGAAAGGTGTGTTGAAAATTGTAACTAGGTTTGGTCTTTATAATGAGCTAATTGTAATCATGACATTGTATATTATTTATAAAGAAATAAAAATAAAGAAAAATAAATTGTATTTTATTTTTGGAGTATCGGTTTCATACTCAAGTTTGAGTGAAAATCAAGTTCTTCGTGCTTTTAGGTTTTCTAGGTATTTCTAGGACAAAGAATAAATTTTATCACATGTCATAGTCCCATTTGGAATCATGGTAATAAAGAGAAATATTTATTTTATCAAGAAAAAGCCACTTGTAAGCCCAAGACCAAGTCGACCCAAGGAACAGATCAAGTCATCCTAAAGGAGGGGAATTTGACCCTCAAGAAAAGATATAAAAGGAAAGGAGCTTGACCCATTTAGCCCACTCATCAAGCACGAGTCCGAGCTGCAATAGCGAAGGTGAAGACGATTAGTTAGGAGGACAAAGAAAAAGAGCAGGAGTCGAAGTTTGAAGTTAAATATTTTCATATCTTGCTTCTAGAGTTTGTGAAGCTGCGAATTATAGGAGGATGAAGTTGCAGGGTTGAAATTATGTGAAGCAGTTACAGAGGTCGAAGTTACAGTATCAAAGTTATGGAAGCTACCTTGAAGGAGATCTTGCTAGGGGCTGGCTTGGGGCTTGGAGGGTTTTCTAGATTTGGTCTTTGGCTCTTGGAAGTCTCTTTGTAAGAAAATTATATATAAGAAAATAAATTTTTTTTTTGGGATTTCCCCTTGTAGGGGTTTTTCCTTGGTTTTGACCCTATATTTTATGTACTTTTTCTCCTTGTGATCTTCATTGTTTTTGCTATTTGTTTTATGAACAAAACTAAAGAAGTAATAAATGGCCAAATAACATCACAAGTAATTATCAAGATAAGGAAAATAAGTTATAATTTAAAAGTCTCCAGATTCAAGAAGGATACTGAAGATCACATTATAGTTGGAACTATGACAAGGTTTATAAAGAAGGGCTTCAAGTTGGTTGGAAATCTCAACACTTCCATCAATGATTACATAGTAAATACCTTCTCCAAGCTAGTGAAAAGGATAACACAAGGAAGTTTGTTCTTTTCTTTATCTAACACTTTCAAGGATGAGAATGTTTTGACACTTTCAAGGACGAGAATGTATGGGTTATTGACAGTGGTGCCTCTAGAAATATGATGGGAGAATGCAGTCAACTTCAGACCTCATCAAAAGAAATATCCTTGCATTCAATTGAACTTGTAGACAACAAGATCTATCTAGTGAAATGCAATGGATGTACTTAATCTAATTTTGAGTCCGTTGGAAGCATTCACCTCAATAATATTCTATACATTCTGTTGGGGTTCCAGTGTTTTGGTCAGATTGGCAAGACCAAAAGACTAGACAACATCAAAATCGCTTTGGGATCCTAGGATCTAGCCCTTCTGGATCCAGAGAGGGATCTCTCTATAAATACAAATAATAATACATATGTGAAGCTAAAATTGAGGTATTAGGCTAGATATGAAGCACGAGGGATTTTTAAATGATTTGGTTGGTTGGATTGGTTGGAGATCATTAACTGAAAATGTTATGGGATGAAAGGAACTAAGCAGCAGGATGTTTCGGAAAAAGAAGATAGGTCAAGAAAGTGTCAATACATTGGGCTATGAAGTCATGAAAGGGGATTACTTGCATAACAACTAATTGAGGTTTTCATAGAGCAAGTCATCTATACTAAATGATATTTTAGATAGATGGTGGAATGGAACATTAAGGAGTGAAGGTGAAAGAAAGAAAGAAATCTAATTTGCAATCTGAAGATCAGGTCAGATGTCATTTAAATCCAGACCTCCTTTGACATACTCAAAGGAAACTCTCAATGAAGGCACAAAGGGCAACTTAAGATCATGTCATAGGTCATTTAACTCCATGCCTGATTTTAGCATACTCTTAAGAAAAACAATTAAGATTTGAACACAAAACTAGGCCTAAGATCAGATAAGGGCTTTTAACCTTCAATGCTTTTGACACTAGCTGAAAGGGATCTTGGAAGGGCCAATCTGTTGGAAAAGGACCCCAGTGGACAGGGCTAACTCTAAATCCCCAGTATCCCAATTCTTCCAGCTTGAACCCAACAATAACATCTAAGCGACAAACTCCAGAACTCATACATCAGCAAGTGTGGTCAAGCCCACATATTTGACTGGTTAAATTACAAGAATTTGCTCCTAGATACACAATCATCAGAAAACATCCAAGATAAGAAGAGCAGGAAAGAATTAGGGTACCATGATGGGGTATATCCTAAGCCTGATTTACTGATGCTTATCAGAGAATAATGGACAGTATGATTAAAATGAAATAAGACAATGCAGTAAGGAAAACATCACCCATAATATAGACCAGGATCCTGTGAAATTTGCTTTTTTAATTGATGTGCGAAACTAGTCACATGCTTTGAGCTCAATGGCTGTTACAATCCAAAATTTCTCCTCCCAGCCTACTGAATTACAAACTACTCAGCTACTTCCTCTCAATAATAGTTCTAACAACTAATAGAATCCCTATCAACCAACAACAACAACAAAAACCTTTACAATGAGTTTTATAGGGGTTTTTATAGGAGAATGAATAACTGTAGTAGTAGATGTAAATTTAATTGTTTCACTAAGACAGAGTGGAGGAAGTGTTCATGCCCATTCTGCTTAACGTTTCTTCGTTGACTGCGTGTACCCTGTAGTCTGGTTCAGAAGTCCTGTCAGGCTGACAATAGCCTCAGATGTTTCTTTGAAGTCCTTTCTGGCTGTTTGGTACTCTGTATTGCCTTCTGGAATAAGTAACTGGGATAGAAAGTCTGCAGGTCTCCATACTTCCATAACTGCTGTCCTGACAGTTCTTTAGAAGCTTCTGTCAGTGTAATCACTTTTAAGGGCTCGAGGAGGCATGGAGAACGTTATAGGAAGGTGTCCTTTCAGGAGAAAATACGTTCTGTTGATATTATCACATAGATATGGCTTGTTTCATGTGCTTAGGATTCATTAAGCTCTTAATCATCTTCATGAGATTTAAACTGCGTCTTCGTCCTTTAAACACAACATTAAAGCATTAAGTTTTCAATAATAGGCTTAAATCCCTTGATCTGTCTCTGCTGATACACTTTGTTGCTTTAGCGATGGTCTTTCTGCGCTCTGGGTCACAGAGACTGTGACTGTGGAGATAGAGTGAATTTCTTTGCTCTGTAATCCCTGCAAAACATGATACACCTGTTATAAAATCCAGGGGAGTGGCAGAAAAATGCTGTGGAGGCCTGTGGAATGGTGGCGTAAATGGTGGATGCAGGTGAAAAACCAATGGAAATCTCTGCAAAATGGTGAAAGAATGGGCTGCCGGAGGTTTGGTACAGAGAGGGTCACGGATCGTCCTATTAGATAGGGAAATAGAAATCAATGGTCAGGATTGGTGGATGGAGGTGTTAATAGAAAGTTAGGTGGAGAATCAAAGCCTTTAGTTTAAAACACAAAGGATTAAATTTTGGTGATTTACAAAGAAAAAGGAGTAGAATGCACAAAGTCGGGGGCCTTAAATGGTGGGACCCGGCGGGCGGAGGGTGATTAAATGTGAACCGTCAGATCTCAGGAGGAGATCAACGGCAGGGATTAAAGGAAATAAGGTGGTATTAGTGGAAAAACCACTGGTGTCGTGTGGCTTCTAGGCGGTTTTGAACTTTTTCCCCAAAAAACGTGATATATGTCGCTGGATGACACGTGGCCCTTTAAAACCGCTTACATCATGTAAATTTAAACTGTTAACCCTCAGACACTAAAATCATGCAATATGGATCTCAGCCGTTGGATGGAGGGGTAAAAGATCGGACGGTGCAGGTGGCAGCGCGATATGGAAAGATGCGCGGGCGATTAAGTGGGAGGTGGTCGAAAGCGGATTGGATCCCGACCGTTGGATCTATAGAATGGATGGCCAAGATCAAAAGAGGGAGCGGGGAGGCCAAATGGTAAGTGAATGGGTGGGATGAACGAGGGCGGTAAGATATAAAGGAACAAATGGCGGAGATCCAATCGCATCAGAGAAAGGCAAGGGGCCAAATCTCTGATGGTCTGATGTTGCGATTAGCGCTGGGTCGTCAGATCAAAGGTGAGATCGACGGTCGAGATGGGATTGGGAAGGGAATGACGGAGGGCCCAAAGGCGGGGCGTGATTAAGCGCTGGCCGTCGGATCTAGGAGTTAGATCAACGACTCATAATCAATCGAAGGGATAAAGATATGGGTGACGGGCAGAGAATGTTAAAGTGCGATGGTCGTTGATCTATGTAGATCAATAGTGGAGATCGAACCAGAGGTTTACAAAACAAATAACCATCGCATCGGAGATTTTCAATTATCAAAAGAAATGCGTTCACACCCAAACTTCCGATTGCGATAAGCGCCCGGAGCTTTAGCGCCTGGTCCTGGGTGTGGGTTATATGTGGGGAAGTGGTTAGGGGCAGAGTCGAAAGGGGCTTAAGCCTGTAATGAAAAATAAGCATTTTTAAGCCAAAAAGAGGGTTTTTAAGGCTTTAAAAGGGGTTTTGGTAGAGGGAAAACAAGGGTTTTAAGCCTGTAAAAGGGACTTTAAGAGGCTTAGAAGGATTTTGGAGGTGTTTAGAGGGGAAAAAGGGAGTTTAAAAGATGAAAGAAGGTTTAATAAAAATGAGGGGAAATGAGTGAAAATGGGAAAATTACAGAGGCCTTTTTGAGCATTCTTCTTCACAAAACAACAGAGCTTTTTAATGGAAACAACAGTGAAGATTGTTCATAGGGCAGAAGAGACATGGAGGCTTCAAGGATGATATGTTTTCAAAGGAAATTTTTTTCTTGAAGGCTCAAAAACATTTTAGCCACCTGTTTTCTTGTCAAAAAATTCATAGGTGGCTAACAGTGGCTCCATATGGGGATGTCATCTTCTTGAAGGTGTCAAGAATTCAGAAAATAGTCTTTGGTGTAGGCCAGATGCCTGGTACTTGACACATCCTTTTATTTCTTGATTCAGCTGCCAAAAATCATTAAGACATTATATCAGTAGTAATATTCTCCCAAATAACTACCTACCTATTCTACTGTCCTAAATTTTTTTCTTCTGGGTGCATTTGGACTTGCAGACCCTTTACATCATCAATTTTTACAAACAAGAAAATAAACCTATTCTATTTCTACCCTTATTTCTCCATGAGACCAGTTTAGACAGTTGGCCTCATAGCTTCTCTACCTACACTAATATCTTCTAGGATTAAACTATCTAGCAGATTTCTTCTCTACATTCTAAGACAGAAATTGAAAAACAGTCAAAATAGGATTAGATTGTCTGGTTTTCTGTGGGCCCATGACATAAAGAAAAAACTGCTCATGGAATGAAATTTGCAGAAATCAAAACAACAGACTAAATTCTCACAGTCTGAGCTTTATTGATATTTTCCTACCTACCCTACTCTAACTTGAGATATTTACATGTCTAGCTTACAAGCTCTCTTTTCCAATACATCCAGTCAATCAGATGATCCCATTACTGGTCTTTTTTTCTCAACTCTTTGAGCATTCTGGATAGGCAGGGCCACTCCCATTCTCTTTGTTTTCTAACAGCAGCTTTAAATTTTTGTCTTGTTGTCTGCAACAAGCTACTCATGATGACCTTTGATCCTTCTTCAAATGTTAGCAGGAAATGATCATAAGGATCATGAAATGATACCTGGTTGTGAATATTTGACAAGGAGTCTTCAACCAGGGCTGCTTCCTCTTCCACTGGATCAAGACAAAGACTCCTTTGAGAAAGGAAATCTTTCTCATCTTCATCATTTTCTGAACTGGAAGACTCATCATATATTGCAGTGTTGTCCTCTTGTGGCTCTGTGATATTTTGATCTGGTGGGCTAAGCTCTGTGAAAATATCACTGTATTCCTGAGCTGTGGTCTGTTCCATTGCTTCCTCTTTTACAATAGAAGGCTCTTTGCTTTCATCCTGCTCAAAATTTCTTCCTTATTTTCCTCTTCTCACTGTGAGATGAAAGGCTGATGATCTCCAATCACATGGAAACTGTTATTGATGATCTGAGGTGTAACATAGTGAAAATTCAATGAATCTTCATCTATTACATGACTTTCATAACTTTCCCCATCAGTATCATAAATAGCCTGACTTGGTTCATTACTATCTTGAAGCAAATGAAATTGATTTTCCTCCCACAAATCTGCTAATGATGGCTCTGCAAAATCATCTTCTTTTTGGAAAATATCATCATTAGATACATTGAAACTAGGAAAATCATTGAAGTAAGTAATGTTACTAGTCAAACATATTGGATTATCAACTGGTATTTCTTCATTCTGAGTTGCGGAGGAGCTTTTTGGCTCTGTACAATCAGGCTCATTAGATGAATGGGCAAGAGTATGTGTTCTATAAAAGACTTCAGAGGCAGACTTCTTGTTTAATATCTGATCAATTTCTTCTTTTGTCAAAAGAGGGATATCCTTTTTATCATGGACAGAAGAGCAACAGTCCTGTTCTTCTTCTTGTATTAGCTGGATTGGAGGCTGGATGTCTTCTTGAGCCCCTTCTAAGAGATCTTTAGTCATGCTAAAAGGGAGACCTTGAGGATTTGTGGATGTCTCCTGATCTTTTTCTGATTCAAACAATTCCTCATGATCAGGATGATATTCAGTTAGAATACGAGACTCATGAGTTATTTCTTCAATATGATCAGAATGCCACTCTTCTAGTGGAATCTGAGATGAGTTATCATCTAGAGGGGGAGCCTCTGTATGTGCTGGTTCTTCTTCCACATCAGACTCTGTATCTTTTATGTGGTCTCTTGTTTCCTCTAAGCAGCATTCCCTATCAGCCTTTGCCATTTTGTCATGATATTCTCTAATCAGCATGGTACAAGACATGGGTAAGCAATCAGGCAGTTCTTGATCACTTTCCTCTTCATCTTCTATATATTCTTGAGCATCATACATGTCTTGCTCATTATCTAGGTCTTGAGTTTGTTCTTGCTCTGGAAAATGCATGGGCTGTTCTAGATAATCAGCATTTGTTTTTAAATTAGCCTCATACATCTCCACTACTTCACCAAATCTGTTCACCAACCTTATAAGTTTATCCTCGAAAGAATATATCTTTGCTTCTTGATCCATACTTGGATCCATGTTTTTACAAAGAGGTCACTGTATCTTCTCAACCAGTTCAGAGTCTTCTACCAGTGGAGTAATTTGGTCTTTGGAGAGTTATAGAGTGTGGAGTCGCCAGGTGGATGGATTTGAATGTTTTGAAGCAGGTTGTTGTCCACCATTAGCAATTGAATGCCAATCTAACCAGAGATCTTGGGTCTTCTGAGTGCCTAAGGGTGTCTAAGATAAAATGCACTCATTCCCCAGTGGAGTCGCCATTATGTTGGGGTTCTAGTGTTTTGGCCAGATTGGCAAGATCAAAAGACTAGACAACCTCAAAACAACTTTTGGATCCTAGGATCTAGCCCTCCTGGATCTAGAGAGGGATCTCTCTATAAATACAAAGAATAATATATATGTGAAGCTCAATTTGAGGTATTATGCTAGATATGAAGCATGAGGGATTTTTAAATTATTTGGTTGGTTGGATTGGTTGGAGATAATTAACCGAGAAGGTTATGGGATGAAAGGAACTAAGCAACAGGATGTTTTGGCAAAAGAAGATAGGTCAAGAAAGTGTCAATCCATTGGGCTATGGAATCATGAAAGGGGATTACTTGCATAACAACTAACCAAGGTTTTCATAGGGAAAGTCATCTATACTAAAGGATATTTTAGATAGATGGTGGAATGGAACATTAAGGAGTGAAGGTGAAAGAAAGAAAGAAATCCAATTTTCAATCTGAAGATCAGGTCAGATGTCATTTAAATCTAGACCTGCTTTGACATACTCAAAGGAAACTCTCAATTGAGGCACAAAGGGCAGCTTAATATCAGGTCAGAGGTCATTTAAATCCAGGCCTACTTTCAACATACTCTCAAGGAAAACAATTAAAATTTTAACAGAAAACTAGGCCTAAGATCAGAGAAGGGATTTTAACCTTCAATACTTTTGACACTAGCTCAAAGGGATCTTGGAAGGGAAAATATGTTGGAAAAGGACCCCAGTGGACAGGGCTAACTCTAAATCCCCAGTATCCCAATTCTTCCAGCTTGAACCCAGCAAGAAAATCTAAGCGACAAACTCCAGAACTCATACATCAGCAAGCGCGGTCAGGCCCACATCTTTGACTGGTTAAATTACAAGAATTTGCTCCTAGATACACAATCAACAAAAAACATCCAAGATAAGAAGAGCAGGAAAGCATTAGGGTACCATGCTGGGGTATATCCTAAGCCTAATTTACTGATTCTTATCAGAGAATAATGGAAATTATGATTAAAATGAAATAAGACAATGCTATAAGGAAAACATCACCCGTAATATAGACCAAGATCCTGTGAAATTTGCTTGTTTAATTGATGTGTGAAACCAGTCACATGCTTTGAGCTCAATGGCTGTTACAATCCAAAATTTCTCCTCCCAGCCTACTGAATTACAAACTACTCAAATAATTCCTCTCAATAATAGTTCTAACAACTAATAGAATCCCTATCAACCAACAACAACAACAACAACCTTTAAAATGAATTTTACAAGGGTTCTTATAGGAAAATGAATAACTGTAGTAGTAGATGTAAATTTAATTGTTTCATTAAGACAAAGTGGAGGAAGTGTTCATGCCCATTCTTCTTAACGTTTCTTCGTTGACTGCGTGTACCCTGTAGTTTGGTTTAGAAGTCCTGTCAGGCTGACAATAGCCTCAGATGTTTCTTTGAAGTCCTTTCTGGTTGTTTGGTACTCTGTATTGCCCTCTGGAATAAGTAACCAGGATAGAAAGTTTGCAGGTCTCCATACTTCCATAACAGCTGTCCTGACAGTTCTTTAGAATCTTCTGTTAGTGTAATCACTTTTAAGGGCTCGAGGAGGCATGGAGAACGCTGTAGGAAGGTGTCCTTTCAGGAGAAAATACGTTATGTTGATATTATCACACAGATATGGCTTGTTTCATGTGCTTAGGCTTCATTAAGCCCTTAATCATCTTCATGAGCTTTAAACTGCATCTTCGTCCTTTAAACACGGGATTAAAGCATTAAGTTTTCAATAATAGGCTTAAATCCCTTGATCTGTCTCTGCTGATACACTTTTACACTTCAGCGATGGTCCTTTTGCGCTCTGGGTCACAGAGATTGTGACTTTGGAGACAGAGTGAATTTCTTCGCTTTGTAATCCCTGCAAAACATGATACACCTGTTATAAAATCTAGGGGAGTGGCGGAAAAATGCTGCGGAGGCCTGTGGAATGGTGGCGTAAATGGTGGATGCAGGCGAAAAACCAATGGAAATCTATGCAAAATGGTGAAAGAATGGGCTACCAAAGGTTTGGTACAGAGAGAGTCACGGACCGTTCGATTAGATAGGGCAATAGCAATCAACGGTCAGGATTGGTGGATGGAGGTGTTAATAGTAAGTTAGGCAGAGAATCAAAGCCTTTAGTGTAAAACACAAAGGATTAACTTTTGGTGATTTACAAAGAAAAAGGAGTAGAATGCATGAAGTTGGGGGCCTTAAATGGTGGGACCCGGCAGGCGGAGGGTGATTAAATGTGAACCGTCGGATCTCAGGAGGAGATCAACGGCGGGGATTAAAGGAAGTAAGGTGGTATTAGTGGAAAAAATTCCGGTGTCGTGCAAATTCTGGGCGGTTTTGAACTTTTTCCCCAAAAAACGCGATATATGTTGCTGGATGACACGTGGCCCTTTAAAACCGCTTACAACGCGTAAATTTAAACTGTTAACCCTCGGACACTAAAATCACGTGATATGGATCTCAGCCGTTAGATGGAGGGGTAAAAGATCAGATGGTGCAGGTGGCAGTGCGATATGGAAAGATGCACCGGCGATTAAGCGAGAGGTGGTCGAAAGAGGATTGGATCCCAACTGTCGGATCTATAGAATGGACGGTCGAGATCAAAATAGGGAGCGGGGAGGCCAAAGGGTAAGTGAACGGGCGGGATGAACAAGGGCTGTCAGATCTAAAGGAATGAACGATGGAGATCCAATCGCATCAGAGAAAGGCAGGGGGTGAAATATCCGATGGTATAATGTTGCGATTAGCGCTGGGCCGTCGGATCAAAGGTGAGATCGACGGTCGAGATGGGATCGAGAAGGGAATGACGAAGGGCCCAAAGGCGAGGCACGATTAAGCGCTGGACGTCGGATCTAATAGTTAGATCAACGGCCCATAATCAATCGGAGGGATAAAGAGATGGGTGATGGGCGGAGAATGTTAAAGTGCAATGGTCGTTGATCTACGTAGATCAACGGTGGATATCGAAGCGGAGGTGTACAAAACAAATAACCATCGCATCGGAGATTTTCAATTATCAAAAGAAATGCGCTCACACCCAAACTTCCGATTGCGATAGGCGCCCGGAGCTTTAGTGCCTGGTCCTGGGCATGGGTTATATGTGGGGAAGTGGCTAGGGGCTTAGTCGAAAGGGGCTTAAGCGTGTAATGAAAAACAAGTGTTTTTAAGCCAAAAAGAGGGTTTTTAAGGCTTTAAAAGGGGTTTCGGTAGAGGGAAAAAAGGGGTTTTAAGCCTGTAAAAGGGACTTTAAGAGGCTTAGAAGGATTTTGGAGGTGTTTAGAGGGGAAAAAGGGAGTTTAAAAGATGAAAGAAGGTTTAATAAAAATGAGGGGAAATGAGTGAAAATGGGAAAATTACAGAGGCCTTTTTGAGCATTCTTCTTCACAAAACAGCAGGACCTTTTAATGGAAACAACAGTGAAGATTGTTCAAAAGGCAGAAGACACATGGAGGCTTCAAGAATGATATGTTTTCAAAGGAAATGTATTTCTTGAAGGCTCAAAAACATTCTAGCCACCTTTTTTCTTGTCAAAAAATTCATAGGTGGCTAACACATTCCAGGTTTGAAGAAAATCTTACTTTCTATTTCTTGTCTAAGGATAAGGGCGATAGAGTTACTTTTGTTGATGGAAATATTTTTGTTTTGGGTAAGGGATCTAGTATTTATGAATCTAGGGTGATTGGGATCCATGAGGAGACATTATATAAACTCTTTACAGCTCTACCTCAAGCCCTAGTCCACTTGGATGTGAGTCCTTCCAAACTATGGAATAGAAGGTATGGACACCTTCATTATAATAATTTTCCATATCTAAGTGAAATGGTCAATGACATCCCAAAATTGAAGGAGTAACATCAAGGGACCTGTAAGGGATGTGCTCTAGGAAAGAATGTAAAGAAACCGTTTGCAAGAAATACCATATTTAAGGAAGTTTTAGATCTCATACACTCAGATGTATGTGGACCTATGACAGTTAAGTCTTTGGGTGGGCATCAATATTATGTAACCTTCATTGATGATTTCTCATGGAAGGTTTTGTTATACTTTTTAAGGAATAAGGAAGAGGTATTCGAGAAGTTTCAGGAGTTCAATAATGAAGTGGAAAACCTAACCGACAAAAAATCCAAGCCCAGACAATGATGGAGAATGCACCTCCAAATAACTAATAATTTTTTGCAAGGAAGTAGGGATTAATAGGGAGATTATTGTTCCTTATAATCTTGAACAAAATGGCGTGGCTGAAATAAAGAATAAAAAAATTAAATAATGTGTTAGTTCCATGCTACTTGATCAATATCTCCCTCAATTTCTATGGGGATAGGCATGTATGACAAATATTTACTTACAGAACTGAAGTCCGCACATGATTCTTAACAACATGACTCTAGAAGAAGCATTTACAGGAAAGAAGCAAAGTGTGGAACATCTTCCAATATTTGGGTGTCCTGTGTATATTCAGATACCCAAGGAAAAGAGAGAGAATTTAGATCCTACTAGTCTAAAGGGAATATTTGTAAGGTATAGTGCTTCATCAAAGGCACATAGAATATTTATTAAGGAGGATCGTTGAATTGAAGTAAACAATGATGTTATATTTGATGGGAGCATAACTTACAAGAAATCAAAGGATGTTTTGGTTGACTCTGATGAAGAAGAGATACCTATCTTTGAGGATATCTATAGGGAAAATAATGGTCAAGATCAAACATCTACTCAAGAAAAATTTAAAGGTCCTTATGAATATATACAAGTAATTATTCTGAGAAATTGGAAGAGGCCTACTTGGTTGAAAACTACTCTACAAGAAGTAGACGTACATACAACATTGGGGACCTCTAGAGAAAGTCAAAGACAAAATATATTTAGGCTATGTTGCATACATGACAAAGCTTATTGAAGAAATACCTTCCTCTTATGAAGATGTAGCTCAAAATCAATAGTGGAGGAATGAAATGCTGGAAGAATACCAGTTAATAATGAAGAACAGTGACTGGGAAATTGTCTCTAGGCCAAGTGAAAAATATATAGCCACTTCAAAATGAATTTACAAGATAAAGCATGTTGCCTATGGGATAATTGATAAATAAGAGAAAGGTTTGTAGCAATAGGCTTCTCAAAAAAATAAGGGATTGATTACAAGGAAACCTTTGTTCCTACAACTAAATATACAACAAAAAGATCACTTGTTTCTTTAGCTACTACTATGGGATGGAACATTAATCAAATGGATGTTAAGACAAGATTTATGAATGGGACCATTAATGAAGAGTTTTACATTGAGTAGCCTCAAGGATTTGAAATAAATTAGAGGGAGACTCATGTCTGCAGACTGAAGAAATATCTATATGGCTTAAATAAAGCACCTAAAGCTTGGTATGCAAGAATTGATGCATATATATTGAAACTTGGTTTTACCAAGAGTTCTACAGATCCCAACCTATACATCAAGGTGGTCCAGGGTGAACCAATAATCATACTATTGTATTTATATTATCTACTTGTTGCTGGAGTAGAGAATCAAATTCAAGAATGCATGAAGTAGTTAGAAGTTGAGTTTGATATGAAGGATATTGGGATTATGCATTACTACTTGGGACTAGAATTTTTGTAGAGGCCAGGTGAGATATGTATTGGTCAAGGTAAACATGTGATCAAGATCCTTCAGAAGTTTGGCATGATGGAAAATAAGCCTATGATGACTCCCATGATTACCAATTTAAAGAAGTTGAGGAGTTCAGAATCTATTCTGCTCGATCCTACTTGCTAAAAAAATTTGATTGGTTCCTTAATGTATCTAGTAAATACATGACCATACATTTTTTTTTTTAGTAAATGTCCTCAGTCAATTTCAAATGGAGCCAAAATATGATCATTGGATTGCATCCAAGCATATACTAAGATATATGCGTGGAACCTTACATCACTACCTCTAGTACACTGGTGATGAAATCCAACTCGTGGGATATACGAATTCAGATTGGGGTGCTAGCGATACATATGGAAGAATCACAAAAGAATCACAAAAGGTTTGTCGGGAAACTATTTGTCTCAACAAGTTATTATTAGATTTTTTTGGAAGGACCGCTCAACCCTGCTGATATGCACTGTGACAATGAGAGTTGTATCAGATTGATAGAAGTGTCAATGTTTCATTCTAGGACAAAGCATATAAACAACAATTACCACTACATCAGAAGTCTAGTACGAGATGGGGTCATGGAGCTGCACTGTATAACTACTGATGAACAAGTAGAAAATATTCTTACTAAAGTATTACCAAAAAATAAGTTGGAGTATCTAAAATACAAGCTTGGTTTGGTGGACATCTCTTCACTAATTGAGAAGGAGTGATGTTGGATAGTTCTTGTATTTATGGGTCAGACACTAGACTAGGACTAAAAACCGTAAGTCTTAATGAAGGCTATAAAGAAAGAATGGATTCAAAAGGATTGGATAATCATCTTAGAATTTCTTATGGATTGTAGAGTCCAAGGAAATAAGTTGTTGACTGATACTCTTTGAGGAAGAGGTAGGGAATCCATGATAATAATAGTCGAAGAGGATTGATATTCTTTGAGGATCTAGGATTGGGAATCCAAGATAAGAATAGTCCTAAAAGGACATACCAAGAAAACATCTAGATGGGGTATGTGCCTTAGAGGTAGTGTGGTAGCTCTTGTAAAGCCTCCTAATGTAATTCTCTCAAATAAGGATGAGTTTTTTTAGTTAAGGTCTTCAAGGATAGTGTTATTTATGATACAAATGCTTGAAAACAATGGCTTATCAATATGAATCTTCTTATGAGATGATTTGAACTTATGTAGGAATGCAAAAAAACATAGATATTAACATAAACAAAGGAGTGCAGTGGAAATAAAACTTCATTTGAATAATATCAAAGAACTGAACTTGCTTACATACATAATGGAAATAAACTAGCTCAGGCGATGATAGCTTATCTATGAGAAGAGATGTGGGGGCCACATGCCTCTGAATTATGTTACAATGAGGTGCAAGGGACTTTTTATTATTGAACAAAAAAGGGAAAACCTAAATGACCAAAACCCCAGGAGAAGGAATGTTAAGAGTTTGTGGGCCCTGTTGGGTTTAGTTGGGTAGGCAACTTCCCGGGGATGCAATTTGGTCATATTATCTTTGTTTGGCGTGTATGATACATTTTTAGAAAGATATCTTTGATTAATACAGGGTTTGATGCAGGCCCAACCTTCGGCTATGACCCTGTTGCAGACCTCAAAAACGGGTCGTTTAGGGGGTCAAAACTACTCCGGAAGTTGAGGACCCGAAAAATGCTAAAAATGGTAAATGTTGTTATAAACAAGGAAACTGATGAAACTGACTGGAGTTCTAGGTGGAATAGGTAAGTGGCCACCAATATAAACCTAGATCATTCCTTCCCCCTTAGGCAGCAATGGTCCCCATTGCGTGCAGAGCCTCCATGAGGTGCGGAAATGTCTATTGAACTTGGTCCCTGGTGAACCGCTTTCCCTGGTGAAGGAGTTGGCCTGCTTTAACGACTCGATATAGATGGATCCTCTATTGGCAGGTGTTCTTAATTTGAGTGTCCATGATCTAATCAATTGTGGCATGTTCCATACATTATGAGTTTAACTTTGTCAGTGTGAGTTTTTCTACAATATCAGATGTGTCCAATAATGGTGGAAAGTATGGCCGGAGGCGGTCCACATTGAATATTGGGTGCAGACCAAGGAATGGTGAAATGATAAGCTCGAAGTCATTGTCTCCTACAACCATGGTGATGATGTATGGCCCATATCAGAGCAGGCAAAGCTTACGGTGAGGTCCAGTGAGGTGCTCTTTCTGTAAATGTAGCCACACTTTGTCGCTCACCTGGAACTTGTGTGGCACTCAATGCTGATCACATCGCTTCTTGTACTCAACATTGGCTCTGCCCAATATGTCATGGACCTATTAGCAGTCCTACTGAATGCGCTCAATGAAGTTGTTCACCCTATCATCTTCGGATTGGACATGAGTCAAAAATTCCTGAGTAGATGCAAATGGTATGGCCAAATCAATGGGACATAATGGATGGAATCCTAACCCCACCTAAAAGGGGATGTGTCCAGTTGAGCTATGGAGAGCTTGGTTGCAGATGTGCTGGACATAGGGGAGGCTTTCATCCCATGTGTGAGTATGCTTCAAGTTGTACATGCAGAGAATGTGTACGATCATCCTGTTGACGACCACTGTTTGGCCATCAGTTTGCGGGTGAGAAGTCGTGGATTTAGTGAGCTTGGTATCCAACATCGACTAGAGACTTGACCAAAATGTACTTGGGAACCTATTTTCCATATCTAAGATAATGGATTTTGGATCCCAAAGTCCACCCACAATCGTTCAAAGAAGAGCTTAGCTGTGATACTCTTCTTGCAGGCCGCCATAATGGCTATCTTAGAGAATCTGTTAGCGACCACAAAAACACAGTCATTTCCATGCTTGGTAAAAGGAAGGCTCGACATGTAATCCATGGAGATGGATTACCAAGGTTGAATAGGGGTAGGTAGCAGAGTATATAGGCCTTGCTTATTGATTGTCGGTTTGGCAATGGTGCAGGCAGTGCAAGATCTGATGTAATTCACCACATTTCGTCGAAGGTTCAACCAATCTAAATACTTTTTTAGCACTACCACTATTTTCCCCACCCCAAAATGTCCAGCGACCCGACTATAGTGCGCTTCCCAAATAATCTTGGCACATTTGCTTGAAGGAACACATAGGTGTCCCAGGTGGCATAAGAGTGCATCCTGAAGGTGAAAATTTGGAACCTTCTTGCCTTCCAAGAGTGTTTGGTATGTGTTGAAAAATTTTGGATCACTTTTGTAAAGATGTATCCACCCCGAAGGCTCATGCGCACAATATTCAAGCACAATGGTTAGCGCCACGATTGATGGTCGACTAAGGTAGTCTGCAACATTGTTGGAACTTCCCTTCTTGTACTTAATGTTCAAACGGAACTTTTGCAGGTATGTGCATCATTTATAATAGCGATCATTCTGCGACTTCCCTTGTGTCTGTATGAATTCCAGGGGGCAATGGTCAGCATGGATGGAAATTTTCTTCCCCATAATGTAATGTTTCCATTGTCGAAAAGCCTGCACAATGGAATACATCTTTGTCATAGATGGGATACTTTCGAACTGTGTCAGAAAGTGTTTCACTGTGATATGCCATCAGATGCCCCTGTTGAGTAAACACTACAGTGATAGAATAATGAGAGTCATCTGTCTTGATCTCAAATGGTTGTTTCACATCTGGCAATGTAAGAAATTGTACAGAGCATAGTCAATGATTCAACTAGGTGAATGCCTTCTGTTGGGATTCAAACCAAAATAAATTTTCTTTTTCTCCTCCCTTGGTGATTTGACTCAAAGGCCAAGTGATATGAGAGAAACCCAACATGAACCTGTGGTAGAAGTTTGAAACAACCAGGAAGTTGTGGAGCTTTATTAGAGTTGTTGGGGCTGACCAATCCCAAATGACCTGTATCTTGGCTAGGTCCACATGCACACCTAACTCATCAATGATGTACCCCATATATTACAGTTGTGTCATGCAAAAAGTGCATTTCTCCAAATTGGCACACAAATTGTTTTTCCGCAGTGTTTGAAGGACTTGCTGAATGTGGTGGAGGTGCTCTTCCCAACTCTGGAAAAATATCAGGATGTCATCCAAATACACCACCATGAATGAGTTGGTGAAGGGTCACAGGATGCCATCCATCAACCTCATGAAGGTTGCAGGGGAATTCATCAAATCAAAATTCATGACCAACCATTCAAAAAGATACTCCTTGGATTTGAAAGTAGTCTTCCACACATCAGAGGGTTCGATTGGTACCCGGTGATAATCGAAATTCAAGTCAATCTTCCTAAAATAATTGGCCCCTTGATTTGGTCCAACGGATCATCAATCCATCAGATAAGAAACCTATTTTGGACAATGATCTTGTTCAACTCTCGATAGTTAATACATAGTCTCTAGGTCTCATCCTTCTTCTGTACCAACACGATCGAGATCCCACAAGGCCTTGAAATTGGCCTAATGTGCCCTTTCTGCAGCGGCTCTTGAATTTGCCTCTTGATTTCATTGTTCTCCACAACAAAGCATCGATATATCAATCCATTGGGTAGCAAAATGCCTGGGGTCAGATCGATGGAGTGCTTGACCTGATAGTGTAGAGGTACCCCTGCGGGTGAGGTGAAGATGTCCATGTACTCCTCCATGACCTTGTCCATTCACTACTGCCATGCAGAGGAGCCTTATTTGGATGTTGTGGCCACAATATTTTTCTGGCTCTGATGGCGAATCATAAGGAAAATTTTTTCTAGGTCTGGGAGATGATATTACTGCATTGCTTAGCAGTGATGAGAGAGATGGCAGTAGGCGGTGCTACCTCCGGTATCTTGTACAACTTTTTTCCCAAAGTAATAATAATAGTGCGAGGCCTAGATTCATACACAACATGTCGCTTCCACAAGTATGGTTGGCCTAATAATACATCACAAACTTCAAGAGGAGAAACATCACACAGTACCTCATTTGTGAAGGGATCGATGTTGTAGAGGAGGTGACATTGCTGGCTGACGCGAATATATCGTCCTTGGTGAAGCCTCTTGATGGTGTATGACTGTGGGTGTGATGTGGTCAGTAGGCCTAGTTGCTTCACAACCTCTGCTGAAATGAGGTTCTTTTGGCTCCCGCTGTTGACAATGAACTGCAACGGAGAACCCTTCACACGCATCTGTGAATGGAAGAGGTGCTCCCACTCTTATGGATCTTGGTGGTGAAAACAGTGGCATTGGGCTCCAAATAAATAATATTATTCCCTTTGTCAGTCCCCTTGTTGTTAGAAAATTATATATTACAGAGAAATTCAACACATAAAATATGTGGAAACACAAACACAAAAAACATATAAAATAAAAGAGACATAGATATACGTGGTTCACCTAATTTGGGATATGTCCACCTCGAACATCCAATCCTTCCTTTCTATTATCTAGCAAAATGAAGAGACACAACCTAAAATAGATCCACTGTAATATCCTCTTTTCTCTATGAAAGTCTCCCTTTTGGTTTCTCGCTCTGAGAATACACATACAATACACAGTCGAAATAAAATACCCTCATACAAAATGAGGGGTTGCCTTCTAGGGAAAAAAACCTTAAATTAAACATAACTTCTATCGTTAGATCATTCGCCTAATGAATGGATCAGATTGAATAGAAATTAAAATACTTTTACAAGGTAATTTTACATCTTTTTTTAGCTTCGGAGGCGCTGCCCCCGAAACCCCTTGCTAGGGGGGGGGGGGTTTCGTAGACCCCCCAGGCAACATTTAAACAACGAGCAACGTTTCTGCCCCGTTAAGAGCATGGGTCAAATGCGGTTATACATCTAAATACAAATATAATCAGGCTGTACACCCAACACTTTTCGGGTTTTGACTTAGATTCGGAGCATGCATATGATTCAGAAGCCTTCAACTTGACCACCCGTGGCTTCTTGGCTCGACACTCACTTGTGTTGTGAGTGGATATCTTATGGAACTCACAACACTTTCCGTGTCTTTATTTGACTTCGTGGTGTTGTTATTTGCTTGTGGTTTCAATGGGTTGTCCTAGGTCGCCTCGCCTTGGATTTGTCCTTTGTTCTGCGGACTGGGGGTGCCTTTCCCTTGCTTCAAATTCATAGATCCAAAGTCCCGCTTCTTCTGTTTAAAATTATGCTCGATCTTGAAAAAATATCAATAGGCAACACCAAGTGAGGAGATATATAGGAACTCCATTTCATCCTGGATATAGTTATGCAGAAAACCACAATACTTGAGTACCGAATTCCGCTCGGAATCCTTGATACTAATCTTTGTGCGAAGGGCATGCAAACCATTTGTGAACTCCAACACATCTTGGTCCCTTACTTTCCACAACATCTTCCAATTTATGTATTTATCTTCATAGCTACTGAAAGGCTAATATTGTTCCTTGATGGCATCTCGAAAAAAATCCAAGTGGGTGCGGCTGAAAACAGTGAGGATTCCCTCTCGTCCTTCTCCTCACAGTAGGTTTCCCACTAGTCTTTGACGTGGGGGGTGAATTTCAAGAGTGAAAAAGTAATATTTTCCCGGTTGGAAAAGTCATGAATTGAATTATGATATCTTCATCTATATGGCCCTCAAATATATGAATGTAAAATTTAAATTGTACCTTAAAAGGAGTGGCGCCTCCAGAGTGGTTGCCGGATGAAGATGAGTCTCATTCGGGTAGCCATCGAAGGATCTGGGAAAAGTTATCCATTATCACGTTTCTCTATTTCTAAAGGACCTCCTTAAGAAATATTTTGAAAGGATCTCCTGCTCCCTCGTCTTTATTTTTGTCTGCTATGGGAGGCCGTCAGGTTTTGTGAGACTTATCTTGCAAAGGTTCAACCAGATTGAGCCCTAACTCCTTATACCCCGATCTTGTTTGGGACATGCAAATAAAAAACGAGAAAGAGAAGAACACACTGATACCACTGATTCGAAATTATGCAAGAATTTAATAAAATAGATATATAAACATAAACACAAGAGTGCAATGGAAATACAACTTCATTTTATTAATATCAACGAACTGAACTATGCTTACATAAAAAACAGACATATACTATATCGGGCGATGGTATCTTATCTATGAGAAGAGATGTGGTGGATACATGCCTCTCAATTGTGTTATAATGAGGCTCAAGGGAATTTTTATTATTGACCAACAAGGGAAAACCCTAAAGAATCAAAACCCTAACCTCAGGAGATGGAACGACAAGAGTTTGTGGGCCCCGTTGGGGTTAGTTGGGTATCCAACTTTCCGGGGTCGTAACTTTCTCATATTATCTCCGTTTTGCGCGTACAATACCTTGTCAGAAATATCTCTCCGATTAATACAAGATTTATTGTAGGCCTAGTCCATGGTTATGATATTGCTGTAGACCTCAAAAAAATTCCTTTTAGGGGGTCAAAACTGCTTCGAAAGTTCAGGACCCGAAATTCTGCTAAACATAGTAAATGTTGCTATAAACAAGGAAACCGATGAAACTGATTGGAGGTATAGGTGGAATAGGTGGGTGGATACCAATATCCACCTAGATCATTCCTCCCCCTTAGGAATAAATGGTCCCCATTACGTGCAGAGCCTACATGAGGTGAAAAAATTTATGCTAAACTTGGTCCCTGGTGAACCACTTGCCCTGGTGAAGGAGTTGGCCTAATTTGACTATTTGATGTAGCTGGATCCTTTGTTGGTGGGTGCTCTTTATCTATGTGTCCATGATTCGATTAGTTGTGGAATATTCCATATAGTTTGGGTTTAACTCTAGGGGTATGATTTGTTCTGCAATATCGGATGTGCCCAGTAATGATGGAAAGTATGGCCGAAGGCCATCCACATTGAATACTGGGTGAAAACCAAGGAATAGTGGAATTCTGAGCTTGAAGGAATTGTCTCCTACAACCTTGGTGATTGTGTATGACCCATATCGAAGTGGGCGAATCTTGTAGTGAGGTTTAGAGAGGCACTCTTTCTGAAAATGTAGCCACACTTTTTCGCCCACCTGGAACTTGTGTGACACCCGATGCTAATCATGTCACTGCTTGTAATTAGAATTGTATTTTTCCAATATGTCATCGAACTGTTGGCAGGCATACTGAATGAACTCAATGAAGTTGTTCACCCTGTCAACTTTGGATTGGACATGAGCCGAATCTTCCTTAGTAGTTGCAAACGATATGGCCACATCAATGGGACACAGTGGCTGGAAACCCAACCCCACCTAAAAGGGTATGTGGCCATTTGATCTATGGAGAGCTCGGTTGTAGTTGTGCTGGAAATGGGGGATGCTTTCATCCCATGTGAGAGGATGCTTCGTGTTATACATGTGAAGAATGTGTACAATCATCCTGTTGATGACCTCTTTTTTTCCATCAGTTTCAGGGTGGAAATCGTGGACTTAGTGAGCTTGGTATCCAACATTGACCAGAGACTTGACCAAAATGTACTTAGGGACTTGTTGTCCCGATACAAGATAATGGACTGTGGGATCCAAAAGTGCACCCACACTCATTCAAAGAAGAGTTTAGTATTGGTTTATGCTATGATACTCTTCTTGTGTGTCGTCATAATGGCCATCTTAGAGAATATGTCGACAACCACAAAAACACAGTCATTTCCATGCTTGGTAGAAGGAAGGCCCGACATGTAATCCATGGAGATGGATTCCCAAGGTCAACTAGGGGTACGAAGCAGAGTATATAGACCTTGATTCTTGATGGTAAGTTTTGGAATGAAGCAGGCAGTGCAAGATCTGATGTACTTCCCAACATCCTGTCAAAGGTTCAGTCAATAGAAATAATTTTGTAGTAATTCCACAGTTTTCTCCACCTCGAAATGTCCAATGACCCGACTGTAGTGAAATTCTCAAATTATCTTGGAACGATCACTTGAAGGAGCACATAGGTATCCTAGCTGGCATAATAGTGCATCCTCAAGGTGAAAATTTGGAACCTGCTTGCCTTCCAGGAGTGTCTGGTATGTGTTTCCAAATTTCAGATCGAGTTTGAAAAGATGTGGCTACCTCGAAGTCTCGTGCCCAAAATAATCGAGCACAATGGTTAGTGCCATGATCGACGGTTGGCTGAGGTAGTCTACAACATTGTTGGTGCTGCCTTTCTTGTACTTAAAGTTAAAATGGAACTATTGCAGGTATGTGGACCATTTCTGACGATGATATTTCTGCAACTTCCCTTGTGTGTCACCGTCCCTGCAATCCCCATCCCGCACATTGGAGGACTATTTCTGTGACTTATATAAAGTGTCATGCCTTGTAAAAAGTGTCATTGCATCCCTTGCCATGAGAAGAAAATTTCCTCTGTTGACTATTATTGGAACATACCATCAAAAACACATGATTTTGGGTTGGCGCTAGCAGGCAGTTATGGCCTCGCGCCAATAAAGGGAATTAGCACTAGGCCCCGTGCCCATTGGCACTCTGTCTCAGTGGAATGATCGCGCCGAGATGTTTTTGGAAATTTTTTAAAATATAGGAGCAAAGTTTCCATTTCTAACTACTTCGTGAGTGAATCAGTTTGGGTTGTTCGACTGAATAACGTGGAACACCTTCCTTTGGCTTCTTGTTTCCTCCTTTTGGGGAAACCTCCCAAAGGATAAGGCCTCCCTTCCACCATATAAGGGATCCCAACCTGCTCCTCTCCTTCTATAAATACATCTCTCTCACATAGATACAACTAGCTGAAATGGTTGATAGCTTAATAGTCTGAATAAGCTGGTGTGAGATAGAGCAGAGAGAGACCCCTTGTCGAGAGAGAGTCTAGGATGATTGCCTCACCACGTCCAAATTCCCTGACAAATGCTCGAGACACATTTTTACTGAACCCATTGAAGGAGGTTGTGACGCCAAGGCTCTGGTTGTAATCTCTTTCTTTCTCTTAATTGAATACATGACTGATGTTTTGGTTCCCATCTTATGTTGATGTGATTTATCTTTCACAATGCGTTTAATTCTCCTTGACTAATTAGCTAGTTATGAATGCAAATATTGTCTTATATGATGCTTTTCTCCTTTGATCTTTATGCAGGCACCCAAGTACCATTTCTTAAGGACCGCGACGTGTCAGGACGAAGATCAGGATATTTTTGCCACAACTACGATGACTACGTTGGATCTAAGGTAGGATATCTATCTCGACTCATTTCATTCATTAACTAGGAATCAACGCATTAGCATGTTCTCTTGTTGCTAGAACCACCCTAGGGCTAGAGGGATTGCCTTTGTCCGCAGAGGGGATTTACCTACACAACGAGTTGGCTACTCTGCTGGGGATTAGTGTGTGTTTTTCGTCTCGTTGTTTGTCGAGCATTTGGCTTATTGAGTCGAATTTGGTCGTTTGATTGTTTTTTTTGCTTTGCTTGACTTGTCTGACTGTTTTCAATCATCCTGTTCTGTTCCAAAGTGTCAAGTTTGATCTCTTCTCAGTGGTTTTATCTCTTTCCCATGGTTTTCTAGCTTGGCGCGGTTTTTCCTTGAATAGTCATTCTAACTGGCACATGTTGCTTTTGTCACAAGAGCGCCAACCGCTTTTTAGCATGGATTATAGCTAAACAGTTGTGCCGAATCCTGTAGGTTTTGATTTGAAATTTTTGCTGCGTTTTTGTTAGTATTTCTTGGCTCTGGATTGGTTTTTTGCCTTGCAATTGGTCTATTGAGATTTTTTTGGCTCTGTAATCTCGGCCTTGTCAGCCATTTTTCCATCATCTTATCAGTGGATTTTGTAGCCCTAGGGTTTCTAGGTGCTTTGTGATATTTTTCCGGCCCTCTCCTCACTGAGCCTTCTAAGTTGAGTTTGAGCCATCTTGATCTTTGTCAGTTTAATTCGCTAACTAATTGTGTTAGTATTTCTCGATTCTTTGTGTCTTTGGTTTTTTGGATGATAACTTTTTTTTTTTTTTCGTTTGACTCTCCATTTCGTCACTTCGAGCATAGATTACGTTGCTCGTTGGAACGTTTCAAAAGTGTAGAAATTTGAATAACTGATATATTATTCACCAAGATTCTCTTGATCTATCATTGATCATTAATTGCAGAAATAAAATCAATTGCATGCACACATTAAAACCACGAACAATCACACATATGAACACAATATTTAATGGGAAAGCTTAAAGCTGAAAACCCCAACTATCTGTATATTATATTTCATGGAGATCATGTAACAATCATTGTACAAATCTCCTTCCAAGCTCTCATGCACACCCTCTCAATTGCTACACACTATTAAGCTAGATCTAGCAAAACACATGCTCCAATCCTTAGCCACTTGATAGCCAACCTCTATTGCGTAATCAATGCTATGGGATGGCTTCATGAAATAGATAAACCACCTGGCTTGTACTGCACAATCCTCATGGGCTTCTCCACCTATATGTGTGTTGAAAATAGCAACTGTATAGTCACAAATGATAGTTAACCTGCTCTTTCACCTATTTCTGCACTGGTCTCCACTGAAACTGTCCATGCACTGAAGTTAACTGATGCATTCTTTAGTTGATTAATGAGTTTATAATTAGTGAATTAATTAATAATTAATTCACAACACTCTCACTAATTGTATCAATTAGTTAAACTGGATACAAATAGCTCAACTATGTTTAGATTAGTTAAACTGAACACAACTCCATTAACTTCCTCAATCAACTCCACCAAACTCTCTCACATGAGTTCTAATTGAAGTATCCATGCAATAGCTCCACTTAACCCTCAGGAATAGCGTAATTCCTTCTGTCAGCTCCTGTGCCACATCTGTGCACTTAACTGAAGTGCTCCAAGAGAATAAGATAATGTTTATAGTCCAAATATTTTTAAGAGCTAATAATATTCGACATATCTATTTTTAGACTGGCAATCTAAAAATAGATTCTGCCCAATATGTCTAAAAATAGAAGTCCACCTATTTTTTCCGACTTGACCAACCATCCACAAATAGCATCCTGCAACTCATAGAACATGATCCATATGTCTAAAAAATATACATAGTCTAAAAATAGAATTTGCGCCAAAAATAGCCTGCGGGCCCACTTAGTGAAGGCGACTTCTTTCCACTAAGCTCATCATCTTGTTGCAATCTCAACAAAAAGCCCTTTGTTTTCTTGGAAGAGTGCGTCCTTGTTTTGAGTGTGTTTTATGATTGTATTGCCTTCGATTTATTTGTTTTAGATATTTACGTTCGTAGTGCTCAAAACTATTCTTTGTTTTTCTTTTTAGTGTAACAATGCATTGTGTGCTTCATTCATCTAAAAAAAAAATTGCATTCTTTCACTTAAATTGAAAATGAAAATGTTCTTTTGCATAACTAGCTCTTAGTGAACTAGGAAAGAGTTTTAATTTTATCATTTGGTTGTATTAGATGCATTAGTGAAATTCTTCGTATGTTTCAATTGATTGCTGCTTTATCATAGATTCCTATCCTTCTCTTAGCCAACATTCATTGAATGGAAATGATGTTATTTTGCATGTAGTGTGCATTTAGGAATTCGAGATCACATTCGTTAAGGCCTTGAAATAAAAAAATTAATTCAAGATCAACCTTAAAATGAATTCAATCAACCTAAGGAAGAATTGAAACCTAATGCATATATTTTAGAGGTGTAGGCTAGTGACGTGTTCCGATGTCGTTAAATCTAGTAGTTGTCGTTCGCCACCTAGCGCTAGACAACACTAGTATGGACTTATGCTCCCTGTACCATCGCGTATATAAAGGGAGACCCTCATAGGTTGAAATATTTTATCCATAGGAAGCCCAGTTTGCCGCCCTGTAACCATGATACACCGAACACAACATTCGGGGAGACTACCTGCACGTACGTCAAGTCCTTGGTCATTTATTTTTCATTGGATCACCAAGGTGTATATGTCAGTTCACGGAAACTTGGTACACCCTCTTGCTTAGATTACCTGAGTAGTCAATTTGGTATTTTTTTGACTCTCTAAAAGTGAAAATATCATCGAGCACTTGTCCTATCACGCTCGTTCAATCTGAAAGTGACTAGATTCATCTTTTGCCTGTTTCTCGAATCTTAAAACATGAAACAACAAAGTTTCGTTTCAATGTCATAAACTTAACTGCCTACGATCACATGCCCATTTAAGATTTTTGGTTGACCTGTTATTAGTAGTTCCTTAGTGTTTGATCTTGAAGCCTCGAATAGGCTATCTTGTTTTCTTCCTGTTTTGAAACATTGTCACAGTGGCTGAACTACCAGTTTCGTCGTCTTCTTCACTGCCTCCTAGTGTTAGTCCTTTTTCTTGACGTTTCTTTGGAAACACCTCAGTCTGCTAGGTCTGTCGAGTTTTTGCAGCCTATTCTCCCGAGTGTATTGCCTCTCACTACTTGGTCTCCTCCTGAAGGGTCAGTTGTTTTCAATTGGCCACCTTAGGGTGCTTGGTCTGGTTTTGGGAGAAATGGAGAATTTCCTCCTCTTACTTTGGGATCGCCAATATTGGCCTCTGCTTTACCTCCTAGTACTTGTCATCTTTTTGACGATATTAAGACCTTGTCAGATATGGATTCTTCGAGTCCTGTCGATAATAAAGAGTTGCATGTTTCTACCGGAGAATATCAGCTTTTCCCAGAAGATTTCCCGTATGTCTCGAGTCAACCTTCCCCTCAATCGATGTCTCTTCCACCCGGTTATTGTACTTTGGGTTAGATCATTTCTTGTGTTGCGTCCATGACACAGTCCAGTACAGTGGCTCCCACAGGAAGCTCGATTTTTCCTACATTAGGAATGTCGCCGTCGACACCAATCTCGTTGGCCATTGTTACATCTGTCCCAGTTCAACCCACCATTTGTGTGGCTTCATCTGCACTGGTTGTTAGTACGAATTCATCATCTGGATCTTTTTCTGTTCCCAGGTCTATCTTTATTAATCCCACGATACCGGTTAGGCCCACCATGAGTAGATCACAACCTCACGCTGTGGAAACCTTGTCTACTTCTACCATGCCTATGGTTTCTACTTATACATTCGATGACTATATGTTGGATATTCAACGATGGTATGCTCCCTCTTTGAGCGATCAATAACATAATTCCACACCTCAGGGTTCTCAGCAGCCGCAAGCTCCTGGAAATCCTCCAAATCATTATTATGTCTAGGGTAATCCCATATATTTGCCTGCGATTGATCCCAATCAACCTGTTTATTTGCCTCCGACTAATCCCTATCAGTCTGTTTACCATCAAGGACCATCCTTATAGGGACAACCCTTGGGCCTACAAGAACAACCCTTTCAGGGACAACCTTTGGTCCAGCAGGGACAACCCTTTGGTCGACAGGGACAACCTTACAGTCTGCAAGGACAACCCTTACAGGGACAACCTTCGGTCCAACAAGGACAACCCTATGGTCCTTTTGGTCAACCACAATTTCAACCAGGAGCATCTTACGTTCCTGGTGGGAAAATGTATCCACCACAGGGGCAACCTTTTGTGTAACAGCAACAACCTTACGTTCAGTCGGACCAAGCTTTTGTGCAACAAGGACAACCCTATAGTCTTGAAACAGGTCAACTTGGTTTTCAGTGGCAACCTGGCCCATCGTAACCATCAGGCCAACCTCTTCCACAAGGGCAACCTGGTGGCCCTCAATATATAGGCCAACCTGCCTCACAGGGACAACCTGCTCAACCTTAATATCCAGGCCAACCTGCTCCATAGGGACAACCTATCCAACCTTAGCAGCCGATTCAACCTACTCATCCTGCTTAGCAGCTGGTTCAACCTGTTCAACCTACTCCGCAGGGACAAAATGTTCAACCTGCTCTGTAGGGACAACCTATTCAACTTGCTCCACAGGGACAACCTGCTCAACCTCAAGGCGCTACTTACCCTCCTCAAGGTAAATCTCAGGCGGTATATAGTGCGCCCCAAGGTTTCACTTATTACCCTCAAAATCAATCCCAGATGGTGTATAATACACCTCAAGGCAATGCTTACATTCCACAACAAAATCCATATGTTTCTCAGCAAGGACCTCAGTGCTATGCTTAGAATCAATATCCTGGTCCTCAACCCTTGTATGGGCAGAAATCTCAAGCTTATAACCCCTATGGTCAGAATCCTCTGGGAAAAAACATATGGGGGAATAATTTCTCTCAAGCTAGGTGGAATGCTAACACTGGTATTTATCAAAGACATGTAACGCCTTTTGATCCTCAATTTTCATTTCTCGCTACATTGCAATTGTCTGATATGTCAAAGTTGACGAACGATCCGAACCTTCATAACTTGTATTGGCCTCTAGTTCCAACCAAAATTCTTCGTGATTGTCCCAAGTTTGAGGGAAAGTCCGGATAAGACCCCCAAGCGCATGTTATGAAATACCATCTATGGTGTTCCTCTAACTCTTGGGTTGACGATTCCATTCGACTCCGTATTTTCCAACAGAATCTTACTGGTGCTACTGCCAAGTGGTACATCAAGTTATCTCGTGGTATCTTCCAAGATTTCAATTCTTTAGCCATGGCGTTTCTCACGCACTTTTAGTTTTCGGTTCGGTATGAAACCATGACGCACCTCCTCACATCCTTGAAGCAAGATCGAGCCACTCATATCTCTGATCATATTCACAAATGGAGGCGTCGTCGTCACTTGATCAAATTCGAAATTCTTGATCAACTTCTAACTTATTGGTTTACTACTTTCTTCATTTCTCCGATTTCTAAGGACATAGCTATGAGGAACAAGCCATTTCCCGTGCCCATTACCTTGATCTTGTGTACTCTTAGTCTGGCACGTTGTATGATCTCTTGCTTGATGCTCCTCGACCTAGAACTTCCAAAGCACCGACGACGCCATCCATCGACGGTATCATTGGTTCCGTGTCTTAGACTTCTCAGAAGTATTCTCCTCCAAATCCTAGGAAGCAAAAATCTACTCCTTCCAATGATAATGCTTCTCAGCCAACCCTGAATTCTGGTAAAACCGTGAAATTAAATGTTGTTCAGCCCAATCCAGTGGATAAAACTTTCAAGGGTAAAGGTAAGGCCAAAGCCAATAACCCAAAATAAGATTCTCAGAAATCTTGTGCTGATGATGGTTCGCAGCGTAAACTGAAGTATCCTTGCTTGATTTGTGATGAAGAGCACTACACCAAGGACTATCCTCGACGGGCCGAAATGAGTCGATTGCTCAAAGGAACCCAAAGAAATCCGACTATTCTCAAAGAACCATTTACGTCATAGCAGACTTCGTTGGTAGAGCAACCTCAGTCCTCTGCCCCATTAGGCTCTCAAGTTTTCATGATGCACAGTCCTGCATCCGTTTCCATAGCTACCCAGTCGAAATATTATACTGAACCGCGTCAGGCAGTGGGGAAAGAGATCATTGATGGTCCTCCTCCTCCGCCTGATTTTGGACCTCTTCAGATTGAAAGGCACAGTACTGAGCCCGTTGTGAGGCCACCTTCCAAAGGTGTACTCTGTAAGTCTTCTTACAATTCTAACGCTTGTGCTACTCAACATTACAATATTGTTGAGGATTTGGCTCAGGCGCCGTCTACGATGTCTGCATTAGAAGTACTTCAGTGTTTTTCGTCTCAACGGAAAGCTTTGTTATCTGCCATTGGTGGGGTTGATCCTACTGATTCAAGCCTTATCACTTTCGACTTGGAGAATTTCATCCCACGTCTCCCTCACTAGCTTGCGCTCATTACCCAAGTTGGGATCAATGGACTAAATATCCATCAAGCGGTCGTGGATGAGGGTGCGTCTACATGCATCATGTCATCTGCCTACTGGAAAGCCATCGGTTCTCTAGCTCTGAATTCATCTCCAAATGCTCTAGAAGCGTTTGATGGAAGGGAATCTAAACCTCTTGGTGTTCTCGCTAGTTTACCGATTACTCTAGAAGGGAAAATAGTCAACGTTGAGGTTGAAGTAGTTGATGCCAAGCTCAATTACAATCTTCTCCTCGGTTGTAGTTGGACTCACACCATGTTGTGCGTTTCGTCCACTCTCTTTCGTGTTTCGGGATTTTTGCACAAAGGAAAGATTGTTACTGTTGATAAGTTTTCTTTCTTCACTTCTTCTTCTGAGAACAACTTTCCGTACGTGGATCAAATTCCTACGCCTTACGAGAGCGTAGAGCTGGGTCTCTTCAAAGATACCACCCTCATGGGTATTTTTCCTCTTCCTCCACCCAACACTGTTCAGGTTAATATGATCTCCACGTCTGACAATCCATGGATCATCCCTTCACCCGAGAAAATCGATTCATTTGAGGATTCGATGCCATCAAGTCCGATCGAGATTTATTATTGTGAACTTATTTCGGCTTCAGATCCTCTGCCTCTTGATCATGCTCCTTTGGGCATGTCTCTTGATACTTATTCTCAATCCCCTTGGCTCGGTGATTTGGATTCACCCGATCCCTTGGAATAGATTTTTCCCTCCGATGAAGCCATTGTGGAAACTATGTCTCTTGAGGATCCTCCTTGGGAGGATAGTCATCATCGTTCCTCATTCATGCCTGGCCTTGGGGCCATGTCTACGTGTCTCGAGAGGTTTTCTTCTCAGGTTCCTTCTCCTCCACTTAAGACGCCTATCCTGACACATGAAGTCTTTTTGAAAGGTAACTTGAGTAATATTACACATACGATGCCTATCGACATCTCCGTCAAACCGGGGGTTGTCGAGAACATACATATTGGCGTGACCTATTATCCCGATGAGATTCAGGTCTATACTGGTCTCTTCCATGAGTTTCGTGACATTTTCGCACAGTTTTACGAAGATATGCTTAACATTGATTCAAGTATAGTGGTTCATGAAATTCCTACCTATCTTGGTGTGAAGCCTGTTCGCCATCGTCTTCATCCTGTGCACCCTAGAAAGGCTACCGCTATGAAGGGAGAAGTTGAAAAACTTCTTAAAGATGGTTTCATCTATTCGATTCCCTTGACATAATGGGTTTCCAATATTGTTCCTGTAGATAAGAAACAAGGTACCATTCATGTCTGTGTTGATTACCGTGACATTAACCATGCTTATCCTAAGGATAATTATCCTACTCCTTTTATTAATCAAATCATTGATGACTGTGTTGGGAGTGAGATTTTTTCCCTTATGGATGGGTTTTCTGGGTATAACCAGATTAAAATTTCTCTGGCCGATCAACATAAGACCACCTTTATCTGTCCTTGGGGTACTTTCACATATAAAAAGCTCCCTTTCGGTCTGAAAAATCCTGGGGATACATTTCAAAGAGCAATGTCATATGCTTTTCACGATATCAAGCGCATTGTTCAACCTTATCAGGATGACCTTCCGACTCATTCGGCTAAGCGTAAAGACCATCTTGATCATCTCCGTTAGATTTTTCTTTGTTTTCGACGCTATAACATCCAGCTTAATCCGCATAAGTGCATCTTTTGTGTTGACTCCAGTAGACTCTCAGGTTTTATCGTTTCCAAAGACGAGATTCATCTCGATCCACTCAAATCTCCCCTCTCGATCCACTCAAATCGTTTCCATAGTTAATCTCCCCTCTCCTTCCTCCTTACATCAGCGGGAGAGTATGCAAGGGAAAGGTAACTTTCTACGCCATTTTATACCTAACTATACCGAAGTGGCTAAAGGATTTAAGTGATTATTGAAGCAAGGCATCCCATTCCTCTGGGATGAGATCACCCAGAAGTATTTTGATGCACTGAAGACGTTGCTAGTCAATGCTCCTCTGTTGCGTCCTCCAAATTATCATCCGATTACTCCCTCTATTTGGCTGCCGCATTTAGCACGATTGCCATGGTTTTGGTACAAGAAAATGATGATGGTGACGAGCATGTCATTTACTATCTGTCTCGTAACCTTCTCGATACTGAGACCCGATATGTGCATGTCGAGAAGTTGGTGTTGGCTGCTGTTCAAGCTATTCAATGTTTTCGTCACTACATCTCGTTGTGTACGGTGACTGTGATTTCTGATTGCAACCCTATGACTTCCATATTGACTCGTCAATTGCTAGGGGGAAAGTACTCGAAGTGGATTGTCATCCTCTAAGAGTTCGATTTGGAGTTCGCTACTACCAAGTCGAAGAAGTCATTAGTCTTCACCAATTTGATCTACTCTCTCCATTCTGATTCTGCTCCATCTAGTTCCGAGGAATGCATTCCCAACGACACACTTTTTCTGATTAGCACCCTCAATCCTTGGTACGGTGATATCATCGTATATCTTCAGACTTCCACTTTCCAATATGATTTGACAAAGGATGCTCGCCAACGCATTTGTCATCAATCACAACCCCATCGCATAGTTGGAGATACACTCTACCGCATCAAATTTAATTCCATTCTCCGCTAGTGTTTGACTCTCGAGGAGGCTGAAAATACCCTGAATGATTGTCACAGTGGTGCTTGTGGTGGGCACATGTCTGGATATGCTACTTCACAGAAAATTCTTCGTGATGGGTATTTTTGGCCCTCCATTTTTAAAGACTGCAACGTTACTGTCTGCAAGTGCATTGATTGCCAGATCTATCAGTGCAAGATGCGCGTGCTGCCTTCCCATATTCACCCTGTCATTACCGTTGGTCCCTTTGCGAAGTGGGGCATCAATTTTATGACATGTAACCCTCAGGCCAATGGCCAGGTTGAAGCTGTGAACAAATTTCTTGTCACTATGCTTAAACGTACAATTGGGATGCACAAATCAAACTGGCATCTCATGTTGTTTCGGCTCTTTGGGTTTACCAAACCTCAGTGAAGGATGTGATTGGATTCACTTCTTTCTAGCTTGTCTACGGTCTGGAAGCTACCCTTTCGATTGAATGTGAAATACCTTCACTCAAGTTACCTGTTTAATTGCTTCTGTATACTTCACCATAATAGGCACGTCTTCTCTATTTATAGAGGCTTGATGAAACTCGCCGCTTTGCTGCTTTGGTCATTGAAGCACATAAAAAGCAAGTCAAAGCTCATTTTGACTGGTCGGTTTCCCCTCGTTCCTTCATAAAAGGATACCTCGTCCTCCTGTACGACCAAGCTCACGATAAGCTGGGGGCAGGAAAATTTCAACCCATGTGACATGGGCCCCACATTGTTAAACATGTTTTGCAGAATGGGGCTTATAAGCTTATTGATTACGAAGGTAATCCTCTGGATCAACCCATAAATGCGTTGTATCCTAAAAAATACTATGCATTAGTCATTCATGCATGTTTTTTGTACATAGGTGTTCTTTTCATTTTTGTACATTTTTGGCTTGGTGTGCTTTGCGAGCGTTTTCCTACTTATTGGATCGTTGCTTATTGTGCAGATGTCTATTACCCCTTATGTTAGTTTTGCGGATGGTGCTTCCCATAGTACCTAGAACCTGTCTTTAGTAGCCTGGGTGATTTATGATCCTGCTGGTGAGTTGATATAACTTCAAGGTATTATCTCGGTTTCAGGATTAAACCATATAATGTCAATTAATGTATGTTGCTATTTAACTATTAATTAATAGCTATTTCTTCCAAAACTATGCATTGATTGTTAACCCAGAGATCACATAGTTTTGTTGTTCTTCAAACTAATGGACATTATTCTGTTAGAAACCCTCACATATTACGGTTGTGTTTGCGTGTTCGTTTATTGGAAAGACATTTTGATTACATTATATATCAACATATTTCTAGAAGAATGAATGCATTAACTGATACAGTAGCTAACATTCTATTAGATAGACATTTGTGTAATTTGTAAAAAAATCATCATCACATTATATATCCATATTAAATATATATATATATATATATATATATCGAGTGTTTTCATCCATGTGGATCATAAGTTCAAAAAATATGTCTGTTTCGGTTACATCCTGAGACATCACGCTTCTCAAAAAATATGCAGAAATAAAACCTAGGTGTCTACTCGACGTGATGCTCATGATAACACATCACTTCCCATACAAGCCGCCTCAACAAGCAGGGAACACAGTTTGACACCCCTGCAGTGTGTCTCTGGTATGCGCGAGGAACATCATCGAATCGCACATAGTCTGGGATCCCATGGGAGATACCCTCCAAGTTGCGTATGATTTCCTCCTCCTCGTCTCCCTCACCATGAGGGGCCACATCAAAGTCGTGAGTAATCTTCTGCGCTATCATGGACATACCTGCAGGTCTCTCTGGGCCAACATCTGCAATTACATGGATTAATGTTAGAACATGCATAACAAAAAAAATCATAATACTCATAAAAATAAAAAAATGAGTCTTACCTAGTACTTCATCCCAATCCTCTCCTTCTTGGAGTGGGAGATCTGCATCACCGGTGAAATCCATGCCAGAGTAGGGCTAGTCCTCAACGGTGATCAGCTGTCGATGGAGCCACTCAAAGAACTCCTGTCTCCAGGACATATTTTGACTGGCCCCTGACCTTGGCATCAAATTTTCCCAACAGACCATCTGAGGCTCCTGGGCTGGTGGTGTCATAACTATTACCTCCTGACGCTGGAAGATTGGTAATCGTTCCAAGATGAACGATACCAATATGGACCCGTAGCCGAACTGCATCAACTTGGTTTTCTTGCATTTCGTCAATTGGCACTTCATGTTGATTGTTACCGCCTCTGCCCAGTTGTAGAGGGTCGGTGCCATGCAATATATAGCAAGAAGTAGTTGTGTTTTTGTGGCCTTATGCGGAGCCTGCGACCCAGCAACTCGCATGATGGTGTGCAACACTACCCTTAGTGCCAAATCCGAAATAGTTTGGATATCCACTTTTCCACTTCCCAATCCTTTCCTTGCCCCTGGGCACACCCTGTTGATCACCATAATCATGTTCTCCATTGAGGGCCGGGTGCCGGTTAGGATTGGTACTGCCCCCTCTATGACAGTTCGGTTATGAAATAAACATCTGAGACTTCAATATCAAGTTCCTGGTCGTGAATAATGAATTTTTCCTTATCAACATCCCAGACACTGATCAAGTACTGCAACATCTTCGATTGAGCTCTGAGACATGGTGCCATAAAGAATTTCTTGAGCCCGCAATATTTGAGAGCTTCCATGCATCTCCTATTTCCCATGGCTTCCTCATCTTCTTCAATATGTTCTTATTCTTTCCATTCGATCACCATTTTTGTCTTTTCACACCTGCAAAAACATCCATATGGTTGTCATTAGCCAAATCCAAAGCTTTTGAATGGTTAAATTGGACCTGATTATTTGTATGTACATGCTTAAAATGACTTCCGCGGTTTGCGCGCCCCCGTTCAATTTTTAGGTTGGTTGGCGCGAGTCCGTGCCCTATACCCGTGCCAACCGCTGCACCCTAGATTTTGCAAATCCCCCCCATAAATCTACAAAATTGGGGTTGCAGGTAATGGAAAAGAAATCAAAATGTAGGGAAAGATGTGAGTTATTACCTAGAACATATGGATTTGCGATTGGTCTTCCAGATTGCCCGTTGTCAGCGCTGCAAAATCACAGTGAAAAATGGTAACAAATTGCTCACAAGAGGTAAAAGTGAAAAGTATTTTATTTTTTACCATATTTGGCATTTTATAAATTTTCAAAACCCTAATTAGGTTTTAAAGCGTATTTTTTGATTATTTCGCTATGTTATTTCGAGAAATGGGTTTTACGTGCGTCTCTTGTGCAACGACAGGTCTTCAATGTGTCGACGATGAAGTAACGAGTTGTATTTTTTTATTTTTTTTCAGATTCAGTAAAAACATGAAAAAGTCACTGTTGGAGTCATCTTTCAACTCTTTTCTGACTCTCAAAAATTGAAAATATTTTTGAGACTCTTGTCGTTTTGAACTAGTTAAATAGCTGTGAAACAATATCTACCCAGTATACATTTACCCCTTTTTCGGGTTGGGATAGATTATTTACGAAAAAGGAATACCTTAGCTTATCGCGACTAAGAGGTTCTCTCAGACACAATTTTATACCTTTTCTGATCTGTGAGACTACCTACGAAAAGGGACCTGCTGGAGTTTTCTTTTCCGCTTCTTTTCAAACTCTCTAAACATGAAAAGATGTTGAGTTCTTCCTTTTTCAAACTCGTTAAACCCTAAATGACATCGGAAACTGTCACCATGACATCACTGAGTTCCTCCATCCTAAGGCTCGTAAACTGTACTAGGATGAATTTGTCCAAAGGACAAACTTACATGAAAATCATATGCTATCCCCTTCAAGCTTGTTTTCCAAAAATAATTGGGGTACTCGCCAGCAATGGTGGGGAAAATAGAACCAGTTCTCAATTGTGTCGGCAGTATGTCGCTCTTGAACATGACACTAATCTGCATTCATGTTGGGTTGGGGACATCTCATTTTGTCATTTTTTCCTCCATGGGTTTGGGTAATATCTTTTGACCTCTCATCTTCTCTTTTCCATGTCATCATGACCTCAGATCCCTTGATGTCAAATATTACCAAATCTCGAGTCGTGTCACTGATATGTTCAAGAGAAGTTTCCATTTGCAGTTTTCAACCTCCCTCTGATTCTCTTTTTTGATCCTGATTCACTATCATCATGTTCCTCTATCTCATGTCGATGATGTGGGAAACATTATGGCCCTCCTTCGACCAGGTCACTTCCTGTCGACTTCAGCTCATTATCCAGAACATTGATCTAGAGACTCCCATCCATTACCTTGGAGTTTGCATGCCTCAATGGCAAGTTCTTCGCATTTGATGACAGGTCCACATCAGTGGCCTTCGATCGAGTGATTCTGCGAGTGTTCGACGCCAGATCACTGTTCACATTCCATGGTTTGTACTAGTTGTACCTTGAGAGCCATTGTCATTATTGGTGGTTTCTCTCTTGCCTATTAACAACTAACATCATTAGCTGGTAATAAGGTGAATTTCTTACATGTTCGACTTCAAATCACATATTCGAATGCCTGAATTTGTACTTGTTCGGGTCGAGATGGAGTGCAAGACCCTAGGTTTTGTCTGATAAAATACAGGCTGTGGGATATTTTTGTTTGTCATGAATATATGCATGTATCTTTGGATTGGATGGTTGCGACCATACCTGAGTCTATTTATTGATCCTTACTTCTGGATGGCTGCATCCATACCTCAGATCTCAGTTTATATATGTAGTTTATTATGGATGGCTATGCCCATGCCACATGTTCATGTATCAGAGATATCAATTGTATTTGTACTTGCAGGTCTTCCAACAACGGTGTTTGGTTCGAACACGTTCTCGTAAAGCATTTCACTCCTTCCTCTCTCTCGGACCTCATACTTTAGGGGGAATCTGTTACACAACATTTTTTCACTGTCCCTGCAATCCCCATCCCACACATTGGAGGACCATTTCTATGACTTATATGAAGTGTCATGCCTTGCAAAAAGTGTCATTGCATCCCTTGCCATGAGAAGAACATTTCCTCTGTTGAATATTCCTGGAACAGACCATCCAAAACACATGATTTTGGGTCGGCGCTGGCAGGCGGTTATGGCCTCACGCCAATAAAGGAAATTAGCATTGGGCCCCGTGCCCATTGGCGATCTGTCTCAATGGACTGCCTGCGCTGAGATGTTTTTGGAATTTTTTTTTAAATATAGGAGCAAAGTTTCAAATGCTAACTACTTCGTGAGTGAGTCAGCTTGGGTTGTTTGACTGAATAACGTTAAGCACCTTCCTTTGGCTTCTTGTTTCCTCCTTTTTGGGCAACCTCCCAAAGGATAAGGCCTCCCTTCCACCATATGAGGGATCTCAACCTCCTCCTCTACCCCTTGTCGAGAGAGAGTCTAGGATGATTGCCTCGCGACATCCAAATTCCCCCACGAATTCTCGAGACACATTTTGACTGAACTTGCTGAAGGAGGCTGCGACGTCAAGGCTCCGGTTGTAATCTCTTTCTTTCTCTTAATTGAATACTTGACAGATGTTTTGGTTCTCGTCTTGTGTTGACGTGATTTATGTTTCACAATACGTTTAATTCTCCTTGACTAATTAGCTAGTTATGAATGCAAATATTGTCTTGTATGCTGCTTTTTTCCTTTGATCTTTGTGTAGGAACCTGAGTACCATTGCTAAAGGACTGCGACGTGTCGGGATGAAGATCAGGAGACTGTTTCCACAACTATGACGACCGTGTTGGATCTAAGGTAGGATATCTATCTTGACTCATTTCATTCATTAACTAGGAATCGACGCATTAGCATGTCCTCTTGCTGATATACCCACCTTAGGGCTAGAGAGATAGCCTCTTTCTGTAGAGGGGATTTACCTACACAACAATATGAATCGCAGGGTTCGGTGGTATGTGTGGATGGCAGTTTCCTTCCCTAGAATGTAATGCTTCCATTGTCAATAGGCCCGCACAATGGAATACATCTCTTTGTCATAGGTGGGATAATTTTGAACGATTTTTGAAAGTGTATCACTGTGATATGCCACTGAATGCCCCTGTTGAGTAAGAACTGCACCATTAGCTTAATTGAAGGCACCTGTCTCGATCTCAAATGGTTGATGCAGGTCTGGAAATGTGATCATTGGTGCAGAGCAAAGTCAATTCTTTAAGTCAGCGAACACCTTCTATTGGGATCTAGACAAAAATAAATTTGATTTTGATCCTCCCTTGGTGACTTGACTCAAAGGCCAAGTGATATGAGAGAAAACCGACATGAACCTGCGGTACAAGTTGGTAAGACCCAAAAATAGGTAGAGCTCTATTAGATTTTTTGGGGTTGGCTAATCCCGAATGACCTGTATCTTGGCTGGTTCCAGATGCACACCCCTCTCATCAATGATGTACCCCATATATTGAACCTGGGTCATGCCAAAAGTGCATTTATCCAAATTGACACACAAATTGTGTTGCCGCAGTGTTTATAGGACTTACCGAATGTGGTGGAGGTGCTATTCCCAACTCTGGTTTAAGATTAGGATGTCATCCAAATAGACCACCATGAATGAGTTGGTGAGGTGTCGCAAGATGTAGTCCATTAGCCTAATGAAGGTTGTGGGGGAAATCATCAACCTGAAAGACATGAACAAACATTCAAAAATACCCTCCTTAGATTTGAAAGCAGTCTTCCACACATCGAAGGGTTCAATTGGTACCTGGTGATAACTTGACTTCAAGTCAATCTTGCTGAAATATTTGGTCCCCTTGAGTTGGTCTAGCAATTAATGAAGCCATGGGATCGAACACCTATTCCGGATAGTGATCTTTTTCAACGCTCAATAGTTAATACAGAGACTCCAAGTCCTGTCCTTCTTCTATACCAACATGATTAGGCTCCCATAGGGTGATGAACTTGACCTAATGTGCCCTTTTTGCAACAACTCCTAAAATTTGCTCTTGATTTCATAATTCTCCATAATAGAGTGTTGATAGATTGGTCCATTTGGTAGCGACGCACCCGGGTTCAGATCAATGGAGTGCTTGACCAAATATTATAGAGGTACCCCTACGGGTGAGGTGAAGATGTCCCTGTACTACTCCACGACCTTGTCCATATGCTGCTGCCATGCGGAGGAGCCGTATTTGGAGGTCGTGGCCACAATCTTCTTCTAGCCCTAAGGGCGAATGATAAGGAAATTTTTTTTCCTGGTCTAGGAGATGATCTTACTGCATTGCTTCGCAGTGATCACAGAGTTGGAAAAAGGTAGTGCTACCTCTAGTATCCTGTACAAATTATTTCCCAAATTAATAATAATAGTTCTAGGCCTAGATTCATACACAACATGTCACTTTCATAAGTATGGTTGTCCTAATAATACATCAAAAAAATTGAGAGGAGCAACATCAAAAAATACCTCATACATGAAAGGCTTGATGCTGTGGGGGAGGCAACACTACTGGCTGACGCGAATATCTCGTCCTTGGTAAAGCCACCTGATGCTGTACAACTGTGGGTGTGTTGTGGTCGGTATGCCTAGTCGCATCAAAACCTATGCTGAAATGAGGTTCTTTTGGCTCCCACTATCAATAGTGAACTTCATCGGAGAACCCTTCACCCACATTTGTGAGTGGAAGAGGCACTCCCCCTCCTCTAAATCTTTTGGCTCATCCTTTTTGATCTTGGTGGTGGCAATAGTGGATGGGTTCCACATCATTAATTTGATTCCCTTTATCAATCCCCTTATAGGGTTATGAATTAGATTTAGAGCATGCATATGATTTAGGAGCCTTCATCTCGGCCACCAGTGATTGCTTGACTTAACACTCACTTGTGTTGTGAGTGGAGCTCTTATGGAACTCACACCGCTTTCCTATGTCCTTCTTTGTTTTCGTGGTGTTTTTATTTGCTTATGGCTTCAATAGGTTGTCATGGGTCACCCCGCCTTGGATTTGTCCTTTGTTATTTAGTTTTGGGGCACCTTTCCCTTTCTTCATATTTGCAGATCCAAAGTCCTTCTTCTTCTGTTTAAACTTCTAATCGATATTGACAACATATCAATAGGCGGAACCGAGTGAGGAGATGTCCGAGAACTCCATTTCATCTTGGATTTACTTATGAATACAATCTGGTTACTTGAGTACCAAATTCTACTCAGAATCCTTTATACCCAGCTTCGTGCGAAGGGCATGAGAACCATTTGTGAACTTCAACACATATTGGTACCTTCCCTACTGCAGCGTGGACCACTTTATGCATTTATCTTCATAGTTATCGATAGGGTAAAATTGTTCCTTGATGGAAGCTTAGAAAGAATACCAAGTGGGTTCGATTGAAAAAAATGAGGATTCCCTCTCATCCTTCTGCTCATATTAGGTTTCCCACTAGTCTTTGATGTGCGGGGCAATTTTCAGGAGTGCAAAAATAATCTTTTCCAGGTCGGAAAAGCCATGAGCTGAAAAATATCCTTCCAACAGATTAACCACTTATCTATGGCGTCCACATATATCTGGCCCTCAAATATGGGAATGTCAAAGTTAACTTGTACCTTAAAAGGGTGGTGCCTCTCGAGTGGCTGTCAGACGAAGATGGGTTGCCTGTGGGTAGTCGTCGAAGGATTTGGGCAAAGTTATCCATCACCACGTTCCTCTGTTTCTTGAGGGCCTCCTTGAGAAATATTTTTAAAGGGTCTCTTTCTCCCTCATATTTCTCTTCTTCCTCCATGGGAGGCCATCGGGGTTTGCGAGGATGATCTTGCAAAGGTTCAATGAGATCAAGCCTTAACTCCTTATAACCTGACCTCGTTGGGGACATGCAAAGAAAAACCGAGAAAGAGAAAACTACTATGATACCACCACTGATCCAAACTTATGCAGGAACGCAATAAAAAAAAAATATAAACATAAACACATGAGTGCAGTGGAAATAAAACTTCATTTCATTGATATCAAATAAATGAACTATTCTTACATACAAAATGGAAATAAACTAGCTCGGGCAATGGTAGCTAATCTTTGAGAAGAGATGTGGCAGCTACATGCCTCTGAATTGTGTTACAATGAGGATCAAGGGCCTTTTTATTTTTGAAAAAAAAGGGAAAACCCTAAAAAAACAAAACCATATCCCCAGGAGGTGGAACGCCGAGAGTTTGTGGGCCCCTTTAGGGTTATTTGGGTAGCCAACTTTCCGGGGTCGTAAATTGGTCATATAATCTTCGTTTGGCACGTACAATACCTTGTTGGAAAGATATCTCTTAGTACTATAGAATTTTCCACAGGCCCTTGCCTATGGCTGCAGGCCCCTTCATATGACTGTGGGCCTGCTGCAGACCTAAAAAAAATGCCGTTTAGATGGTCAAAACTACTCCGGACGTTCAAGACCCGAAAAAATGCTAAAAATAGTAAATGTTGCTATAAATAAGGAAAATAATAAAACTGACTCGAGACTGTGTTAAAATGGGGCTGAAGTGACTTTTTAGTATTTGATCATAAGATAAACGATAAAAAACCAAAACGCTAACACCAATAGATGGAACACTAAGAGTTTGTGGGCCCTGTTGGGGTTATTTGGGTAGCCAATTTCTTGGGGTCATAACTTGGCCATATTATCTCTATTTGGAACATACGATACCTATTTGGAAAAATATATCCAAGTACTACAATATTTTTTGTGGCAATGGATTGTTGCAGATTGGGGTCAAAACTGCTCCGGAAATTCATGACCTGAAAAACTGCTAAAAATAGTAAATGTTGCTATAAACAAGGAAACTGATGAAACTGACTAGAGGTTTAAGTGGAATAGGTGGGTGACCACCAATATCCACTTGGATCATGAGAATGCTTCAAGATTGAGATTCCTTGGACCACGTAATGGATTATGAATACTTCCCTAGTTAATAGGGAGTGTTGAAAATTGTAACTAGGTTCGGTCTTCATAATGACCTAATTGTAATCATTATATTGTATATTACTTATAAAAGAAAGAAATAAAATTATATTTTATTTTTGGAGTATGGGATTGATACTCAAGTTTGAGTCAAAAGGATGGTCTGCATGCTTTTAGGTTTTCTATGTCGTTATAGGGTAAAGAATAAATTTAGTCATGTGTCATAGTCCCATTTGGACTAATTGTAGTAAGGAGAAATATTTATTTGATCAAGAAAAATCCACTTATAAACCCAAGAACAAGTCGATCGAAGGCGTAGTTCAAGTCTGCCTAAAGGAGGGGAATTTGACCATCAAGAAAGGCCATAAAAGGGGAGGAGCTTGAGGCATTTAGCACACTCATTAAGCATAAGTTCGATATATAATAGCGAAGGTGAAGAAGAGTAGATGGGAGTATGAAGAAAAAGAGCGGAATTTGAAGTTTTAAGCTAAATATTTTCTTGTCTCGCTTCCAGGGTTTGTGAAGTTTCCAATTGCAGGAGGAAGAAGCTGTAGGGTCGAAATTCTGTGAAGTAGTTGCAGGTCTCGAAGTTACAGTATTGAAGTTCTGGAAGCTGCCTTAAAGGAGTTATTACTGGGGGATAGCTTGGGGCTTGGATGTGTTGAGATTCAACAAGAAAATTTCAGCACCCACGCCTAGTGCATTAAGAACCTACACTAAGGTGGGGCCCATAGTGCTATTTTTTGGTGCATGTCTATTTTAGTTATCCCTTAATTAAGATGTACAATAAACTATAATCTATTCTCAATAATGACTTGAAATATTTAACTGAAAGTGATAAACTTAGTTAGCTAGTGGATTTTGAATTAGAGGTAGTTGGTGAGGCATGCAAAGTAATTCTAGTTATAAAAGAGTTTGAAGTGCAGTGGTGCATTAGTTAATGCAGGTTGTAATCAGTTTAACTCAGTTAAGTGAGTTAAACTCAGTTATGCTAGTTGTAACTGAAGATACACTAGTGAGAGATCAAGTGAATTAAATATTAATTAATTAACAATTAATGATCTCACATGCAACTGAGGGTTTACTATTATTAGCTGCATGCATGTCAGATATAGTGTAGACCCAGTTGAGTTCTAGGTGAAAGGGAAGTTGACTATCAGTTGTAGGATTAGTGGGTTGCACACGTGCAACCAAACACCCATTGGAGTTCCCATGATACTTGCGTAGTCAAGGAAGGCCAAAATTCCTATATTTTAGGGATTTCATTCATCAGGGATTGTGCAAGCAAGGAAGGTTTTCTAGAGGCTAAGAATTGGCTATGTGTTGGTCAGTTTTTTTCATGACAGTGTGAGAAAATTAGCTGAGTACTAGAGGGCTCTTGTGAGAAGATTTTTGTATTTAAATGTTTCACAATCCATGCTGAATATACAATGGAAGATAGTGGGGTTTTTAGCTGTGAGCTTTCCCCGAGAAATTATCTGTGTTGTGTGTGATTTGATTCTTCTTTACTTCATGTGATTAGCGATTGTGTTTTTAATTCCGCAAAATATTTGTAGAAGCGATTTAGTATTTAACTTTAGTACATTGTTAGATTGGGTGAATCCAAGATACACATTCATGTTGTATAATTTATACATGGTATCAGAGCACAGGAAATTGCAAAAGTGAAGCAGAAGCTGAGTTTGTGACTGGATAGAATTCGAATTTGTAGAAAGAATTTCTTGGTGCTACAATTGATTCAAGATCGAAATGGCTTTCAATGGGTTGAGGTTGGAGTATGCACTCGAGGCAGCTCAAACTATATTTCTTGGAAGGACAGTATGGAGGCAATACTCAAAGACAATGTCTTGAAATAATTCATTGACAATGACGTTCCTAAACCCACTGCGGAAAATGCTGGAAATCTTGATGCATGGCAAAAAAAAGTGGCAAAGGCGAGGAGGATCCTGTTGGAGGGAGGACGAGACCACATTGTCTCAAGCCTCCATGGGAAAGCCACACCATATGCAATATATAATGCTTTGAAATATCTATTCCAAAGCAGAAACGACCATAGGAAATTAGCACTCAAAGATAAACTCAGGAAGATCAAGATGGAAAAGGGAGGCACCATTCCAAAATATATAACAAAGTTTTTCCAATGTCGGGATGAACTGGGTAGCGTTGGAATAAAAATCGCTAATGATGATTTGGTGAGCTTGGATCACCTAGGACTTCCCAAGAGTTGGCATAGTTATCAAGACTCTGTCAATGGAAGGGAAAAATTATCAGATTGGGAATGACTTTGGTCGGATTTGGTGCAGGAGGAGTTCAGACGGAACAATAGAGATGGATATTCATCTAAGAATGAAGATGAATAGGATTGTGCTTTGGCTTCCAAGGCGAGGAAGGGGAAGGGGAATAAATTCCATTGTAAATCTGAGTCCAAGAATGGCAGGAAGTAGGACATGTCCAAGGTGAAGTGTTTTCATTGTCACGAGCATGGGAATTTTGCTACTAACTGTCCACAAAAGAAGAAGAAAAAGAAGGCTAGAGGATCTGCAGCTGGTGAGGCCCTTGCCTCACAATTTGAGCTTGAATTATCATTAATCACATGAATGGTGTCCAATTCATTGGGATTTGTGTGGTATTTGGATAGTGGCGCTTCCTTTCACATGGCGAGAGATAAGGAAATTTTTCAGTGACTTGGAGGAGAAGGATCTCTAGATGCATATTGAAATGGGTGATTACGAGTGGCACAGTGCTACCAGGATTGGTACCATTACCTTTCAGAGGCAGTCAGGTAAACCATTTCAATTTAAAGATGTAATGCATGTACCAGGTTTGAAGAAAAATTTAGTCTCAGTCGCAATGTTGGAGGATAGAGGCTATGATGTTGTTTTTTGTGAAGGAAAAGCTTTCCTGTGACATAAAACAATAGGACAAGCCAAGAGGATAGGGATTCAAGTTAAGAATATTTACAAGCTGGAGGTAGATGGGTGCGCAACAATGATGGGCAAGGCAGATCAATTGGTAAGCCAGGATGACAGCAAATTATGGCACAGGAGATTGTGCCATCTTCACCATGGAGCCTTGAAAGTCATGCAACAGATTTCTACTGGTCTTCCCAGGGGTACACTTGCGCAGTCAGACACATGCAAGGGATGTACTATGGGAAAATATGTAAAGGCCACCTTTCATGAGAAGGAGAACCGAGCTTCGGGGATCCTTGAGACAGTTCACACAGACGTGTGTGGTCCTTTCTATGTTGCTTCGACAACAAAACATAAGTACTATGTTACATTTGCTGATGAATTTTCTCGTAAGTGTTGGATCTTCTTCATGTAGAATAAATATCAAACATTCTCTAAGTTCTTGGAGTTGAAGGCACTAGTGGAGAAAGAGTTGGGGAAGCAAGTGAAGGCTCTTAGGAGCAATAATGGTGGAGAATACATCTTTAACTAATTCAAGAACTTATGCAACAAAGAAGGAATTCGAAGCGAACTCATAACGTCTCATAACCCACAACAGAATGTGGTCACAGAGAAAAAGAACATAACTATTGTGGGTGAAACATGAGCGATGTTGCATGATCAAGGCTCACCGATGCATCTGTGGGCAGAAGCATGCAACACATCGGTACATGTGCATGATACCTCATAGGATACTTGGCATGAGTACACCTGAAGAGGCTTTCACTGGTAAGAAACCTGATGTTTCACACTTTAATATTTTTGGCTCATCTGTTTATGTGCATGTGACCAAGGATGCTAGGAAGAAGCTGGAACCAACAGTTGAGGTTGGGATTTTTGTGGGGTGCACTGAAACACCCCATAATTATCGTGTGTATTTTCCAAACAAAAAAATGACTATTGTGCGACAGGATATAAAATTTGATGAGAAAAAATCCATGCAGTTGTTCCTTGAGAGGGAGTTGGAATTGCATGTGGAGGAGGAACTGTTGGTTCCCAAGGATGATTCTCAAGATGTGGATCAACCACAAGAGGAGGTTCATGGAGTGAAGGAAAACACTCATGCAGAGCCATCCATCAGAAATGGCAGAAGGCGCACCACAGAAGCTAATAGATTGAGACTTGATGCTGCGGAAAATGTAGGAGCCCCTACTTCACAATGTAGACAAAGACAGTCTCTTGACTGATTTACTGGATACATGGATCTTATGAGAAAATGTATTGTGACTAAACCATATTCCTTTCAGGAAGCAATGCAACAACCAACTTGGGTTGATGCAATGGTGGAGGAATATGACTCCATTATCAAGAACAATGCATGGGAGATAGTCCCAAGACTGATCGACAAATAAGTGGTTGGACTGAGATGGATCTACAAGGTAAAGCAAGCTGCTGATGGGAGTGTGGAGAAATAAAAGGAAATATTTGTGGCTTGAGGATTCTCATAGATCGAGGGGATAGATAATGATGAGACTTTTGCACCTATTGCAAGGTACTCTTTCATAAGATCCATCCTTGCACTCTCAGTGTAGATGGGTTGGCGCATTCATCAGATGGGTGTGAAAATTACGTTTCTCAATGGGATCATTGAGGAAGAGGTGTACATAGAGAAACCATAAGGTTTCGAAATCTTCAACATTGAGTCACATGTGAGCCAAATCAAAAGAGAACTGTATGGGCTTAAGCAAGCATCCCGCACTTGTTACACTTGGATAGACAGCTATTTCACCGGACTGGGCATCACCAAAAGTGAAGCAGATGCAAACCTGTACTAGATTGTGGTTGAGGATAAGCTATTGATTATTGTTCTTTATGTTGATGATCTAATTTTGACTGGTGATGAGCATCTGATACACTCATTCAAGGAGTATCTTACAAGGGAGTTAAAAATGAAGGACATGGGACTCCTTCATTATTTCCTTAGATTGGAAATATGGTAGCGGGATGGTGAAATTTTTGTGTCTCAAGGCAAGTATGAAAAGGAGATACTGGGTAAGTTTCACATGGAGAACTGCAAACCCATGGATACTCCTCTTCCAAGAAATTGGAGGAAGGAGTATGCTACTTATGGAGAGGTAGTGGATGCTACTCTCTACAGGCAATTAGTTGGTTCACTGATGTATCTAGTGAACACCAGAACAAACATTTTCTAAGTAGTTAACCAACTGAGTCAATCTATGGTTAAGCCTACCAAGCTATTTTGGAAGGCGGGGAATCATGTCTTGAGATACCTGAGGGGCACACCAGAGTATGGTATATGGTACAGATGGACAGAGGGAGTGAAGCTTCAAGGCTTCACGGATGTAGATTGGGCGGGCAGTTCATCAGACAGAAAGAGCGCATCAGGAGGGATCTTTAGGATAGGATCGACAATAGTTTCTTGGTACAACAGGAAATAAAGATCTGTGGCACTCATTTCAACGGAAGAAAAATACATCAAAGTAATTCAAGATACATGTGAGGCTATCTAGATGAGCAAGATTTTGGTTGGTTTGTTTAGTTCTCAGATGGATCCGACATTGATTCATTGTGATAGTCAGAGTTGCATTAAACTCTCCCTTAATCCTATGTTTCATGATAGGTCCAAGCATATAGATATCCAATACCATCATCTTAGAGATCGTGTGCAGAGAAGAATAATGTTGCTTCAGCACGTTCCCACGGAAGATCATGATGCATATATTCTGACGAAGGCGATCACCAGGAGAAAATTCGAATACCATAGAGATAGGATCAGGGTGAAGGTTAATCCCTTTCTTGTTGAGAGGGAGTGTTGAGATTCAACAAGAAAATTTCAGCACCCACACCTAGTGCATTAAGCACCTACACTATGGTGGGGCCCATAGTGTTATTTTTGGGTGCATGTCTATTTTAGCTATCCCTTAATTAAGATGGACAATAAACTATAATATATTCTCAATTATGACTTGAAATAGTTAACTGAGAGTGATAAACTTAGTTAGCTAGTGTATTTTAAGTTAGAGGTAGTTGGTGAGGCATGCAGAGTAATTCTAGTTGTAACAGAGTTCGAAGTGCAGTGGTGCATTAGTTAATGCAGGTTGTAATCAGTTTAACTCAGTTAAGTGAGTTAAACTCAGTTGTGCTAGTTGTAATTAAAGATAAACTAGTGAGAGGTCAAGTGAATTAAATATTAATTAATTAGCAATCAGTGATCTCACATGCAACTGAAGAATTACTATTATTAGCTGAATGCATGTCAGATCCAATGTAGACCTAGTTGAGTTCTAGGTGAAAGGGAAGTTGAATATCAGTGATAGGATTAATGGGTTTCACACATGCAACCAAACACCCATTGGAGTTCCCATGATACTTGCGCGGTCAAGGAAGGTCAAAATTCCTATCTTTTAGGGATTGCGCAAGCAAGGCAGGCTGTCTAGAGGTTGATAATTGGCTATGTGTTGGTCAGTTTTTTTCATGACAGTGTGAGACAATTAGCTGATTATTGGAGGGCTCTCTTGAGAATAGTTTTGTATGTAATTGTTTCATGATCCATGCTGAATATACAATAGAAGATAGTGGGTTTTTAGTTGTAAGCTTTCCCGTAAATTATCTGTGTTGTGTGTGATTTGATTCTTCTTTACTTCATGTCATTAGCGATTGTGTTTTTAATTCCGCAAAAGATTTGTAGAAGCGATTTAGTATTTAACTTTAGTACATTGCTAGATTGGGTGAATCCAAGATATACATGCATGTTGTATAATTTCTATAAGATGGTTTTCTAGCTTTGGTATTTGGGTATTGGAAGTATCATGTGTACTTTGTCTCTTTGAGATCTTCATTGATTTTGGTAATTACTTTATGAATTGAACTAAATAAGTAATAAAAGGCCAACTAACATCACAAGTAATTTTAAAGATAAGGAAAATAAGTTATAATTTGCAAGTCTCTATATTTTCCGACAAGGTGAGACTCCATGATCAACTACAATCACTCACCTTTAGGAATACATAAATTATCAAATATGTAGAATTAACCATTACAAAGTTTGTAGTCAACTGTGTTGTCACCATCATGCACATGAATCTAGCTCCGCAACTACTAAAACACCTCCTTGAAGTCCTCATCCTTTGTGTAGTCCTCTTTATATGCATAATGAGTGGAATGCTCCATGTGCATAAGAGTTCCCAAAGATATGATTTTTTATGTGGGTCACCTTGAAATCATGTTGGCCAACTTTTTTGTGCTTCCCTTCTTGTACTTGATTGCTTAATAGAACTACTATAGAAACCCCATCCACTTGTAGTGCTTGGTTTATCATGGCTTACTCTAAGCCTACATAAATTGTAGAGGTTGGTGATCAATGTATATTAATGTCTCCTTGTCGATCAGATAGTGTTTCTACTTGTGAAAAAATCTTTCGGTAAAAATCACATCCAAATAAATTTGGTCGACGCGTTTCGAACCAGCCAATGTGGTTCATCATCGGGACTTAATGAAAAATCTGATCAGGAAACCCAATTAAATAGATACGAGAAGCTCCAACTAGCCGTTGAAAGATAACAGCTAGTTTGACTAAATCAAAGTCATAAAATCAAAAAATCAAAAATATATATATAAAATGATTAAAGATTATAATATGAAATAATATGAATATTATTTATTTTTAATTTTTCCTAGAAGATTAAATAAATATAGGATTATTTCTATTAATAGAATAATAGTTAAAATATTTATTTTGTCTAGAGCCCTTTGCATCTAGAGCCCTTTCCTCTTCCCTTTTTCAACCTAAGCTTTGGAAAAGATTTGTCGATGACACTTGTGTTGTGTGGCCTCATGGTAAGGAGAAATTGTACTTTTCTTCCAGCATATTAATGATCAATCTGACTTCATTAAGTTCACCATGGAATTTGAAGATAATGGTAGCTTGCCTTTTTTTGATGTCCTCCTTTCTAGGAATGAAGATGGTTCTTTTTCTCATCAATTTTTTAGAAAGAAGACGCACATTGAGCAGTATTTACATGCTAGTTCTCACCATTTCCCTGCTCAGAAGCTTGGGGTTCTCAACACCTTAGCTACCAGAGCCTTTAGAATCTCTGATGTAAACCATTTTGAAGGTTGAAAGGCTCATCTCCTTAAAGCTTTTAATAAAAATGGTTATAGTATAAATCACTGCCTTAAAGATTTTCAATTAAAAGCTGAAAGGGGTCCTAGAGTTAAGAAAGATCCTTGCGATCGGTTATCTGGAGTTCACCTTCCGTTTATCCAAGGTACTACGGATAAGATCGCTAGGATCCTAGAGAAGTTTAATGTTTCCTCAACGTTTAAACCCTACCGCACCATTCAAAGTTCCCTTAGGTCTGTTAAAGACCCGATTTGCCCTAAGGATGGTAAGGGTGTGTACTTGATTCCATGCTCTTGTGGGACACCTTACATTGGTGAAACGGGTCAGTCTATTAATCAAAGAATTCATGAGCATGTCTCTGACCTTAAGCATAATAGATCACACTCCTCGGCCTTAGCAAAGCATGTTCAGAAGACTAATCATCACATTTGCATTGAAGATGCTAAGGTGATTGCGAAGATTGACCATTTCCACCACTGCAAGTTGCGAGAAGCCTTGGAAATCGAAAAGAGGCCTCTTAACCTCAACAGGGACGATGGGTGGATGGTTAGCAGGTGTTGGATTCCTGCTCTTCATTCCTAAATTTTATTTATTTATTTATTAATTTTTATTTTATTTGATTTTAATTTTTAGTTTATTTGATTTGATTTTATTAAAATAGATTTATTAAGTTAAAAAAATAAAAATAAATAAATAAACAAACAAATAAACAAATAAATAAATAAAATAAATAAATAATAATAATAATAATAAAATGAATTTAATAAATCTATTTTAATTAATAGAATCAAATAAAATAAATTAAAATAAAAATTGCTAAAAATTAAATTATTACTATTATTATTATTATTTATTTATTTTATTTTACTTTATTTATTTATTTTTTTATATTATAGTAGCATTTAATCCTTTATGTTTTTAAATAATATTAGACAAAATAAATATTTTAACTATTATTCTATTAATAGAAATAATCCTATATTTATTTAATATTCTAGGAAAAATTAAAAATAAATAATATTCATATTATTTCATATTATAATCTTTAATCATTTTATATATATTTTTTGATTTTTTGATTCTATGACTTTGATTTAGTCAAACTAGCCGTTATCTTTCAACGGCTAGTTGGAGCTTCTCATATCTATTTAATTGGGTTTCCTGATCAGATTTTTCATCAAGTCCTGATGATGAACCACACTGGCTGGTTCGAAACGTGTCGACCAAATTTATTTGGATGTGATTTTTACCGAAATATTTTTTCACAATTTATGGATCACAGAAGCAATATTCCTAAAAGTGTTTCTAATTCTTCGCATCTTGCACTGGGGGATAGATCTCCTTATCATAGGTAGGGTAGTTAAGAATTTTCCAATGGAATACTTCGTAATGGTAGCATATAATCCTTCCTCTTTGCATCCAGATTGATTGCTTAACACACCCACTAGCATATGTCTCCACTTGAAGGATTGTTGCAATTTCAATAATGCAAGATTCAATGCTTGACTAGTATTCTTATTTAACTCCTAAAAGACTCTTCGTTGACTATTTCCCCATTAGAAAATATTTCCACTCATTGTTATGGCATGGAGTGGTGTTGCCACTGATGAAAATTAGGTTATGAATTTCCTCAGGTAATTTCCTCAATTATTGTGTTCCCCCAACAATACTCTAGAACTCAAAAACATTAGTAGGCATTGGAAACTTCATGATGGCCTCTATCTTTGTAGGATCTGTTATCACTTATAATTTTGTGAAACATTACTTGACATGGTCATACAGTTCATTTATCAAAGGTTTCAAGTTGGTATAGGAAAATTTTATTTTTTCATATTTAACCTATCCTAAGGTTTAAGACCACCTCCATTTCATCTCAATCCACCTCCATTCAGGTCATGTCATGTCCCATCAATCATCATTTTCTGTCAGTTTCTATTTCCCAAGCATTTAAATCTGAAAAGGACACTTTAGCCAGTTTTACCTGTTTTCGTAGTGTTTTACACTGTGAAATAACAATTTTCGCTGCAAAACTGCCTAATAGTTTCGTAGAAAAACTGTAAGAAAATGAACTAGCTACGCTACAAAAAAATATTTTTCTTCTGTCTTGTCAAAAATGATGCAAGGTGTCAATTCATGATTAGAGGAGTTAGGGTGGATGTCATTTGAATCTGTTAGGGTTATTTCAAATGTACAAAGCCAACTTTGAGGTCATCATTACCCCTTTTAGCATGCATGTGTCATGATTAAGGCATGAGTTGTCATTCAAACCATAAAAATTTACCCAATTAGTCTTTTTTTCATACTCCGCTTTATATTTGCATGCTATTGGATTTATAGAGAGCTGCTTCATCGAGCCAAGTAGGTTGCTGGCATTTTCAGAGGTTGCAGGTGTCATCTAGCAAGCGAGGCTAAGAAGATATAAAGTCACCATGGCTACAAGGAAGAAAAATAACAAAGGTGGTCACTGCCATAGATATGAGCCCATGGACATGAATTTTTTAAATGAAGACCCAACTGCCTTGGAGGTATTCAGAAGAACATGTTTCTTGTAATTCTGTCAAAGATTGCAGGGGTGCCATTTGTAGGTTTCAAAGGAGTTTTCTAACAGTTTCACTGGAACAACTTCAAAGGTGGGAATGTTAAACCTCACAGTAACACCAGACAACATTTCAGAAACAACAGGAATTCCTAGAGGAGGGGAACAATGGTTTAAAGGCATCAAGTTCACCATGTAAGACTGCAAAGACTTCATGAAACCAGATTATAGTGAAATTGATCTTACAAATGCCATCCCTAGGAATTTCATGAAGGATAAATTTTCAAAGCTGTCGCTAATAATTCAAAAGTATTTCACCTGTGAAGGAAGATTTCACATGGTCTATTCCTACCACCTCAGGCTTCTTCTGCATTTTGTGGGTAAGAGGTCACTTGAATTGCCCTTTTATTTATACATAAGTCTAGGTAAAATGTTAGACAAGGTTCAAGTTAAAAAAGAAGGAAATGAAACTTCTCTATTTCACCATGGTTTGATTAAGTTGTTGGTGTTATAGGAGTTGAAGAGATTAGGAAGAGATTGGACATCCTTTTTGTTCATGAGTGGTTTTGAAGTTGATGTTGTTACTCCTAAGAGAGCTTCCAAACCTAGAAATATTTCATCACCTATAGTGGCAGAAAAAATTGAAGAAGGGAATAGATCATCCCCAATAGAACCAATAAGCATGGAGACAAAGCCTTTGCAGAAGATTCAAACACCTAAAACCAAACCTGCAAAACAAAAGCCAATAGTTAGCAAACATGGCAGCAAGAGAGTTACTAGGAGCCAAACAGTGGTTAAGGATAACTTAGAGGACATATTGCATGAAATTGATATTGAAGAAACTCCCATTGTCCAAGCTAAAGATGTTGAAGATGGGGGAAGAAAGCTAAAGAAAGTCAAGTCAGCTAAAAAGTTAGAGTTTGCAGGTGATGATGCTGGTTTCATGTTTCAAGCTAGAAAGCCAATGACTAGACATGCAAGAAAGGTCATGGAGAGTAGCAAAGAAACTCATAAGGTCAGTGAAACTGCTCAACCACCAAGCATCATAGATCTTTCTTCACTTGCAAAAGAAGAGCAGGTTATCAAAAAAAAGAAGGGTAAAGAGAAAATCACTGAAAAATCAGAAGTTGAAACTTTTAAGGAGCAACTAAAAGAGGCAAACAAGAAGATATAAGTTTTGAAGAAAGAGGCAAAGAAGCATAGAGCCGAGAAAGTTCAGTTTGAACAAATGAGAAAATTTTGGGAGGATCAAGTCACAAGTGTCTCAAAGACCTTGGACAATACAAAAAAAATGATAAAGTGGACTCAGCCACTAAGAGGAGAGGTCAAGCATATCAATAAGATAAACCTGCATTTGCAATCCAAGAAAAAGGCATTAAAGGATAGAGTGCAAGACCTTGAAGAGCAATTGGAGCTGATTCATGAAGAATTGGAAAAGAAAGGTTTAAAGATGACAGTGGTAGAAGAGCTTATAGATCAACTGATTTTTAATGAGGATGAAACACCACAGGAGTAGTCAGTTGAGATTGAATATGCCTTAGAAGGTTCATTGCATGCAAAGAATCAAGTTTTTGCAGCTGGAGGTCAGTTTTTGAAGACAATTTTGAAAGGGGAAATTTCTGGGTTTTTACACAGTTTCGTAGCGTACCTCAGGCTTGAAGCCAGAAATACGCTACGAAAAAACCTGTAGGTGCCTTTTTGCATTTAAAGGTAGTTTTTGCATGTTCTAAGGAGGGGGATCCATGCTGATAAGGTGTCATGACATGATTGACATGATGGAACAACAAAAAATTGAAGAGGATGGATGGAAATGCTACTTTTCTCACGCTACCAAAACTCGCTACGAAATTGTCTTGTTTTCATAACGAACAATTGTTAAAGGTTTTTGAGCATCTTAAAGGAAGTTTTGGCCAGCTGGAGCCCTCGAACATGACAACGGAGCTTATTATCAAATATTTATGACTCAAAGGGAGTGCTATGAAGACATGTCACCAATCAAAGCGTCATTGAAGATAAGGGTCATCTATTCCTAAAAAACAAGATTATGTTCCATAGATATAGGATGGTTTTAAATATTTAAAGTGGTGATGAACTTCGTCATGTGTTTTTCGAGCATGTGATATTTATTTTGTAACCATCATGTAACTGTTTCACAGATAGGGTAGAGAAATGTAATAAATAGGAGTTAGAGTCCTATTAGGAGTTGGTTTCTTTAAAGGGTAGCTGTCAGTTTTCTGTTAGAAGTTATGTATTTCAGTTATGAAAGGTGTCATAGGATAATTCAAGGATCTAGCCACCAGGAAGATCATTCTTGTTATAAATAATGTCTATTTAAAGACAAAACATCGAAGTAGTAAGGGGTTGGAAAACATTTGCACCAAATTTTTTCTTGTATGTTTTTGACTCTTATCAGTAATACAAAGTGAATTTCTTATTTATAGACCTAAGATCCTTATGAGGTTTTGAAATATTATTGATCTATGTCTTTATGTTTATCACTTGCAGTAGGTTTCATTCCTAATTACTCAGAATTCATAACATTATGCTCTGACTTCCTTTAGTGATGAAATGACTATGTTTTCTTATGTTTTATGTGTGAGTTGCCTTTGTGTAAAACCTCTATCTGCCTCAGCTTCCATGTGAAGTCCTACTGTCACTGAGAATACTGATTTTTGACTCCATAGGCCCAACGGTAGCATGCCTGCATTTTACAACCTGCAATCATACAAATCAAGTTACAATTCCATAGATTTAGCCATCTAGTACTATTATTATTCAAAATCATAAACCCCCATTGAGAGATCCCTCTCAAATTGAAGAGGCTAATCTTCAATTAGAATTCGTTTGAAAAAATTACACTAAGTTGTTTGATGAGTAGCCAATCAGGTTCAATTTGGTGATAACAAGATCCATCTTCAACTCTCCCCCACCTATAATGTTAAATCCATATAATACTAGTGTAGCCCCTTTTTTTTATTGTTATTGTAGCCCCATTATTGTTATTTTTGTGCCCATGTAGTCCCCATATTGTTATTATGTGCCCCATAGGTGTAGCCCCATTATTGTTATTGTTGTGCCCATGTGGTCCCCATATTGTTATATTGTGACCCCTTAGACTCCTATATATAGAAGGTAGGTTTTTTCATTTGTATCATCCAATAATTGTTCATTTATGTAACATAAAAGAGGTGCCCCCCTAGAAGAGACTAATTTATAAGTCATTGATCTATCTTTTCTTGTATTTTTTGAGTTGGTTTCATAACATTTGGTATCTGAGCTTTGGATTCTAGGGTTTCGTTGCTTCAAATAGGTCATCATGGAATTTTCGATAAAAAATTGTTTGTATGAAGGTTTAGAAGCTAAAAAAAACCCATTTGTGCTAAAATCTGAAGAAACTTTGTGGAAAAAATTCAGATCTTGGTTCACAATATTTTTGGATATATGATTTGTGGAAGTTAGGGTTTTTGCAAGCTCCCGAATTTCATCTCAAGGAGGCGACCTTGGGAAAATTGTAATAACTCTCTCCCTGAGCATTGGATTGGAATTATGTAACAAAATTTAGTTTCTTGTGTATCGATTTCAGATCTGAAGGAGGAAAGAGTGACATGTGGCACGCCGTAAAACTTTTCTCTGTTGAACTAGTCCATAATTAGGTCATTGTGGGAGATTGGGCATAAATTTGTCTTGAAGAATCCAAATCAAGTTAGACATGTGGCATTGGAAAGAAGATTCATAGGGATAATAAAGGAATGAAGATAAAATCTTGGGGATCCGAAATTACAGAGATACATCAGTTTCAATATCGAGCTCCTCAAAACCAAGAAAAAAGTGTGTATTTTTTGTTTAAAATTTGGATAAGTCTTGTTTGAAAAATCATCTTGAAGTGATTCCAAGGGAATATTGAAGCACATATATCAATATTGGGTTCTAAAATGCCCCCTAAAAATAATTCAACACCCATTAAGTCCTCAGAAGGCTCTACTATGACTCATGAAGAGGAAGAAGTGCAACATGATATATCAAAATTACGAGACCAAGTGCAACAAATTTTGCTCTCGCAAAAAGTAACAAAAAATGAAATGGAAGCTAAGATGGATGGTTTGAAGAAAGACATGTATGGATTGAAGAATGGCGTGGAAGCTAAGATCGATGGTATAGAAGAGAAACTGAAAGGCAACATGGAAGACATGAAGAATGATCTAAAATTAGACATGGAAAGTTTGAAGGAAGGTTTGACAAAGCTGCTACAAGAAATGATTCCTAATGGTGAAACGGTAGTAGATGAAACTCATGATGAGAAAAAAATAAATGTTAATCATGATTTCACAGACTCTAATTTTGGATTTAAGAGCCACCATATTCCAAAAATTGATATGAGGAGGTTTTATGGCAAGGATCTGGTAACATAGATACTATAGATGGAGCAAGTCCCTGTTCAAACAATATTTCCAAAACTTGACGAGGAAGGAAAAATCATATTGGAACTTGAAGCACTCACAGAAAAAAGAACGCGACAACTACGAAATCAACCAATTTTAGAGTATCTCATCAAGTGGAATAACTTACCAGCTGAATATTCCAGATGGGAGGATGAGACTTTTATACAGAAGCATCCAAAAGTAATCAAGCGTCAAGGAAAACACTTTTTTGAAGGAGAGGGGCATGTTAGATCCATATAATACTAATGCAGCCCCATTATTGTTATTGTTGTACCCCTGTAGTCCCCATATTGTTATTTTGTGCCCCATAGGTGTAGCCCCATTATTTTTATTGTTGTGACCATGTGGTCCCCATATTATTATATTGTGACCACTTAGACTCCTATATATAGGAGGTAGGTTTTTTTCATTTGTATCATCCAAGAATTGTTCATTTATGTAATGTAAAGGAGGTTTCCCCCTTGAATAGGATGATTTATAAGTCACTTATCTATATTTTATTCTAATTTGTGAGTTGGTTTCATAACATATAACATATCCCAAATACACCAAAGACTACCGTGCAAACATACTTCTTGATATTTTCCAATAGCTGGTGCTTCTTTTATATCTCTAGCACATGTATCAAATGTGAGATGTCCTCCTCATAGGTAGCATTGTATGCTAGTACATCATCCAAATAAAAAATAAGAAATAAATCTATCAAGGGTGCAATATATCATTCATTAGTCTCCTAAACATAACCAATGCATTACATAGGACAAACGACATGACTAACCACTCATGCAAACCTTACCTAGTTTTAAAGGTGGTATTTCTAGGTATCTTCTTATCTAACCCAAATATGGTTATATCTTGATTTTAACTCTAGCTTGGTGAAGTATTTAGCCTACTACAACTGATCCAATAAATCATTTAACTTGGGCAGGGAGTACTTGTTCTTAAGCACGATTTGTTTAGCACCTTGTAATAAATACATATCCACTAAGTCTCATCCTTCTTTGTCACAATGATGATGGGTGAATGACAATGTGAGGTACTTCGTTGAATGGCACTATGTTCCAATAGTTGTTGAAACTTCATCTTCACCTCACTTCCATGTATAACAAACTACCTATATAGCCCAATGTTTAGCAATGAGGATTCCAACAACAACTGGAACTCGTTCTCCATTTCCCTCTTGAGTGGTAGCTATTTAGACTTCTAAAACAAACTCTTGTATCCCCATAGAAACTCTTCGAGTTTCTATTTATTAATACACCCCTCTAGGGATGAATTTTATCTTATAGACTCTTCTACAGACTGATTTTCCCTTGAAAATAGTAAAACATACTTCTTGCTAGAAATAATCAGTTTCTTTGCTTGGTTGGAACTTGCCACCAAATTTTTTGACTTGCCTTTATGTGCGTTGATGGTGAAGGTGATGAGGTGGTGCCAGTTGTATTTCTGCATGTAGATAACTTCTCACATGTACAAATAGGGACTCCTAAACACAACACCAGGTATATCCAATGGAACCGCTTCCATTTATACTTCATTAGTAAAGTCAACACTATTTGCGAACTTGTTTCTGCACTTCTTGGTTACCTTTATCTCTACCTTTTTTTCAACCCATCATAATGGGTATGGATGGTCATGAGTCATAAGTCCTAGTTTCTTGAACAAATCAGCTGTTATGAGATTTCTTGTGATATTGAGTCAAATAGAGCATCAATTTTTATCATCTTGACTTGTATCTATATAGGCAAGGGTTTAATCATTTCCTTCTCTTCCTGTTGTTGAAGGTTACTTAGATTCACCTTGTTCGACATTGAGGTAAAGGAAATCTTCTCATCCATTTCAAAGCCACTTTCCACCTTATTACTCGAATTTGTGGCCTTGAGAATTCATAAAAATAAGAGAAAATTATTGATAAAATGAGATATATGGTTTTAGGCATAAACCCTCTTAGACTCCTTCATCTTTCTCCTATTGTGGTATCATATCCCCTATAGGTACTCATGATTTGGTGATCTTGTTAATTCTTTTATTAACTGCATAAATAAATTACTTACAATATTAAAGAGGGGAAATTGGGATATATATCCCCTCGCCCTTGGAATAACACCATCATCAATTTTTATGTTATGAATCAATGTTTATCCAACTACTAATCCTCTATTTATAAAAATTATCCAACATTGCCTTTATAAATAAATAAATAAATAAATAAATATATATATATATATATATATATATATATATATATATGCTCCATATGGCTACCACAGATAGAACTCAACTCATTGTTTCTTGGACACACCCAGTGAATTCATGATCCCCATTAACATGTAACATAAATCTTCCAAAAACATATCATTCAAGTCTCATCTTTCTTCCATCTACTCACCCTCCAAGCTCAAGAATCCCCTTCTCTGCTACACATTCCTTCAAGCGATCCATCATTTTCCAAGGTTTCCTGACATAGGAAGGGTATAGAGACTTGTAGATTCTTATAGCCAAGGTGTCCCTTTGGCTTTCTCTAACATAGTATAACATATATCAACGACGATCAACGCATATATTAAAGTTATAGTGTCACTATAGTGAGATTATTTCCATACTCTTTAGCTTTGGTAGACATCATCTATCCTTCCTAGACAGGTCCATCATCAAACCCGTATCACATTCTTAGAGTTACCATTGAGATATTATCATAATAGTTTTTAGTCAAAAGTATTTTGTTTCAAATATATTCCATACATAAATTAGATTTCACAACTATGAGATTCTTCTCATGATGTTTGGCTCTTGCATGTGGTATTACATTGTCTTCATTATGGACTTACACTAATTTTCATATCTAAGACCATTCTAGCTACAATTTGAACTCAATCAACCTAACAACTATGGGTATGCATATAATCCTCCCATTGAATCATTTCAATATCCTTTGAAATGATCGCAAATTTCAGTCACTTTTATCTATTCATGATATGAAATAAAATATAAAACTATAATTCATTCTATATGCATTACTAACATTCTAAGCATTTCATAATATAAGCCAACATTTATTCCAGTAAATAAAAGTGCCATAATTGATGATCATATAATCACTCTCTTTGTTGGATACATATTTAGAGTTCATGATTAGTTAGTTTCACTTTATTTTAGGTGTGGGGGGATTCATACCACTAATTTCAATACTCAACAATTCGTTAGAAGTATTGGAAGTTCATTCCTTTCATGACATTCAGTCATGCAAATGCATGTTCCATACAATAAAGAATCCATTCAATGCATCAATCATATGTAACTACATAATTCATAATTGTAGGATCATTATTTGTATGATTCCATAGTCCATTTATGCATATTCACTCATTGCACTATTGCATTAATTTAGGTGTATCATAATGCCAACTCATGTTTGTCATAAACACGCCCCATGTATAGGGACAATTCTACATTCACTCCACAGATTCATCAACATATCTCTAAGGTAAAAATAGAGAAAGAAGCATTAATACCACATTGACTAGTTCAAATATAAATTCTACTAATAAGAAGTAAAATCATGGGTTAGACTATCCCTTTGTCCTAGCAGGTGTTCCCCTACTCTTTTCCTTTGCCTCTAGGAAATTATATTCTTTAATTTTCATTCCTGCAAAGTGCCTCCAAATTTTACTCATAAGAGCGTAATGGACATAAAATAATCCCAACATAAGTAAAGAAATCCCCTCTAATTGTTGAGAACTCATTTGACCTTGGAAAATGAGGCATTAGTTTGAGCTTCCATGTTATTTCAACCAGATTTAAACCTGTTCCACATTCCTACATAAGAGAGATTATCCATGGCCCATGACACCAATAGACTTAAAGTTGTGTTCAAACAATATAAACCATAGAGAAAGTTTCTGCTTCTTTCATCGGCCTCCCATAGTACTACCATATAAGGAAAGCATGAGAAGCCATTTCGATCACAGAATGCTAAGGGATATCACCTAAAATTTCATAATCGGATGAAACAAATGCCAAGTTCCAGTAGGGTAAATAACATTTCTTATAGAAATTAATATGCACGAGAAAAGAGTACCACTTGCGACTATGTGTGCCTAACCCATTGACAATGTCACTTCTGATGAACATCATTATGTTGTACTGGTATCCAATGATCTTGTACTAGCTGCTTCAAAATATTTGAATAAGGTCATGTTTCTTTAATCTCCTTCCATTGTGTATTCACTATAGCAATTCCTGTATTTCCCTTTCAATTATTTTGATGATTAACTACTTCAATGAATTATAGTGATGACTGGCTTCATTATGTCATTTAAGGAATGCTAATGCGCACAATTTTGTAAATTGCAATTAAGATTGAAAACTAAATTTATAATTTTACCTTTGTGCCTTTCCATTGTGATGACTTTGCTTGAAGGCCGATATGAATATGGGAAAAATAGTTTTGCTGTGATATCTTCCTCATCAGTATAAAAATAGTGTGTTTAGGATCGTCTCAAATTAGCCATTTGTGAAGTGGTTTATGTGTCAAGTTTTAAGTGTCTTTGATGAGAAATTTATGAGTTAATTAGCTTTTAAAAACTCATCCACAACAAATAAAATGTAGAGAAATAACACACATCAAGCACATTACACAATAGATGATAACGGAGTTCACCCCTCTTGGGCTACATCTCCATGGACCTGCTTCAAATGACTATGCCCTCTTGGGATTAATGGTCAATTGTATGATTACATGCACTTACAATGCTCCAATGGATTTGAAATCCACTCCATTGGATTTAGAAGACCCAAAAACCTCAAAAAAGACTTTTCAAGCTCTGAAAATGGTCTTCAGCTGATCTAGGCATGACCTTCCCTCCTGGTGGCCCTAGGCTTATTTAATCTTCAAAGTGGAAAAATCAGTTTTAGAAGTGCTCCAACGCCTTTGCAACATGCACCATCAACTTCAAAGCATCAAAATCATCTATGAATGATTCTTCTTGAGCCAAAATTGGTCGAAATAAGCAAAATTTATGCTTCATTAGATTTTTCCCTAGGAATATCCTCCAAAAATAGAACATCTCTAGTTAAGTCCGCCAAAATTGGAGTTGGCGCCGAAATTAGCAGAACCGCCAGACCTCTGTTGAATTAATCTCAAGATTAATTAAACGCAAGTGGAGTTTAAGTGTGCATTAAGTGGGATATTAGCGCATTAATCAAAATTACAAATAAATCTGAATTAATTCATATTAGCGCCTTAATTTGGGTTTAGCTCATAATTAATCTTGTTTAAATTGTAATCCACACCTTTTAGTAATAGCACCCACCGTAGGTTATGGTCAAGGGTCATATGTGAGGGGGATGCCCCCCTCCTTCGCTCAACGGTTCATACATATGAACTCAAATATAACTCGCAACCTGTAGTAATTAAGACTCAAAGTGGTGCCCTATTGGTATGGAGGGTGCGTTGTAGGTAGGAGGTCGTGGGGTTGAGCCCCGATCTCCGCCCAGCCCATGTATTAAAATTTTTCCACCGAATATTACAATAATATTAAACTTCAGAATTTGATACAAATTCAAACTTTGGATATGTATACAATGTGCACACCACCTTTGATAATTCGAACTTTGGCATATATGTGCAATATAACCCTGGTCCACCATTTTTTTTAAATTCACGTGTTTGGCACGATGATCAATAGGCTCTATCTTCTTCATATGGACTCCATTTTGAGTGAAACGAAGTGTGCTAGATTCCTAGTGATGGGTCCAATCCAATCGTTTTGGGTTTGTGTGATTCTGAGCACTTTGAATTTTTGGCAAATTTTTGCCCCCAATCCAAATTCTGATCACTCCTTCCCACTAACATGCTTTTGGACCCACAAAAGCTGGTTATATCATGAGATCTGAATACTCCTCTCTTTCCCAAGTTCTATACACTTCATTCTACTTGGAAAAATCTCCATGAAAACCACTTGGGTTCACTGACACTCCTTGCCTTGCAAATGGCTTGGCTCTTCAACCAATGTCCTCCTTTTTTCGCTGACCCAATCCAACACTTTTTGGCTGCTTGCTGACTGATAAAACACTTTTTTGTACCAAATCAACTCCTCAGTGCTTGGAAAACTAACTAATGGCCTTCCCACTGAGAATCTTGTTCCTCCTTTGCACAAACATGCATTTGATGCAAGCTTCTCCTTGGAAACCACTTTCCCAAGTTAAGCCCATCTGAGTGAACTACAACAATGAGTTCCAACATCAGTAATAACAAGAAAATAAATGACCATTCTTTTCACCTCCATGGTTCCAAATTCCACATCTGGAAGAATGCATTCGCCACCTCTTTCACTTCTTGGCGTCAGCACATCAAATGGTCTATAATGACTGAAACTTTTTGGCTACAAATTCTTTGACATCTAGTCACAAACACAACATCAATTTGCAAAACACATCATGCAAGAAACATAATTTGACAACATATAATTTTTCTCCTTCAAAGCAACAAATTTCACATCATGTGAACATCGCCATGTACTCTTACATCTTGGTGTACAAACCTCATCGACCAAACACAAGTCGGCACTCATGCCTCTTCTAACAATTGACTCTCAAGTCAAACATAATTATTGCACATTCTTTTTACAATAACTTGACGATTGTTCTTCCTTTCAAACACCTTCCTGGCATAAACATGCAACATGCATACAATTCTCAAATAAATGCATCAATCATAAAAATACATGCAAGGCCTTAATTGGATAAGAAATCTAACCATATCTTACCAAACCATTTCATGGCGCTTCTTTCAACTACACTTCATCATGTGAATCATCCTGACCCACATCAATTATGGAATCCTCTTTTCCATCCTTGTCAATCTCTCTCTTCACCTTCTTCAAATGCCGTGGATGACTTGCTCGATACAAAGTCCAACACTTATCTAAAAGATGACCTTGCTTATGGCAATGAGTGCAAAACAATTGCATATTCTTTTCCACATGGTTTCCATTATCCAATGGACCTTTGGCTTTCTGAATCCTTTGTTTTAAAATTTTCCTGTGCATGGATATATTCTTCCAACATCTTGAAACATTATGGTTATTCAAACCACAAAAGGAACATGAAAACTTTGTCCATATCTTATGTGAAGATTTACCATGTTTATCATAATAAAAAACAACTTGATTAAATACATATCTATACCTTGCACATTCACCTTTGTCATCTTCTTGAGGAGGTGAATTTGATGAGGTAGTGGCTCTATTTGGAATACCAACAATGGATTCAATGTCTTTAGAGATTTCAACATCCTCTTGTTTGTCATTTTCATTAGTTGCATGCTTATGAGCATCTTCTTGAAAATTGGGTGTAAAACTTTTGCATTCGTCATGAACAAAATATTCACAAGATTGAGGTAATGAACATGAAATCAAGGTCCTTCTTGGAACAACTTCATGTGCCTCTTTTTATTTGTATCATTCTCCATCATGTTGTCCATAACCAAGACCCAAATTCTTAGGACTTTCCTCAACAACAATTGGCTCAACTATGCCTTGTGCATGTTTTCCCAATCCTTTACCTTCATAGCCAATTTTCATCAATAATTTGTACCATATTCCTCTAGTGTGTCTTTCAAAAGAACCTACACATTCATCTTGAGAAGAATTAGAAGATAAAATTGATTTGCATACCTCTTTTTCATGCACATGCTTGGCTAAAAATTCCTTGGCATCATGGAGATAAGTCTCCATCTCATGCAACCTTGCTAGTTTTTCAATTTCAATATGGAGCCAAGTCTCCATCTCATGCATATTTTCAAGAATCTCTTGCTTCTCCTCCTTCATGGAAATCAACTTCTCTTTAAGTATAATTTTCTCCCTCTTATCTTTATACATCTCTTGCACCATATCATTCATGATGAAGAGCTTTTGCAACATCTCTTTATCAAATAGTTTTGCTAAGGAATATTGGCTAGAAAAATCACTTAATGAAGCTTCCATCACACTTTCAATGCATACAAAGCTTCTTTGCTGTGATTTGAGAACTTAGCTCTCAATCCTGAACTTCTTCTGAAGAGAAGGGATACACATAAACTTGCACACAGTTAAATTCTCTTTGCACAAATTTAAAACCAATAGCTAATTATTCTTGCTAACCTTGGCTAAAATGAGTTAAACTGTGCTCTGATACCAACTTGATCTGAATATGGGAAAACAATTTTTTCTGTGCTAGCTCCCTCATCAGTATAAAAATAGTGTGTTTAGGATTGCCTCAAACTATCTATTTGTGAAGTGGTTTATGTGTCAAGTTTTAAGTGTATTTGATGAGAAATTTATGAGTTAATTAGCTTTAAAAAACTTTTGTACAACAAATAAAATGCAAAGAAATAACACACCTCAAGCACATTACACAATAGCTGATAACGGAATTCACCCCTGCTGGCCTACATCTCCATGGACCTGCTTCAATTAGCTAGGCCCTCTTGGTATTAAGGGTCAATTTTCTAATTACATGCACCTACAGTGATCCAATGGCTTTGCAACCTACTCCATTGGATTCAAAAGACCCAAAAGCCTCAATATAGACTCTTCAAGCTCTGAAAATGGTCTTCAGCTGATCTAGGCATGACCTTCCCTCCTGGTGGCCCTAGGCTTCTTAAATCTTCAAAGTGGAAAAATCACTTTCATAAGTGCTCCAACGCATATGAAACTTGCAATATCATCTTCAGATCATAAAAATCATCTATGAATGGCTCTTATTGAACCAAAATTTGTCGAAATAAGAAAAAGTTATACTTCATTAAATTTTTCCCTAGAATTATCCTCTAAAACTGGAACATCTCTAGTTAAGTACACCAAAACTGGAGTTGGCGCCAAAATTAGCAGAACTGCCAAACCTCCTCTTAATCAATCTCAGGATTAATTAAAAATAAGTGGAGTTTAAGTGCGCATTAAGTGGGAGATTAGCACATTAAGCACAATTAAAAAGAAATCCGAATTAATTCATATTATCACTTTAAATCTGGGTTTAGCGCATAATTAATCCCGTTTAAACTGTAATCCACGCCATTTAGAATTAGTGCCTATTGTAGGTTATGGTCAAGAGTCATATGTGAGGGGGTTGGCCCCCTCCTCTGCCCAACAGTTCATACATATGAACTCAAATATAACTCGCAACCTATAGTAATTAAGACTCAAAGCAATGGCCTATTAGTATGGAGGGCGCTTTGTAGGTGAGAGGTCATGGGGTCGAACCTCGACCTCCACCCAACCTATGTATTAAAAATTTTCCACCAAATATTACAATAATATTAACCTTCAGACTTTGATACAAAGTCAAACTTTGATACAAAGTTGACCTTTGGATATGTATAAAATGTGCCCACCACCTTTGGTAATTCAAACTTTGGCATATATGTGCAATATAATTCGAATTTTCACCATAGCATAAATTCAATTTCGGCCTTGACCTTGGTCCACCATTTTTTTTAAAATTCGCCTATTTGGCACGACGATCAACGAGCTCTATCTTCCTCCTACACTCTCTGTTTTGAGTGAAACGAAGTGCGCCAGATTCCTGGTGAGGGGCCCAATCTGGTCATTCTAGTTTCGTGTGATTTTGAGCACTTTTAATTTTTGGCAAATTTTTTCCCCGATCCAAATTCCGATCACTTCATCCCACTGACAGGCTTTTGGACCCACAAAAGTTGGTTATCTCATGAGAGATGAGTACTCCTCTCTTTTGAAAGTTCTATCAACTTCATTCTGCTTGGAAAAATCTCCATGAAAACCACTTGGGTTCACTGACATGCCTTGTCTTGCAAATGGCTTGGCTCTTCATCCAATGTCCTCCTTTTGTTGGGAACCCAGTCCAACACTTGCTAGCTGCTTGCTAACTAATAAAACAATTTTTTATACCAAATCGATCCCTCGGTGCTTGGAAAACTAATTGATGGCCTTCCCACTGAGAATCTTGTTCCTCCTTTGCACAAACATGCATTTGATGCAAGCTTCTCCTTGGAAACCACTTTCCTAAGTTAAGCCCATATGAGTGAACTACAACAATGAGTTCCAACATCAGTGATAACAAGAAAATAAATGACCATTCTTTTTACCTCCATGGTTCTGTTGTGATATACAACAACCCCCATTTATTAAAATAAATGGGGACCCTTTAGAAATAATTAATAAATTCATTTTCATTTATTTTTAGCCTTAAGTAAAAAAAAAAAAAAAAACTTTAGTGTTGGGTATGTGTTATATTCTTTCCACGACTAGCCCCACGTGTTGTACGATGTGTCGGGCGTAGCAGGGGGGTCACAAGGGGGGCGGCAACCCCGCCTTTCAGGGTCCGGGGCAGTGCCCCAGCGAATTTTATTTTGATGTGCAGTCCCACTCATAGGCGGACCCACCCATGTTTTGTGCATGAGTTTGCACATGGTTTTTTTGGGGTACGATGGTTTTAGACCCCTCGTATTTTGTAGATCCGGTCAAGGGAACTACGGTTATGTTCTAATCCAGGGTTAATGGATTGGGGTTTATGTATGCTTTGGCGTGTATATATATGTGTTGTAACACTAAAAGGAATATAATAAAAAATCAACCTGGTCGTCCCAATTTGGGATCCAGGGGAAAATCTCTATGTTTATCTGTTTTATGTTTTATGCTCTCGCTATTGTTTATTTTATGTTATAAGATTCGTGTGTAGATAATTTCTATTCAGGGTTAAAACCTACATTTGGTATCAGAGCTGTGTCGACTTCAAGGGTACGCCTTTGCTGCTGAGGGTTTTTTGCTCGGGCCTGAGGTAGACCCTGTTCAGTGGGAGATCTGCGGGATCGATTCTTGCTGTGAAAGAAGATCGCGAGCGGCGGAAAGATAGAGATCGAGAAATTTAATGGTCAGAGTTTTGAGTTGTGGAAGCTCAAGATGGAGGATCTGCTGGTGGATAAATATCAGTGGATCGCGGTAGATCCAGGTAATAAACCAACAACAATGTCAGATGACGACTGGAAGAAAATAGATCGGAAGGCTAAGAGCACAATACGGTTGTGTGTCTCAGATTCAGTATTGTTGAATGTATCTGGGGAAGCTACGGTGAAGAATTTGTGGGAAAAACTTGGGACTTTGTACCAATCTAAGTCTCTGGTGAATAATTTGTTCCCGTTAAAAAGCTATATAACCCGAGGGATGAAGGACTGAGACTCAAGATGCAGCATCTCGAACGCCCAATACCGTGGGTAAGTCACCACATCTCAAGGGATATTAAAATCTCGATGAAGATAAGTGCATCAGCTTGTTGTGTTCTCAATGACTGTGGACAAACAAGTATCGCAATAGGTAGCAATACAACTACCTTGGAATTTTGATGACATTGTCTCAACTCTAATGCTTTTGAGAAATAAGACGGAGAAATATGGAGGGTCAAAATGGAGATGCCTTATCTGTACGAGGAAGGTCCCAAAACAGAAACAAGAATAAGGTTTTGAGTGGGAGATCTAAATCTAGAGGGAGATCTAAATCTCTTGGAAAGTTTGTAAAGGTATGCTGGAAATGCAAAAAGGAAGGACACTACAAAAAGGAATGCAGATCTGAAGCTCCTGAGAAAGGAAAGGGATCTGATGAAGCTCCTTCTGCAGAGGCAAAAACCACCTCAGATGAAGGTGGGGATGTGTATTTGGCTTCTTCTTCAAATACACATGTAGATCATCAGTCATGTTTGATTGACTCGGGTGCATCCTTTCACTTCACTCCCCATAGGGAGTGGTTCTGCGAGTATGAGAAATATGATGGCGGCAATGTATTCCTAGAGGATGATAGGAAGGCCAGAATCGTCGGACGTGGAAAAGTCTAGCTGAAGCTGCAAGGTGGAAGGATTAGAACACTTCCTGGTGTTCTGCATATTCTTGCATTAGCCAGAAATCTGATTTTTGTAAGTAAGATGGATGATGCAGGTGTAAAAATAGTTTTCGAGAAAGATGCCTGCAAGATGGTTCGGGGAGCACTGGTATTAATGCGAAGAGTTAGGATTAGAACTCTGTACAAGCTAAAAGGTAGCACTGTTATTGATGGGTGTAATTGTTTTGTGGTTCCTGAAAGTGGAGCGGAAAGCCTAGCTGTCTTTGGAGAAAATACCATGCTATGGCATCAAAGGCTTGGACATATTGGAGAGAAGAGCCTTCGGATACTCCATAAAAATGGTATGGTAGAAGGTATGTCTAATTTCTCTCTGGATTTCGATTTCTGTGAACATTGTGTATATGGGAAGCAGAATCGGGTGAGTTTTCCTTCTGGTGCTAAGAGGGCGAACAAGATATTAGAACTTGTGCACAGTGATGTGTTTGGGCCTGTGTCAGTTCCATCACTGGGAAAGTCTGTGTACTATGTTTCATTCATAGATGATTTCTCAAGGAATACATGGATATATTTCTTGAGGAATAAATCTGAAGTCTTTGACAAGTTTAAAGAATTTAAGGCTCTGGTGGAAAACCAGATAGAGAAGAAGATAAAGGCGCTGAGGACAGATAACGGTGGGGAGTTCTGCAAAAAGGAATTTGAAGAGTTCTATAAGAAGTGTGGTATAGCACGACAGAAGAATAATCCATACACACCTCAACAAAACGGAGTTGCAGAAAGAATGAACAGAACGCTGATGGACAAGGCAAGAAGCATGCTCAGTGGTACCGGGTTAGGACAAGAATTCTGGGCAGAGGCAGTGGAGACTGCATGTTACTTAGTTAACAGATCACCTTCATCAGCATTGGATGATAAGACTCCACATGAGGTATGGACTGGTAAGAAACCCTCTCTTTCACATCTAAGGGTATTTTGATGTGATGCATATGTACATGTTCCAAAGGAGAAAAGGACCAAGTTGGATAATAAATCTGAAAGGTGCATCTTTATTGGGTATAAGGATGGTTTAAAGGGTTACAAGCTTTGGAACCCAGAAACAAGGAAGGTTGTGTACAGTTGAGATGTGGTGTTTAGAGAGGTGAAAGATGTTGTTACACATGAATTCCTACCAAAGGAACCTGAGAAGATAGAGTTTGAGCTAAAGGAGGATGAATCAGACTCTACAACAGAAGAAGACTCAGAAGAGGAAGAGCCACAAACTCCAGCTGTGAGAAGATCAGTTCGAGAAAGAAGGCAACCAGAAAGGTATAGTCCTTCTGCTTTCTGTTCAAGTTTTGCTTTAACTATAACTGATGATGATCCCAGAACTTTCAGGGAGGCAGTAGATTTAGAGGATGGAAAACTCTGGAAGGAGGCCATGGTTGTTGAAATGGCATCCTTGCATAAAAATGAGGCATGGGATTTGGTGGAGTTGCCAATTGGAAGGAAGCCCATCGGGAGAAAATGGGTGTTTAAGAATAAGATGAATGTAGAAGGAAAGGTGGAGAAATACAAAGCTCGGTTGGTAGCCAAAGGTTATTCCTAGGTGCCGGGAATTGATTTTGGTGATATTTTTCTCTTGTTGCTAAAGTTACTTCTATTAGATTACTTTTATCTGTTGCTGCTGCATTTGATTTTGAGATAGAACAGATGGATGTGAAGACAAAATTTCTTCACGGGGATCTAGAAGAGGAGATCTACATGAAGCAACCTGAAGGCTTTATGGTGAAGGGTAAGAAAGAACTGGTGTGCAAGTTGAAGAAGTCTCTGTATGGGTTAAAACAGTCACCAAGGATGTGGTATCAGAAATTTGATACCTATATACGGGGACTTGGCTTTACCAGAAGCAAGGAGGATCACTGTGTTTATTTTAAATTAATTGGTGACCGTGTTATTTATTCGGTCTTGTATGTGGATGATATGTTGTTGATTGGAAATGACAAAGAAATTATCCAAGATTTGAAGACCCAACTGTTCTCCAAATTCGACATGAAGGATCTTGGTGTTGCAAACTATATTTTGGGCATGGAAATTAAGAGAGATCAGGCAAAGAGGAAGCTCTGGTTAAACCAGAGGAAGTATGTTGAGACTATATTACAGAGGTTCAATATGCAGGATAGTAAACCCGTGAGTGTTCCTATTCCTGTAGGTGCAAAGCTGTCTGCTGAACAGTGTCCCAAGACACAAGAAGAAGAGGAGGATATGTCCCATGTTCCATATGCAAGTGCAGTGGGTAGCCTGATGTATGCAATGGTTTGTACTAGACCAGATATTGCACATGCAGTGGGAGTATTGAGCAGGTTTATGTCAAACCCAGGGAAGGAGCATTGGACAGCAGTGAAGCGGGTTTTCAGATATTTACGTGGCACTAGTGATTATGGCTTGTGCTACCAAGGAAAACCAGGATTGGAAAGAGTGTTGGACATTCGTGGTTTTGTTGATGCAGACTGGGCTGGAGATCTGGACCAAAGAAGATCTACAAATGGGTATGTGTTTAGCCTATTTGGAGGTGCAGTCAGTTGGATGAGTAAAAGACAGTCTGTAGTGGCTCTTTCAACTACAGAGGCAGAATACATAGCAGCCACTCATGCAAGCAAGGAAGCAGCTTGGTTGCAGAGATTGTGTTCAAGTATGGGGTTGGTACAGCAAGCTATAAGGATAGACTGTGATAGCCAAAGTGCAATTTTCTTGGCTAAGAACCCTGCTTATCATTCAAAGACAAAGCACATTGATGTTCAATATCACTTTGTTAGAGATATGGTTGAGGCTAAAAGGGTGTTACTGGTAAAGGTGGACACTTTGAAGAATGTTGCAGATGCATTGACGAAGTCTGTGAGCACTCATAAGTTCTCTTGGTGTAGAGAAACAATGGGTGTTGAATAATTGGCCAAATGACTAAGCTCTCCTGTGGCCCCTATGCATATAAAATGTGGGCGGGAACACAGACAGTTATATTCTTCACACGGCATCAGTCCCACGTATTGCACGTCGGCGCGTCGGGCGCAAAGAGGGGGCCGCGTGGGGGTAGCCCCTTGTCGAGTGTCCCGGCGCACTGCCGGTTTTGGTGTGCGGTCCCACTCATAGGCAGACCCACCCATGTTTTTTGCATGAGTTTGCACATGGTTTTTGGGTACGATGGTTTTCGGCCCCTGGTATTTTGTATATCCGGTCAAGGGAACTACGGTTATGTTCTAATCCAGGGTTAATGGATTGGGGTTTATGTATGCTTCGACATGTATATATATGTGTTGTAACACTAAAAGGAATAAAATGAAAAATCAAGCTGGTCGTCCCAATTTGGGATCCAGGGGAAAATCTCTGTGTTTATCTGTTTTATGTTTTATGCTCTCGCTATTGTTTATTTTCCGTTATAAGATTCGTGTGTAGATAATTTCTGTTCAGGGTTAAAACCTACATTTAGGAAATAAAGTTTATTTTTTCTTATCTGCTTTTTTTCCTTAGTGCACATTGCAATTCACATAGCTTACAAACTTAAAATGACTTAAAATCCATTAATTCATGTAGGTTGCAGTATGCGCTAATTTCTTTCCAAAGCCATATCGAAATCTTATTGCAAACACCCTAATCACCGTTATAAATCAAAATCGCATCGCGACTCATTTAAATGATCACCTTATATGTAATTGGGTGAAAGTGGCAATTACCCGGACCCGACGAGCCAATAAAGTAATGAACATAATCCTCCAAAGTCTGATAGAGCACAACGACATGATTTTGAATGCACACTTCATATATCGCATGATATAACTAAAAGTAAATTCATTTACCGCATAAAATTTGCCATGCGCGATTTGCGCAGATCGCATTTCGTAGAATTTATGGGTAACATCATAAATGGAAATAATTATAAGTTGTGATATGCGATGTGAAATGAATCATGTCAAATCAAACCGAAATACGAGATCCAACTCTTTAAACGATAGACATTTCACGTGAAGTTGTAAGAGATTTGATTTAAAATGATTATTAGTGATTAATAATATTTAATAGAAGTAACATTTTGATAGAATCATATCTACTTAGAGCATGCGTTGAAGTGATTGAATGTCACATTTGTTTCAATTCTATTTTTATCCCTGTTCTCTATACTTAACAAAGTGAGGAAAATTGAAATAAACAAGAACGACAAAGAAATTGACAAAACATCGCCTACCGAAGACTCAAATTTGTCTCCCCTATTCTCAGACACCACCTGCAACAAGGATTGTGTCATTTCATCATGGGAAGAAATGTATCAGTTATTTGAAGACGAAAATCCAAGGGTAATAACCAAGGTCGCTACAACAGGCACGTCAGTTACTTCATACGCGACTTATTTCGACGTTGCATGTTCATTCATTCATAACTGGACTGTCGCAGAGGGGGAAAATACCAATCCTGACTGGAACCTGGCCCTCAATGGAGAACATGAGTATGGTCATTGACAAGGTGTGTGCAAGGGCAAGGAAAGGATTGGGAAGCGGAAAAGTGGATATCCACACTATTCCAGATTTGGCACTAAGGGTAGTGCTGCACACTATCACACGAGCTGCAGGATCACAAGCTCCGCATGAGGCCACAACGACACAACTACTTCTTGCTATATATTGCATGGCATCGACCCTCTACAACTGAGCAGAGGCGGTAACAATCAACATGAAGCACCAACTGACGAAATGTAATAAAACCAAGCTAAAGAAGTTCGATTACGGGTCGATATTGGTATCATTCATCTTGGAATGATTACCAATATTCCAACGGCAGGAGGTGATAGTTTCGACACCACCAGCTCAGGAGCCACGGATGGCCCGTTGGGAAGCTTTGATGCTAAGGTTAGGGGGCGGTCAACAGATGTCTTGGAGACCGGAGTTCTTTGAGTGGCTCCACTGACAACTGATTATCGTGGAGGACGGGCCCTAATTTGACACAGATTTCACCGGTGATGCAGATCTCCCACTCCCAAAAGGAGAGGATTGGGATGAAGTACTGGGTAAAACTCATTTTTTATTTTTATGAGTGTTATATTTTTTTTGTTATGCATGTTCTAACATTAATCCATGTAATTGCAAAGTTTGGCCCAGAGAAACCTACATGTATGTCTCTGATAGCATGGAGGATTCCTCGCGACTTTGATGTGGCTCCTCATGGTGAGGGAGGTGAGGAGGAGGAAATCATATGCAACTTGGAAGGAATCTCCCGTGGCATCTCAGACTATGGGCGATTTGATGATGTTCCTCGCGCTACCAGAGATACAATGCAGGGGTGTCAAACCGAGTTCACCCCTTGCTGAGACGGCTTGTACGGGTGGTGACGTGCTATCATGAGCGTCACGTCGAGCATACATCTAGGTTTTATGTCCGCATATTTTTTGAGAGACATGATGTCTTAGGATGTAACTGAAACACAAATATTTTTTGAACTTATGATGCACAAGGATGCAAACACTCAATATATATATATATATATATATATACTTTCATGTATGTATCTTTTCATGTGATGATGATTTTTTACAAATTACGCAAATGTCTATCTAATACAATGTTAGCTACAGTATCAATTAATGCATTCATTCATCTAGGAATGTGTTGATATGTAATGTAATCAAAATTTCTTTCCAGTAAACAAACACGCAAATACAACCTTAAGATGTGAAGCTTCCTAAAAAAATAATGTCCATTGGGTTGAAGAACAACAAGTTGTGAGTCTAGGTTAACAATCAATGCATGAATGTTGAGGGCAATGGCCTTGGTCAATAGTTAAATAACAACACTATATTCAACGACATTATTTGTAGTTCTTCCTAGATAGATACCTTGAAGGTCTATCAACTCACCAGCAAGATCATATATCACCTAGGCTGCTGAAGACAGGTTCTGGGTACTGCGGGAAGCACCATCAATGGAACCGACATAAGGGGTAATAGACATCTGCACAATAAGCAATGATCCAATAAGCAGGAAAACACTCGCAAAGCACACCAAGCCAAAAAATTACAAAAATAAAAAGAGCACCTATGTACAAAAACATACACGAATGACTCATGCATAGTATTTTTTAAGATACAACCCTTTTCTTGGGTGATCTAGAGAATGACCTTCATAATCAATAAGATCATAAGCCCCATTCCGCAAAACACGTTTAACAATGTAGGTCCCATGCCACATGGGTTGAAATTTTCCTGCCTCGAGCTTATCATGAGCTTGGTCGTACAAGAGGACAAGGTCTCCTTCTATGAAGGAACGAGGGGAAACCGACTGGTCAAAATGAGCTTTGACCTGATTTTTCTGTGCTTCAATGACCAGAGCAGCAAAGCGGTGGGTTTCATCAAGCCTCTCTAAATAGAGAAGACATTGTTATTCGGGTGAAGTATTCGATAGCAATTGAAGGTGTTTCACATTCAATCGGAAGGGTAGCTTCCAGACCATAGACAAGCTGAAATGGATTGAATCCGGTCACATCCTTTACTGAGGCTCGGTAAGGTTGTCCCTGTAAGGGTTGTCCTTGTTCAACCTGGCCATTGGCCTAAGGATAGTATGAAGTTGAGCTGTCGTGATGCAGACCCAACTTGGAAGTCAATTCCGCCACCATGTAATGCCAAAAATGGGAACCATGATTGGTAACGATGGCTTGAGGGGCACAAAACCTAGAAATGACATGATTTAATAGAAATTGAGTTGTTTTCTTACCGTTAGCCGCAAGTGTAGGCATTGATTCGGCCCATTTTTTGAAGTAGTCAACAGCTACGATGATATAAGCACGCCCCTCGTCCGAGTGAGGGTTACATGTCATAAAATGGATGCCCCACTTCGCAAAGGGACCAACGATAATGGCGGGGTGAATATGGGAAGGCGGCACGCGCATCTTGCGCTAATAGATCTGGAAATTGTGGAATTTACGGATAGCAACAATGTTGTCTTTAAACATGGTGGGCCATAAATACCCAGCACGAAGAATATTTTGTGTAGTAGCATATCCAGTCATGTGACTGCCACTGGCGCCACTGTGAGTGTATCTCCGACTATGCGATAGGGTTGCGATTGATGACGGATGCGTCAGTGAGCATCCTTCGTTAACTCAGATTAGAAGGTAGAAGTATGAAGATATACGATGATATCATCGTACCAAGGATCAAGGGTGATAATCAGAAAAAGTGTGTCGTCTGGAATGCATTCCTCGGAACCAGGCAGAGCGGAATCAGAAGGGAGAGAGCAGATCAAATAGGTGAAGACTAATGACTTCTTCGACTTGGCGGTACTGAACTCCAAATCGAACCCTTCGAGGATGAAAATCCACTTCTAGTACTTGCCCCCCAGCAATTGACGAGTCAATATGTAAGTCATAGCATTGCAATCGGAAATCATAGTCACTATACGCAACAGAATATAGTGACAAAAATGTTGAACGGCTTGGACAACAGCCAATGCCAACTTCTCGACATGTGCATATCACGTGTCAGTATCGAGAAGGTTACAAGACAGATAGTAAATGACATGTTCGTCACCATCATCATCGTCTTGCACCAAAACCATGGCAATCATGCTAAACGTGATGACCAAATACAAGGAGTAATCGCGATGGTAATTTGGACGATGCAGCAGAGGAGCATTGAAGAGCAAACGTCTTCAACGCATCGAAAGACTTCTGGGTGATCTCATCCCAAAGGAATGGGATGCCCTGCTTCAGTAATTGCGTAAATCCTTTAGCCACTTCGGCATAGTTAGGTATAAAACGACGTAAAAAATTAGCTTTCCCCTGCAGACTCTGCAGCTGATGTAAGGAGGAAGGAGAGGGGAGATTAACGATAGCTTCGACTTTGAGTGGATCGAGATGAATCCCATATGTGGAAATGATAAACCCTAAGAGTCTATCAGAGTCAACGAAGAAGACACACTTATGCGGATTCAACCAGATGTTATAGCATCGAAAACGAAGAAAAATCTGATGGAGATGATCAGGATGGTATTTACGCTTCGCTGAATGAGCCGGGAGGTCATCCAAATAAGGCTGAACAATGTGCTTGATATCATGGAAATAATATGACATTGCTCGCTGAAATGTAGCCCCAACATATTTCAGACCAAAAGTGAGCTTTTTATAAGCGAAAGTACCCCAAGGACAGATAAAGGCGGTCTTATGTTGATTTTCCAGAGAAATGTTAATCTGGTTATACCTAGAAAACTCGTCCATAAGGGAAAAAATCTCACTCCCAGCATAGTTATCAATGATCTAGTCAATAAAAGGAGTGGGATAATTATCCTTAAGGCAAGCCCAGTTAATGTCACGGTAATCAACACAGACACGAATGGTACCCTATTTCTTATCTATAGGAACAATATTGGACACCTATTCTGTCAAGGGAATTGGATAGATAAAACCAGCTTTAAGAATTTTTTCAACTTCTCCCTTAATGGCGGCAGCCTTTCTAGGGTGCGCATGATGAAGACGCTGGAAAACAAGCTTCACACTAAGATAGGTAGGAATCTCATGCACCACTATATTTGGATCGATGCCAGGCATCTCTTCGTAAGACCATGCAAAGACGTCAAGAAAATCATGGAAGAGACTAGTATACACCTAAATCTCATCAGGAGAACATGTCACCCCAACATGGATGTTCTCGAAAACCCCCGGTTTAATGGAGATGTCGATAGGCATCATTTGTGTAACGTTACTCAAGTTACCTTCCGCAAAGAATTTGTGTGTTAGAATAGGGGTTTAAAGCGAAGGAGAAGGAACCTGAGCAGCAAACATCTCGAGACACATAGACATGGCCCCAAGGCTAGGCATGAACTAGGAACGATGATGACTATCATCCCAAGGAGGATCCTCGAGAGAAATTGTTTCCACGATGGCTTCATCGGAGGAAAATATCTCTCTCAAGGGATAAGGCAAATCTGAATCATTGAGCCAAGGGGATTGAGAATAAGTATCAAAATACATGCCTGAAGGAGCATGATCAGGAGGCGGAGGATCTGAAGCTGAAATAAGTTCATAATAATCAATCTCAATCAGACTTAACGGCATCGAATCTCCAAATGAATCGATCTGCTCAGGTGAAGGGATGATCGACGGATCGTCAGACCTAGAGATCATATTAACCTAAGCAATGTTGGGTGGAGGAAGAGGAAAAATACCCATGAGGGCAGGATATTTAAAGAGACCCGGCCCTACGCTCTTGTAAGGCATAGGGATTTTATCTACGTAAGGAATGTTATTCTCAAAAGAAGAAGTGAAGAAATACAACTGATCAACAGTAACAATCTTTCCTTCGTGTGGAAATTTCAAAACAAGAAAGAGAGTGGACGGAATGCACAACATGGCATGAGTCCAACTGCGCCCGAGGAGAAGATTTTAATTGAGCTTGGCATCAACTACTTCAACCTCGACGTTGCCTAATTTCCCTTCTAGAGTAATCAATAAACTAGCGAGAACACCAAGAGGTTTCGATTCTCTTCCATCAAACGCTTCTAGAGCATTTGTAGATGAATTCAAAGCTGGAGAACCGATGGCTTTCCAGTAGGCAGATGACATGATGCACGTAGACGCACCCTCGTCCACAACTGCTTGATGGATATTCAGTCGATTAATCTCAACTTGGATGATGAGCGCAATCTAGCGAGGGAGACGTGGGACGAAATTCTCCAAGTCAAAAGTGATAAGGCTCGAATCAATAGGATCTATCCCACCGATGGCAGATAGTAAAGCCTTTCGTTGAGTTAGACAACTCTGAAGTACTTCTAATGCAGACATCGCAGATGGCGCCTCAGCCAAATCCTCAACAATAATGTAATGTTGAGTAGCACGGGCATGAGGATTGTAAGAAGACTTACGAAGTACACCTTTGGAAGGTGGCAGTACAACGAGCTCAGTATTTGGCCTTTCAATCTGAAGAGGGCCAGAAGCAGGTGGAGGAGGAGGACCATCAATGATCTCTTTCCCCGTTGCCTGATGTAGTTTGGCATAATATTTCGACCAGGTAGCTATGGAAACGGATGCAGAACCGTTCATCATGAAAACCTGAGAACCAAATGGGGTAGAGGACTGAGGTTGCTCTACCACATGAGTCTGCTGCGATGGAAATGGTTCTTTGAGGACAGCTAGAGTTCCTTGGGTGCCTTTGAGCATTCAACTCACTTCGGCCCGTCTAGGACAGTCCTTGGTGTAGTGCTTTTCATCACAAATCAAGCAAGGATACTTTAGTTTATGCTGTGAACCGTCATTAGTACGAGATTTTTGAGAATCCTGTTTCGGGGCATCGGCTTTGGCCTTACCTTTACCTTTATTTTTACCTTTGGAAGTTTTATTCATTGGATTGGCCTGAACGACATTCACTTCCGCAGTTTTACCAGAATTCGGGGTTGGCTGAGAAGAAATATCATTGGAAGGAGTAGATTTTTTCTTCCCAGGGTTCGGAGGAGAAGACTTCTGAGAAGTCTAAGACATGGAACCGATGATACCATCGACGGATGGCATCGTCAGTGCTTTGGAAGTTCCAGGTCTGGGAGCATTTGGAAAGAGATCGTACAACATGCTAGACTGAGAGTACAATAGATCAAGGTACTGGGCTTGAGTAATGGCTTGTTCCTCAGTGACGCATGCCCCCATAGAAATGTCCTTGGAAATCGGAGCAATGAAGGAGGTCGTAAACCAATCAGTTAGACGTTGATAAGGAATTTCTAACTTGATCAAGCGACGACGACGCTTCCATTCATGAATATGATCTGAGATATAAGTGGCTCGATCTTGCTTCAAGGATGTGAGGAGGAGCATCCTGGTTTCATACTGAACCGACAACTGAAAGTGCATGAGAAATGCCATGGCTAAAGAATTGAAATATTGGAATATACCACAAGATAACTCTATGTACCACTTGGCAGAGACACCAGTAAGAGTCCGTTGGAAAATACGAAGTCAGATGGAATCGTCAACCCAAGAGTTAGAGGAACACCATAGATGGTAGGGCATAACATGCGCTTGGGGGTCTTCTCTAGAGTTGCCATCAAACTTAGGACAATCACCAGGAATTTTGGGTGGAACTGGAGGCAAATACAAGTTATGAAGGATTGGATCATTCATCAACTTTGACACATCAGGCAATTCCAACGTAGCGAGAAAAGGCAATTGAGGATTAAAATGCATTGCAGATCTTTGATAAAGACCAGTGTTAGCATTCCACCTAGGTTGAGAGATATTCTACCCCCATATGTTTTGTCCTGGAGGATTCTGTCCATAGGGGTTATAAACTTGATATTTCTACCCATACTGGGGTTGAGGACCAGGATACTGATTCTGAGCATACCATTGGGGTCCTTGCTGAGCAACATATGGATTTTGCTGTGGAATGTAAGCATTGCCTGGAGTTGGATTATACACCATCTGGGATTGTTTTGATGATAATAATTAAAACCTTGGGGCGCACTATATACCACCTGATATTGACCTTGAGGAGGGTAAGTAGCGCCATGAGGTTGAGCAAGTTTTCCCTGCGGAGCAGGTTGAACCAGCTGTTGAGCAGGTTGAATAGGTTGAACCGGCTACTGAGCAGGTTGAACAAGTTGAACCAGCTGCTAAGCAGGTTGAGCAGGTTGGATCAACTGCTAAGGTTGGACAGGCTTTCCTTGCAGAGTAGGTTGGCCCAGATACTGAGGGCCGCCGGGTTTCCCTTGTCGTTGAGGTTGGCCTGATGGTTGATATGTGCCAGGTTTCCCCTGAAAACTAGGTTGACTCGGCGTAGGATCGTAGGGTTGTCATTTCTGTACAAAAGCTTGGCCTTACTGAATGTAAGGTTGTTGTTGTTGCACAAAAGGTTGTCCCTGTGGTGGATACATTTTCCCCCCAGGAACATAAGATGCTCCTGTTTGAAATTGTTGTTGACCAGAAGGACCGTAGGGTTTTCCTTGTTGGACTAAAGGTTGACCTTGTAAGGGTTGTCCTTGCAGACCATAAGGTTGTCCCTGTGGACCAAAGGGTTGTCCCTATGGACCAAAGGGTTGTCCCTGCTGGACCAAAGGTTGTCCCTGTAAGGGTTTTCCTTGTAGGCCCGAGGGTGGTCCTTGTACAAATGGTCCGTGATGAGAAACGACCTGATAGGGATCAACCAAAGGAAAATAGACAACTTGATAGGGATCAATTAGAGGCATGTATACGAGATTACCGTATTCATCATAATGATGTGGAGGATTTCCAGGAGCTTGCGGCTACTGAGAACCCTGAGGTGTGGATTTCTGCTACTGATCATCCGGAGAGGGAGCATACCGTTGATGAATATCCAACAAATAGTCATCGAAATTATAAGTAGAAACCATAGGCGTGGTAGAAGTGGACATGGTTTCCACAACATGAGGTTTTGATCTACTCACAGCGGACCTAACCAGTAGCGTAGGATTGATAAAGATAGACCTGCGAACAGTAGCAGACCACTGATTTGTACTAACAACCAGTGCAGATGAAGCCACAAAAACGATGGGTCGGACCGAGATAGATGTAACAATGGCCGACGAGATGGGTGTCAAAGGCGACATTCCTAATTTTGGAAAGATCGAGCTTCCTGTGGGAGCCACTGTACTAGATTGTGTCGTGGATGCAACACCATAAATAATCTGGCCCAAAGTATGATAACCAGGTGGAAGAGACACCGATTGAGGAGAAGGTCGACTGGAGACATACGAGAAATATTCTGGGAACAACCAATATTCCCCAGTAGAAACATGCAGTTCTTCACTGCCAACAAGACTCGAAGAATCCATATTGATGAAGTCGTAAGATCATCGAAAATACGACAAGGACTAGGAGGTAAAGCAACGGCTAATAACGGTGATCCCGAAGTAAGAGGAGGAAATTCTTCCTCGCTCTCAAAGCCAGACCAGGTACCCTGAGGTGGCCAGTTGAAATCAACCGACCCTTCAGGAGGAGACCGGGTAGCAAGAGGCAAGACAATCAAGAGGATAGGCTACAAAAACTTGAGAAACCTAGTATACTGAGGTGTTTCCAAAGAAACGTCAGGAAAATGAATACCAGTAGGAGGCAGTGAAGAAGACGACAAAACTAGTGGTTCCACCACCGTGACAATGTTTCAAAATAGGAAGAAGATGAGATAGCCTATTCGAGGCTCCAAGATCTAACACTAAGGAACTACTAAAACAATCATAGCATAAATATTTAACAGGCATGTGATTTTAGGCAGTTAATTTTTATGACATTGAAACAAAAAATTCTTGTTTCATGTTTTAAGAGTCGAGAAATAGGCAAAAGATGACTCTAGTCACTTTTAGATTGAACGAGCATGAAAGGACAAGTGCTCGATGATATTTTCACTTTTAGAGAGTCATGAAAAGATCGAAATGACTACGCAAGTAATCTAATCAAGAGGGTGTACCAAGTTTCCATGAACTGCCATATACACCTTGGTGATCAAATGAAAGAGAAATGACCAAGGACTTGACGTATGTGCAGGTAGTCTCCCTGAATGCTGTGTTCGATGTATCACGGTTATAGGGTGGCAGACTCGGCTTTCTATGGATAAAGGATTGCAACCTATGAGGGTCTCCCTTTATATATGCGACGGTACGGGGAGCACAATTCCATACTAGTGCTGTCTAATGACAGATGGCGGACGACAACTACTAGGTTTAATGACGCTGGAACACGTCACTAGCCTAGACCTATAAAATATATGCATTAGGTTTCAATGCTTCCTTAGGTTGATTGAATTGATTTTAAGGTTGATCTTGAATTAATGTTTCAATTTCAAGGCCTTACCGAATGTGATCTCGAATTCCTAATTGCACACTACATGCAAAAGAACATCATTTTTGTTCAATGAATGCTAGCTAAGAGAAGGATAGGAACCTATGAAAAAGTAGCAATCAATTGAAACATAAGAAGATTTTCTCTAATGCATTTGATACAATCAAATGAGAAAACGAAAAATTCTTTCCTAGTTCACTAAGAGTTAGTTATGCAAAAGAGCATTTTCATTTTCAAGCTAAGCGAAAGAATGGATTTTTTTTGTTTTTTAGATGAATGAAGCACACCATGCACTATTACACTAAAAAGAAAGACACGCACTAGTTTTGAGCACTACAAATGTAAATATCTAAAACGAATAAATCAAATGCAGTACAAAAATAAAACACACTAAAAACAAGGATGCACTCTTCCAAGAAAACAAAGGGCTTTCGAAACGATCCAAACGAGCAATGTGATCTATGCTCGAAGTGACGAAATGGAGAGTCAAACGAAAATGAAAGTGATCATCCAACAAACCAAAGACACGAAGAATCGAGAAATACTAACACAATCAATCAGTGAACTACAATGACAAAGATCAAAGTGACTCAAACTTCACTCAGAAGGCTTAGTGAGGAGATGGCCGAATAAACATCACAAGACACCTAGAAACCCTAGGGCTACAAACTCCACTAATAAGATAATAGACAAAAAAATGAGAAGGCCGAGTTTATAGAGTCAAAACAATTTCAAAAGACCAATTGCAAGGCAAGAAATCAATCCAGAGCCAAGAAATACTGACAAAAAATCAGAAAAAAGGTCAAATCAAACCCTACAGGATTCGGCGCGATTGTCAGGTTGTAGTCCGCGCCTAACAGGGGTTGGCTCTCCTGTGACAAAAGCAACAAGCGCCAATTGGAGCGAATGTGCAAGGAAAAACATGCCAAGCTAGAAAACAATGGGAAAAAGATAAAACCACTAAGAAGAGGTCAGACTTGACACTCTGAAACTGAACAAGAGGATTTAAAACAATCAAGCCAGTCAAGCAAGGCAGGAAAACAATGAAACGACCAAAGTCGACTCGACAAGTCAAACACTCAAAAAATTATGAGACGAAAAACACACACTAATCCCTAGTGGAGTCACTAACTTGTAGTGTAGGTAAATCCCCTCTGCGGACAGAGATGATCCCTCTAGCCCTAGGGTGGGTCTAGCAGCAAGAGGACATGCTAATGTGTCGATTCCTAGTTAACGAATGAAATAAGTTGGGATAGATTATCCTACCTGTAGTCCAATGCGATTGTCGCAACGGTCTCCTGATCTTCATCCACGATACGTCATGGACCTTCAGAAATGGTACTCGAATGCCTACACAAAGATCAAAGGACAAAAGCAGCATATAGGACAATAATTGCATCCATAACTAGCTAATCAGTCAAGGAGGATTAAACGTATTGCATAAGATAAATCACATCAACACAAGACGAGAACCAAACATCAGCTATGTATATATTAAGAGAAAGAAAGAGATTACAAACAGAGCCTTGACGTCGCAACCTCCTTCAGCGGGTCTGGTCAAAGCACGTCTCAAGAATTCGTCGGGGAATTTGGACATGGTGAGCTCTCTCTTGACAAGGGTCTCTCTCTCTCCTCTATCTCACACTAACTATATCAGACTATTTCAGCAAAATGTTCAGCAATTCCTATTCATCTATCTGCATCTATGTGAGAGAGGTGTATTTATAGAAGGAGAGGAGGAGGTTGGGATCCCTCAAATGATGGAAGGGAGGCCTTATCCTTTGGGAGGTTTCCCCAAAAGGTGGAAACAAGAAGCCAAAGGAAGGTGCTCGACATTATTCAGTGGAACAACCCAAGCTGACTCACCCACAAAGTAGTTAGCATGAAAACTTAGCCTCTATATTTAAAAAACATTCCAAAAACAGCTTGGTGTGGGAAGCTCACTGAGACAAAGCATCAATGGGCGTGGGGCCCAGTGTTAATTTCCTTTATTGGCGCGAGGCCATAACTGCCTGCCAGCGCCAACCCAAAAGCATGTGTTTTTGATGGTCTATTCCAGGAATTTTCAACAGAGAAAGTGTTCTGCTCATGGAAAAGGATGCAATGACACTTTTTGCAAGGCATGACACTTCATATAAGTCACAAAAATCGTCCTCCAATGTGCGGGACCCTGGGGATTGTAGGAATGGTGAAAAAATGCTATATAACAACCCCATCCGGGAAAACTTATTAATTTTTGAAAGAAATTCAAAAATATTATACTAGAAAAAGATTAAAAGATAATAAGTCTCATCACGAGCTTTTTTACCATGTTCATAGGGAAATAGTTGAACTGACATTACCAATACTGCCTACTAAAACAAGGTAATGAATTGATATTATATCAAGAGGACAAGGGGTCTCATCAAGAGCCAGCGTGATCGGTTTAATTACAACTAGTGAATGGAATTGACATCGTTTGGTTACTAAGCCAAGACAATGGCTTTTAAGTAAATAAAATATGATACAAAAAAGAAAAAGTTTCAAAAAAGATCAATTGTATAAAGTTAGAATTTATTTTTGGAAATTGTGAGAAACACTGGATGGGACTATGAATCATTGCTGGATAAAAGGTAACCCTGCCAAGAGCTTAAATTGCCTATTGGATCAGAGGCTCTACCTGTGATAAAAGAGTAAATATTTATAAAGCTAATCTGTAAGAGCCACCTGCTTTATATTTTTGAATTGAGTAAAGACTCATATAGATTCTCATACTTATATCTTTAAAAGAGGGATTCTTATGAATTGTAATTAAGGGAAATTTCATTGCTTACTAAGATATTATTTTCTTGAAATTTATTCCTGCAACTATTTTTATTTCAATTTTTTTTTAGAAATTTCAAAAATTTAGTCAGAGATAGCTGGTTCTCCCAAGTCAATCGCCAATTGTTGTGCTATACAACAACCCCCATTTATTAAAATAAATGGGGAACCTTTAGAAATAATTAAGAAATTCATTTTCATTTATTTTTATCCTTAAGTAAAAAAAAAAAAACTTTAGGAAATAAAGTTTCTTTTTGGTTATCCGCTTTTTTTCCTTAGTGCGCATCACAATTTGCATAGCTTACAAACTTAAAATGACTTAAAATCCATTAAGTCATGCGAGCTATGATATGTGCTAATCTCTTTCCAAAGCCATATCGAAATCTTATTGCAAACGCCCTAATCACCGTTATAAATCAAAATCGCATCACGACTCATTTAAACGATCATCTTATATGCAATTCGGTGAAAGTTGCGATTACGTGGACCCGACGAGCCAATAAAGTAATGAAAATAATCCTCCAAATTCCGATAGAGTGCAAAGACATGATTTCTTGAAAGCGCACTTCGCATCGCAAGATATAACAAAAAGCAAAATCAGTTACTGCATAAAAGTTGCGATGTGCGATTTGCGCAGATCGCATTTCGCAGAATTTATGGGTAACATCATAAATGGAAATAGTTCTAAGTTGTGATATGCGATGCGAAATGACTCATGTCAAATCAAAGTGAAATACTAGATCCAACTCTTTAAACTTGATTGATATACATTTCACATGAAGGTGTAAGAGATTTGATTTAAAAAGATTATTGGTGATTAATACCATTTAATAGAAGTAAGGTTTTGATAGATTCATATCTACTTCGAGCATGTGTTGAAGTGATTGATTGCCTAATTTGTTTCAATTATGTTTTCCTCCCTGTTCTCTAAACTTTTAATGTTCGCTCTGTTTGCTTGACATCAGGAGACCACTTAACGGAGTGAGGAAAATTGAAATGAACAAGAAAGGCAAAGAAATTGACAAAGCATCGCCTACCGAAGACTCGGATATGTCTCCCCTGTTCTCAGACACCACCTGCACAAGGATTATGACATTTCATCATGGGAATAAATGTATCAATTATTTGAAGATGAAAATCCAAGGGTAATAACCAAGATCGCTACGACAGGCACATCAGTTACTTTAGACGCGACTTATTTCGACGTTGCATGTTCATTCATCCATAAGGTAGCAGCAAGGCCAAAGATTCTCCCCTATATAGACATGGTTAAGTGGGTAATTGACCACTTAATCATAGAAGAAAAAATATTCAAAGAATCAAAAGGCAATAATATTGGGTCATTCAGGGCAGAAGACTTACAGGAAATGTACCATATACCCTCCCCGCAACATAAATATGACAAAGCTTTTGTCCATGGCTTTAGAATAAAAAATCTATATCTGATGAAAGTCATAAAGGAATGGAAAGAAGACCAAGGAAAAATTAAGCGAGATAAACTCAGTACATACTCAATTGCCCAAATTCCTTCCCCTTACTGTTATGTTGCCAGTGTGTTGTCCAGATTATATGCAAAACATGATACCACTAGGTTTTCTGTAGATTGGGTCCCATTAATTGACACAATCTTCAATTCTTTAATTATGAATTAGGCAAATATCCTATCTGATAATTTACATGAGTAAAATAAGTGTTTCATCTAGAGAAATATCTCCCTTTTACATGAGTGCCTCTGTCATGGACACAATTTTATTTTCTTCTAGTTTTCCTACCATGGGATGGAAATGGACTACCCAAGACCCTACCCCAATCCAAATTTACCACAGAGCCCTTTGGGATTCAAAATTCCATTTGCATTTTTACAAAATTTGTCATAGAATCATGTTACCTATGCACCAGATGATATTCAATGAGAAAGCCCCTAGGGTTTCCAAAGAGGTTAGTACAAATATTATTTCTGTTGCTAGATGGTTTGCAGAGGAAAGTTTCAAATATATCAGATTATTTGGGAGTTATGCTTCTCCTCATGTCCTACCATATTATGTCCCTGATAAGTTACTTGCAAGATAGATAGTCTACCAGCTTCTTGTAAATGATACTTCTAAACAGCTTAAAGATGCTAAGAAGGTCGTTTGGCCTAATTTCCCTTTATAGTGCGGTAATTTTTCACTTTTTGATATTGGTCATGCCTACAAGGAAGTTTCAAAGGTTAATCTATTGAATTTTGGCAGTAATGCAAAAACTCCCATATGATCCAAATGATGTAATTAAAAACTACATCACTGAGCTCAAAATGAAGCCTTTTTTGAAAGAAATAGATATATTTGATGATTTCTTTCAAGGCATTGAAATTTTTTCAAATATACTCAATTTTGCATCCAATCAACTTAATCAAGATGACTTGGAAGCCTTCCAAGAATATAGAATTAAGAGATTGGAAAATATTCCTCTAGATTTATTAACTATTGAATATGTCAACAGAACTACTACAAGTATTAGCTTGGATAATGAAGTGAAAGACATGTCTGAAGATGAGTCAGCACAATCAGAGCATCAATCTCACAACTTGGATCATTCTGGAAATGAATCCAAAAACAGAAAGGAAAATCCAAAAAAGATAATTGATCAAGTAATGCAAGAGATTGAGATGTAGGAGAAAAAAGGAAGCAATGGAACAGAGTCAAATTCTCAAGAAGTTAAACATAGTCAAGATACACTTGATCAGTCAGGAAAGTCCCAACTAAATAATTTGAATAGTGAATGGGATGAGTTTACCAAAGCAATAAAAACTCCTAAAACAAATCCCAATACTGATCAAGCTACTAGTTTTCAGACACCTGAACATTCCCAGAAGTTAGTGGAAACTTTTATACCACTATAACAAGTTCCAAAAACTCATGATCGAGAGATCATTCCAACTTATCCTATAGAATAGACAGTGTTACAAGTTGAGGAAATCCCTTCGCTGGATATCTTCTATAATCCTAGTCATAAGGTTGTAGTCAAGAGAAGAAAAACGAGAAGAATTGATGAAGCAGTCTCAAATTATTTCAAATGAATCAGTAGACGTTTTATGGAAGGATCCTATAGCTGATCCTACTGAGCATTTAACCGAACTATCATAGTTTGCAGGGGGAAATTCTACTGCCACTGTTGATAAGGCCACTGAGGTTTAAATGTTACTGAAGCAAAAAGAAGATAGAATATAAGAATTAGAGAGGTTGTTACAGTAAGAAAAGTCTAACTCCAGCGAGCAAATGAAATTGAAGATGTCCCAATTTCAAAAATACTTTGAGAATCTTAATTTGCAGCATCAAGCAGAAATAATTGAGAAGCAAACACAACTGGAAGCAACAATGACTAGATTACAAGGCCAGCCGCAGTTAGAGAAATTCATAAAGGAAGCATTGGATGTAAATCCTAATTTAAAGCAACAACAAGAAGTATTTTTCCAACAAGCTTCTATTACTGACTCTTATTGTGACTCAAATAAAATTTTGATCCAGCAAGTAGCTATCCAGAAACTTGAATGTGAGAAGATCAAGAAGAAAATCAATGAACACATTCCATGGAAAGAATTAGACTCACACAAGGAAGCTATAATCTACCCCAGGTAGATAAGTTCCACAAGGAAATCTTATTCAAAGATTGGGAAGCACAGATAAAGTAGGAAAATAAAGCAACAATAAAAGCATTCAAGTTGGCAAAGGAAATTACTGAATCTGTGTGTGAAAAAATTGTGAAATAAGAACTTATCAAAGAGTGCACATTTGAAGTGCTCACAGAAGTCAAATAGTTGGAAACACAGTGGAAACAAAAGGAAGAAATGCAGGATGAAACAATTAAAAAAATAAATAATTTTGATCAAGAAAATTATTGGAATTTTCTGATCAAACCTTATCATCAATACCAGACTCTGCAGTCTTTAACAGATTCGACAAGAAGATCGCAGCCAACACTCTCAAATGTGATATTCAAAGGACAGGTCATATCACAGATTGCACAGCCAGCTCAGCTCAAACCCATGTTAGAAATTTTTCAATTTCGGGGGGGAAATCCAAAAGAAAGATTGAAGCTCATAAGTCATATCGTTACTCTATTTTCCTAGATTGTAGTCAAAGTTAGTCTTACGAAGATGGTTGTTTGAAACCTCATCTATTTTTTTTAATAATCTATTTTAGAACATAGTTAGTTTAGTATTTAAACCCCTCTCACGCATTTAGAGAAGGGTCCATAAATTTGTCAAAAACATTTGCAAAGAATGCACTATTGTAAGTTTGTGAATGCTTTGATGAATTAATGGAACACAGTCTGTTATCTTTTGACAATTAAAGCTTTTTAACTAATGTTGCAATAATGTACTCTTTAAATTGCTTGAAAGTGAAGAGGAGAAGATCAATTACTGTCAGTTTACATGAGTAGAACTTCGTACATATGGTACTTCTATTCAGTTGTATTAAGTCTTTCTTTATAGATTGACAATCATCTTTTTTATTTGCATTATATATTTGAAACATTATTATAGATTAATGTTACATGCACTTCTATTCTAATATTTGTCTGTGATTTCTTATTGAATATATAATCATACATATGAATGCGATATATTTTTCATAATTCTTCTAATCAAACTATTTTGTTAGAAGAATAATATTACATAATTTTCATCTCTTTCAACTATTAAATAATCTACATTACTAATAGTTGAAGGATGTCTCTTTAGATCGCATAAAGGAAGAAACACCTCGGGTATATAGTAGAATAGATAGTTTAGATAGACGCATGTGATAGATTAGAATCATTTTCCATTGCATGTTGTATAATCAAAACATCCCCAAAATCACTCTTATTAGGAAATTGGATGTCCCATTATCCCTAGTCGGAGCCACTACACCAAACGGAAAAAGAGTTGCTTTAAGGTCCGGACCGGGTGGTTTTCCCCCATGTTTTGGCAGCGAAATTCTGCAGCCTCAACAGGTTCAAAATTCCACATCTGGAATAATGCATTCGCCACCTCTTTCACTTCTTAGCGTCTACACATCAAATGGTCTACAATGACTGAAACTTTTTTGGCTGCAAATTCTTTGACATCTTGTCACAAACGCAACTATCAATTCGAAAAACACATCATGCAAGAAACATAACTCGATGACATATCCTTTTTCTCCTTCAAAGAAAAAAAATTCACATCATGTGAACATTTCCATGTACTCTTACATCTTGGTGTACAAACCTCATCGACCAAACACAAGTGGACACTCATGCCTCTTCTAACAGTTGGCTCTCAAGTCAAACAAAAGTATTGCACATGCTTTTTCAAACCATGGGGTAAACATGCAACATGCATTCAATTGGCAAAGAAATATGCAACATGCATTCAATTGGCAAAGAAATGCATCAATCAAACACCTTCATGGCGTAAAAAAACACCATGCTTTTTCAAAGTATTCAAACACCTTCATGGCGTAAACATGCAACATGCATTCAATTGGCAAAGAAATGCATCAATCAAACACCTTCATGGCGTAAACAAACACCATGCTTTTTCAAAGTATTCAAACACCTTAATGGCCTAAACATGCAACATGCATTCAATTGGCAAAGAAATGCATCAATCATCAAAATACATGCAAGGCCTTAATTGGATAAGAAATCTAACCATCTCTTACCAAACCATTTCAATGGCGCTTCTTTCAACTGCACTTCATCATGTGAATCATCCTGACCCACATCAGTTATGAAATCCTCTTTTCCATTATTTTCAATCTCTCTCTCCACCTTCTTCAAATTTCGTGGATGACTTGTTGGATACAAAGTCCAACACTTTTCTACAAGGTGATCTTGCTTATGGAAATGAGTGCAAAACAATTGCATCTTCTTTTCCACATGGTTTCCATTATCCAATGGACCTTTGGCTTTCTAAATCCTTTGTTTTAAAAGTTTCCTGTGCATGGCTATCTTCTTTCAACATCTTGAAACATTATGGTTATTCAAACCACAAAATGAACATGCAAACTTTGTCCATGTCTTATGTGAAGATTTACCATGTTTATCATAATAAAAAACAACTTGATTAAAGGCAGATTTATACCTTGCACATTCACCTTTGTCGCCTTCTTAAGGAGGTGAATTTGATGAGGTAGTGGCTCTCTTCGGAATACCAACAATGGCTTCAATGCATTTAGAGCTTTCAACATCCTCTTGTTTTCCATTTTCATTAGCTGCATGCTTATGAGCATCTTCTTGCAAAGTGGGTATAAAAATTTTTCATTCATCATGAACACAATTTTCACAAGCTTGAGGTAATGAACATGAAATGAAAGTCCTTCTTGGAACACCTTCATGTGCCTCTTTGGCTTTGGAGCATTCTCCATCATGTTGTCCATAGCCAAGACCCAAATACTTAGGCCTTTCCTCAACAAAAATTGGCTCAACTATGCCTTGTGCATGTTTGCCCAATCCTTTGCCTTCATAGCCAATTTTCATCAATAATTTGGACCCTATTCCTCTAGCGTGTATTTAAAAAGAACCTACACATTCATCTTGAGAAGAATTAGAAGATAAACCTAATTTGCATACCTCTTTTTCATGCACATGCTTGGCTAAGGATTCCTTGGTATCATGGAGATGAGTCTCCATCTCATGCAACCTTGCGAGTTTTTTATTTTCAAATTGGAGTTGAGTCTCCATCTCATGCAACCTTGCGAGTTTTTTATTTTCAAATTGGAGTTGAGTCTCCATCTCATGCATCTTTTCAAGAAGCTCTTGCTTCTCCTCCTTCATGGCAATCACCTGATCTTTCAGTATAATGATCTCCCTCTTATCTTCATACATCTATTGCACCATATCATTCATGATGTAGAGCTTCTGCAACATCTCTTGCACCATATCATTCATGATGTAGAGCTTCTGCAACATATCTTTATCAAAGAGTTTTGCTAAGGAATATTGACTAGAAACATTACTTAATGAAGCTTCCATCACACTTGCAATGCATACAAAGCTTCTTTGTTGTGATTTGAGAACTGAACTCTCAATCTTGAACTTCTTCTGAAGAGAAGGGATACACATAAACTTGCACACAGTTAATTTCTCTTTGCACAAATGCAAAACCAATAGCTAATTATTATAGCTAACCTTGGCTAAAATGAGTTAAACTGTGATCTGATACCAACTTGATCTGAATATGGGAAAACTAGTTTTGTTGTGCTAGCTCCCTTATCAGTATAAAAATAGTGTGTTTAGGATCGTCTCAAATTAGTCATTTGTGAAGTGGTTTATGTGTCAAGTTTTAAGTGTCTTTGGTGAGAAATTTATGAGTTAATTAGTTTTTAAAAACGCATGTACAATAAATAAAATGCAGAGAAATAACACACAACAAACACATTACACAATAGTTGATAATGGAGTTCACCCCTCGTAGGCTACATCTCCATGGACTTGCTTCAACTGGCTAGGCCCTCTTGAGATTAATGGTCAATTTTCTGATTACATGCAACTACAATGCTCCAATGGTTTTGCAACCTGCTCCATTGGATTCAGAAGACCCAAAATCCTCAAAATAGACTCTTCAAGCTTTGAAAATGGTCTTCAGTTGATCTAGGCATGACCTTCCCTCCTGGTGGCACTATGCTTCTTTAATATTCAAAGTGGAAAAATCTATTTCAAAGTGCTCCAACGCCTCTACAACCTACACCACCAGCTTCAGATCATCAAAATCATCTAGGAATGACTCTTCTTGAGCCAAATTTGGTCGAAATAAGCAAAAGTTATGATTCATTCAATTTTTCCCTAGGAATCTCCTCCAAAACTGGAACATCTCCAGTTAAGTCCGCCAAAATTGAAGTTGGTGCCGAAATTAGCGGAACTGCCAAACCTCCGTTGAATTAATCTCAGGAATAATTAAACATAAGTGGAGTTTAAGTGCGCATTAAGTGGGATATTAGCGCTTTAAGCGCAATTATAAAGAAATTCGAATTAATTTGGATTAGCGCCTTAATCTGGGTTTAGCGCATAATTAATCATGTTTAAACTGTAATCCGTGCCATTTAGTAATAACACTCGACGTAGGTTATGGTCAAGGGTCATATGTGAGGGGGCTGCCCCCCTCCTCCACCCAATATATCATACATATGAACTCAAATATAACTTGCGACCTATACTAATTAAGGCTCAAAGTGGTGGCCTATTGGTATGGAGGGCGCGTTGTAGGCGAGAGATCATGTGGTCGAGCCCCGATCTCTGCCTAGCCTGTTTATTAAACTTTTGCCACTAAATATTACAATATTTTTAACCTTTGGACTTTGATACAATGTCAAACTTTGGATGTGTATAAAATGCGCCATCCACCTTTGATAATTCGAACTTTGTCATATATATGCAATATAATTTGGATTTTCACCATAGTATAAATGCAATTTCGACTTTGACCTTGGTCCACCATTTTTTTTTAAATTTCCCTGTTTGGCACGACGATCAGCAAGCTCTATCTTCCTCATACAGACTTCGTTTTGAGTGAAACGAAGTGCACCAGATTCTTGGCAACGGGCCCAATCTGGTCATTTTGGTTTGGTGTGATTATGAACACTTTGAATTTTTGGCAAATTTTTGCCCCCAATCTAGATTCCGATCAAAGGCTACATGAATCGTGTGTCTTCCTTCGAAGAATCTAGAAAGGATCCTTCAAATCACTATATTAGCATAAACTGGTTCCATGACTGCCTCACGAATTGTGTATTAAGCAATATCCCCATGAATGCAAGACTAATTCCAATTTCGAAGTAGTATCTTTCTCATACTTTATGATGCATTTAATATTACAGACTTAGTAGCCATTGTGGCTTTCTTTTCCTATTTTTTCTATTCAATAGGTTAATAGCCTTTCTCAGCCTTTTTTTTTTTTAAATTTAAGGCTTCAAACTTGGTGTCATTGTTGTCCTCCTCAATTCCATCTATAATAATATGCATCTTTCAAATATTTATTTTATTATATGTCAATTCTGCTCCCCATTTTTTTGAACAAATAAGATTCTCTCTAAGTGATCATGTAGTCCCAATATGAACTCGTATTTTGACACATCTCACTCTAAAAGAACAAAGGTGCACACATGGGAACACATATCCTAATACATCACATATACAATTTTCCAACATACACAAAAATAAGCTAAGACTCCATCCATAGTGTCAAATATTTCAGCCATAATGGGAAAATTAACAACAACTAGACAAAGCATAATCGTAAAAGCCTAAAACACCTTTGATAGCCTTGGTCACAACTTCCCAAATCTTATTCATAATTTTCATTGTTAAAACCTAATTTTAGGGTTTATGGAATATCCATTCTCTACTCCAACACTATATTCTCCACTCAAACACCATAGTCTATTCCTGGACTCGATATCAATGATATATGCAATTCAGATGATTTTGACCATACTGTAAATTACTTTCTAAAGTTCTAAGAAATAAAACATGTAGAATTTGTATCCACTCATTAAGGAAAAATTATTTTCTCCTCTATATTTCAATAAGTTTAGCACATCCAAAATGCCACATTTAAACAATGTTGTCAAGTATGTTTTTCTTTATATGTAACCAAATACCATGTATCTCGTAATGTTTTTTTTTTTTCTTTCCATAATGTGTTTTCATTGACTTATGTCTTGTAGCACAACCCATGGTCACGGGGAGATATGCAAAGTGTAGTAATTCTTTGCAGGCTTCAAATCCTCACCCCAATTTTTTACTTTCATTGACTTATGTCTTGTAGCACAACCCATGGTCACGGGGAGATATGCAAAGTGTAGTATTCTTTGCAGGCTTTCGCAAATTCTGGATAAACATCTCCGGCATGTGCATGGAGGCTACCATAACTTCACTCCAGCCTTGTATGTAACTACACTTGAAATATGTGCAAAAGAGGTCAAAATCCTGTAAGGATTGGGTAGGTCAAAGCTTTAAAACAGGCCCAATCAGTTGTGCCCACAATCATTACCAAGGGTCATTCGAACTAGTTAAAATAATGGTAAGTTGAAAGAACAAATTTGAGACCGTTAGGCCTAATGCAATTGAGAACAGAGTCGAGGTAAGGGAGAATGAAAACCCAGGTCAAGATCGTGATAACGATGAGAGGCTTGTCACCATACAATCTTATCCAAGATGATTAAAAATAGTTGGCCCATCCAGCAAAGTCATATTTCTATGCAAAAGTTTCAGCTTCAATTGCAGCAATGAGAAATAGTAGTATAGGAAGAGTCATGATATACATTAATTTGTCACATGAACTGGACAAGGCTCTGGAAAACATGACCAATCCCCTCATCAAGGATATTTATTAATATCTACAATGTAGAAAGAAATTCAAGCCTTTTGCCTCAAGCCCTTGGCTACTTTGAATTCATAGAAACCAAGATCTGACCATCGCTGCTGGTATTTGTGCCAGCAAGCAACTTTTTGGATGTGATTTTAATCATCCTTAAAACAATATATAGCTACTATTCCTAGGATCAAACCACCTGTACTTTACATGAGCCATCAATTCTCCCAGCCCAGTCCAGTAGTCTAACCAGGCTGTTTCTCGAAGAACTTTGGCAACATAAGAAGTCAAATGTATAGTATTTAGCAGAGTTTCCTTTTCATCTGCTTGCTGAATCATTTGGCTGTTTGTCTAAATTTCTCTATATATTAATACTTACAGTGAAATTCACTAATATAATTGCTAACCTAATGGACCAAGATGTTATATATTCAAGTAGAAAAACGTTTACCAGATAAAAGTCAGAAGAAAGTTCTTGACTTTATCAATATTAGTGTAGCACCAACTATCCAATTTGAATCCTTGCTTCAACCAAAGTAGTGGAAATTCATTCTTTTGGAACTAAGGATGAAATAGCATGTATTTAAGTAGAAGCCACCCAGTGGAAAATCGCCCACATATGGATATCACAATGCACACCTCCAAAGCTCAAAGCACATGAATACAGAGTAAGTCTCGCAATTTGGTGTTTGAATTTACCATTTAGTAATCTCCAATGGATGTTAAATAACAGGACGCCTCCCCCTGAGTAATGCCTATATGACTACATGCCAGAAAGGCATATTGCAGAGCATAGGGGAACAGAAATCTTGAACGCTTCTCGATCTAATACAATGCAATGACATAGGATGCCTACTACTATTTCGAGATCCATCAGGGGTTTCATCTTGAATTTCCAAAGTTGATAGGGAAACTAAACGAAAAATGTAAACAACACCTAAAACATACACAAAAAAAAAACAATGTGTAGACAGACGATACCCAGAAATTATTTTTCTGAATCTCAAGCTTGCTACGACAAAGGGAAATTAAGAGATAAGGATGGCGAAGTCAGATAATGTCCATGGAGGCAAACAGACATTAACTCTCTATGGCATATGCAATTGTCATGAGAGCTAATACTATAGGCTCTGAAATTTGTTCAAGGCCTAAGAGGCAAAAATTTTGGTTGTGCAATAATTCCTACGCAGAGAAGTTCTCATGTGATTGTAGCATTTCGCTAACTCAGCTCTGAATCAAACGAATTCATGCAAATAATAACTCTCAAAATAATCTGTTTGTGGTCCGATTGCAAGGATGAACTACACGCCAACTCCAAGGCTAGGCTCCTGTAAAGAGCTGAAGAGGAAACCTCTTCATAACAGGGCATTTCTGAGACTACTTCCATGATCTTTGATTTGAGACAAAACAAGCAATGTAGGAGCACCATAGCTCTGAATGTATATCAGCTCATCAGTACTACTGCCGCAAAAGACATCATCAAATTCCCCAAATCCTTGAAAGGATTTATGAGGCATTCATGCAATCTCTCGCCATTAAAACCTATCAATTTCCGAAATGGCAATTCCTTTGCTTATACCAGGCCTAAAATCAATTTTAGACTCCATCCCAGCAAATCCATGACACATAAGGCACAGAGGCTCAGATGCGATAGCTACGTAGTCTCCATGTTATGATAATTTTGCAATAAGCCTTGGTTTACATTTTAAAACTATGCCTGTTTTGGGAACCAACTTAGAAGGTCATAGATGCAGATATTGGTCCAAGGACAGTTTCTCAACACTCTCTTTACATGATATTTTAAAGAAGGAAAGGGTAATTGTCTGGCAAGTAAGGTTTCTCAGAAATAAAATCATACTCTTCATAAGCGAACCAGGCCAGAATTAAATTAGCGCTGATGAATTTAACCATGAGCCATGTCAATGTTCATAACTTATGGGCATACAGAAGGGGCACAAAGGGAAAACTTAAATTTCTATCACCATAAAAAAAAATTATATTTTGTAATATTTGATTTGCATTTATAAATCAAAATTTGTAAACAGGGAAGTAAACTTATCAAGTAATTTGTATGGAAAATTTTAGGGGTTAATATTAATGTGCTAATTTTTTATGATTTTTCCAAAAAAAAATTGTAAATTTCCATTTTTTATAAAAATGATTAGCTCAAATTTTATAATATAAAATTAGTTTACTTAAAAATCACCAACATTATTTACAGAGTGTACATAAAATCATTATAAATTTGAATAATTTTACAAATACATAGCTTGCATATTAGAGACTAGTGAAATTCACCAATGCTTTTAAACTTAAAGATAATTTTTCATCCTTCAAATTTTCCTTAATAACTATGTAATTCAGATATCATATCACTAAAATGAGATACGGAAAATAAAGTTCTCAATTCATGTTAAAGTAGGTCCAACCCCAATCATTTTTCCTCTGCCAAGTGTCTTGAACATAAAACAATTTTTAGGCACCAACATCACTTGCTCCACAATGTACAAGGAATAAATCCTTCTCTGCTACACAGTCCCTCAGAAATTCCTTCTTTCAACACTCTTCAGTGTGGGCATAGAAAGATCCAGGTTAATATCCTATGTTCCACGGGGATCCGTCCTCGTCATAATTTCATGTCGTTCTCTCTGTTCCGGCGTTTTGGGGACTTTGGAACATGTCAGAAACGTTTCAGATTTGTTGGGGACTCCATCGAGGACTTGGGGACTTCAAGGTTGTCCCTCGAAAATTCAGAGATTTTTTGGGGTCTTCCAAAACGTCCCTCGATAAATCAGAGACTTCTGGACGTCTCCAATAAAATTTTAAATCATAAGTTAAAAAAATATTAAAATATTTCATTCATAAAAAAAATAAAAATAAAATAAAATAAAATAAAATAAATTTCAAAATTTTAAACTAAAAAAAATGTAAATCCCTAAACTACATTTACCCTAACCTAAAGGCTAACGCATATACCTATCAAACTTAAATCATTTACAGTTTACCGTTTTACCATTTGACAGCTACACTAGTGACTATATTAGACTATAATTTATAAATTTATAATCCATGGTTTTCTACTTATAGACTCTTAATTTGAGATTTATATTTATATTTTAATGAATTGTTCATGTTTAAATCTTTATTAAATTTTAGTACTAATTACTTTACGCTTTAGCTACTATTTAAATTCTGAAATGATTATGTAGATATTAGACAGTAGTAGATTGTGGGTTGTAAGTTGTAAGTTGTATGAAACTAATAGTACTTACGTTATGCAATGAAGAATTTTTTTTTTGTGATGCACAATTCTCAATGACGATTAGATACTATTAGACTATTAGTATTAGTCTTTAGATTTATCATTTTAATATTTTATTTATTTTGATTCATGTTTAATTTATTTTTATTTTTATTTTTTAATAAATAATAAATATAATAAATAGTTTCCGCACTTGCCGTCGCCACCCTGCTGTCCCCTGAAAATTTGAGGGAAACTAGTCCCCCCATCCCCACAGCTAGTGCAACATAGTTAATATCTCAAAACTTATGCAGATTTCCCTTAATTTCTTGGCTCATATAACAGGTATATGGTTCATTTCCATGGGTGGTTTTTGTTTTCAGTATATAGTAGCTACTCTTTTTCTCTATTGCCCATCTCTCTCAAACTTGTTCCTCTCCTTTTTCTCACAGCCTCCTCCCTCTTCTTCAAATTTCCCATGCATCCATACTGCAAGAGAGTTTTCCAACACTTCTTTCTTGTTCCAAAAATAAGAAAAGATAACTTGCTCATTACTAGGAGGTGATGGGCTAGATTGAGGAATTTGTTTCCTCCACTCAACTTTTTCAACTTTGCAAACTCCTACTTTGAAATAAGTGAAAATTCTTAGAAGAATAAACCCTTCTAGACCTGTTCAGTTTTCTCTTCTTGTGATATCATAACCCACAACTCACGTACGCACTCACGGTCTACAAGTCTTGAGTCATTTTTTTCATTAACTGTAGAAATAAATTACTTACGATATTCAAGAGGGCAAACCAGGATATCACAGTACTAAATTGCCTACAGAGTTAAAAAGATTCGGAAGAAAATAGCATATTGTGTTGAACAGTATTGAATACAAGCAAACAGGGTAGACTGTTTCTATGAACATGGATTATGCCATGGAAACCAGCAAAACTGAGTAAATCCGAAAATTTAGCAACAATAATAACCCCAACGAAAGCGGATTTCAGAATTATAAGAGATCGTTGTTTTAAAATTGATTCAACAAGATAACACTTTAGAGTTTTAGTTACACAGAGATACAGTTGTCTTAAGTAGGTTGCTGGCAGCAAGGATTTCATATTCAATTTTGGATTGCGTCTTATTGTGACAACCTTCACTTGTTGGTAACTGCTTCATAGTTACATGGACACGATTTATTTTTCTTTTTAATAATAATAATGGGAGTTGTCTTTAGTGTGATTTTTTGGAGTTTCAGGTGTGTAAAAAAAATTAAGTAAAATCTTGATTTCTGTTATTTAAACTGGGTTTTTTTTATTATATATATGGATTCAGCAACATAAAAAACTCGGGCATTTTTATTGTGCAAGATTACTCATCAAAATTCTATTTTCAATAAATTCTTACCGAAATTTAGAGAAATTAACCCAAAAAATACTACCATAAAAGCCTTCAAAAAATCACACTATAAGTTTATGATAATGTTTTAAATTTTCAGATTCGATTATGGATTCGGAGTTTGATTGACTATGGTCATGTGCTTAACTAGCTCAGTCCTAAAGGATTGAGCTGTTCTCATTTTTATTAAAACGAATGCTATACATCTACTTGCAATTTCCCTAGTTCTTCATCAATCTCTTCCAGTTCAGCGCTGACAACTTCAATCGCTCTCTCTGCTTTTCATTGTTAGTATATTTGTCCATTAATTATCCCACATTCATCCGTAAAAAATTTCTTTAGGTTTTACAAGAAACCTGAGAACAGATAGTTGTTGTCTTTGAATAAACCCAAAGACTGCAGCAATGCTAATAAGACACTATTCCGAGAATGATGGTCGCAGGGTTCCTCTGGCATTCCCAAATGCTAGATACATAATTCCCTTCCTGTAAGGCTGACTCGGACAGCACATCAAATGTTTTCTTTTTCTGCGACTGCCAGCAGTATATTCTGTTAAAACGGTTTGTTCCACCGATATTCACGTCACATTGAATGTTTTAGTTAACAACGGAGTACATAAGCTGCTCCACCACCATCATATGAGGATAATTGACTAGAGTATATATTTAATAACAAAATTACCCAAAAAGAAGCAAGCTACATGAAAGGGATCTTTACTCCACCACCATCATATGAGGATCATTGACTAGTATATATTTAATAACAAAATTATCCAAAAAGAAGCAAGCTACATGAAAGGGATTTTCCTATGATCATTGACCAAGTATATATTTAATAGCAAAATGAAGCATGAAAGGGATTTTCTTTTTCTTCTTTTTTTTTTTTTTTTGGGGTGATGATCATTGTTAAAAGCTTGGGTTTTCTTAGCTTTTTGGTGATGATCATGGTTAAAAGCTTTGTAATAGATATCTTATAGGCGGATATGGAAGTTTTTATTTTGGGACAATGTATTTGTCACATCATTTTGTTCTCTGTATATATGACCAAATTATATCTCATTAAGTAGCTTATTCACTTTGTTGATTATGTACATTTAATTAATTAGCAATGGAGGATCAAAATTTGTCTTCCTTGTGACGCAATCAATTACCCCTTTTGAATCTCCATATATGTTCAAGTTATGAAGGTATCACCACTTTTCACAATAAAAGATACCCCACAAAGTAATGATTTTTGCTCACGTGTTGGATTCGATGCCATAGTTCTAGTAGAGATGGAATATTATCTAGGGTTGAGGACGATGTGTGCCCCACAGCCACATGAACTATTTGTTGCAGCGTCATCGAACAATCCCACGAGAAAACTAGCCCATATCCACTAGCTGAAGGTTTCTCACATTATCCTTTGTGACCGCAGGCTCAATTTCATTATAATAGGCACATATTTTGAGACATGTCCCACACATATCTAGTGGTTTGTCCTCAAATATACATGCATTCCTACATCTCCATATACCCCACATAATGTAAAATGGAAGAGCTTTGTAAGCCTTATAATCCTTCATCCAATCCATAATACATGCTCCCACAGTTGAAGAATTCTAGCTAAGGCGTTCAAAACAACATTCCAAATGGATATAAAAAAAGGGCAAGTGAGGAAAATATGGGTACACCTTCCATGACCATTAAAACCCTTGCAAGATAGATGATCCCATGTGAGAATCTTGTTCTTCGAGGCAAGCCATCCAAAACATATTAGTTTCTATGGTAGATTCCGCTTCCAAATTTTACAGAACCACCCATTCCCCCCCTATTATGTTGAACCATAGTAATATAACGATATGCATCTTTAACAAAGATTTGTCCATGAACTCTCTGTCCTCCCCAAAGAATTTGACCATATTTCCATCTAGATAGATACCTGCCAAACTCAAATTTTGTATCTATGTGTCCCATTCGACCGTCATCTCCCCGAATAAACCCAAATGCCTCAAATACCTCCACTTAATATATGTTTAAGTTGAATCTGTTGCAACCAGTAAGTGATTTATATAATATATGCCCATATTACATAAATGTCTAATGAGAGGTATGGATAGGGAATTATTACCTAAGAAGCCCATTATGGGATCCAAACCAACTTCTGCCAATGTGCCTGAGCCAATCTCCCATTTCAGGTTCCCAATTAGCCATTGTTTGATTTTCATAAAGTCATTCCAAATGTAAAATGTCAATTGAGGAGCCCGAGCCCCATCCTTTATCCACTCAATCATGGACTAGTTCTTAAGGTATTTTTACTTGATAATATTATGCCATATATCATTGCCCGAAATAGTTCTCCATAGAATTTTGATCTCAAAATCCCATCTAAAATTTTCAATATCCTTTAAGCCCCATCCCCCATCCTCTTTCCTATTTGAAATATCCATTAACTTAATTGTTTGAATATCTAAATAGATTCAACTGATCTTGTAATGTACTAAAACAATGTATTGAATCAATTCTACAAATTGCAGAAACCAATTACGATCGCACAATCACATGAACAAGTAAGAGAAAGAATATCAATCACACAACACAAATATGTATCTAGGGAAAGCCTCAACTAAAAACCTCGTTATTTTTATATTTCATAAAGTCAAGAACATGAAACAATACAATGTTATTTCCCTTCCAGAGAAACCTTTTCACTCTATTGACTGTCTCACTCTTATCCTAGCAAGTTTGGTCCATTACTTAACCAATTCCCTGCACATGACTGACGAACTTTTTTTTTTGGGGGGGGGCTAATTGAGCCCCTATTAACTAGGAAATTCCCATCAATAGATTGTGCAATACATTCAAGGCATCCTGATGACCTCATGCATGGCTTGTACAATTTTCTAATTACATAATTGATAGTTCTCTTCCCTTTAACTCCAATCTCAACTAGGCCTTCCTTTGAACTCACATGTAACAACTATTTATAACGAATTATCAATTATCTGGTTGATCATTGCATGTGAATTAAATCATATTTAATCCACTGGACCTATCACTAGCTCATCTCTTAGTTAGAACTAGTTAAACTGATTTTAACTCAAATAATTGAGTTAACTAATTACAACTCAAAATAATCTGCAAATGGACCCCCTAAAACTTTGAGTGACCTCTACATGTCTCCAGTTTGACCCTCAACTCAAATTGATTGGCTAACTAAGTCTTCCTGACTCAAGTAACACTTACAAGTTGTCATGTAATGTGGAATTACAATTTACTTCTAATTTAATTAAGAGAAAATTAAATTAGAAGCCCCCTTGGGGTGCCATTCTTGTTTCCAATTTCAACACTCCCTCACAACAAGAAAGAGATTGTCTGCTACCCCGATTTTGCTTCTGTGGAACTCGAATTTTCTTTTTGACAGTCCCTTCGTCAAGATATCTACATCCTGATCCTCCGTGGGAATGTACTCTAATGACATAATCATTCTGCACACAATCTATGAGATGGCGATACCGGATATCAATATGCTTGGACCTGTCATGAAATAATTGTGCAAGCAAGGCAGGTTGTTTAAAGGTTGAGAATTGGCTAAGTGTTGGTCAGTTTTGTCCAGGACAGTGTGAGAAAGTTAGCAAAGTGTAGGAGACTCTTGTGAGAAGAGTGCATTGTAATTGTTTCATGATTCCATGGTTAATATACAATAGAATATAGAGGGGTTTTGAGCAGCAAGCTTTCCCCGGGAAATTATGTGTTGTGGTTTGATTTGATTCTTTCTTTGCTTCATGTGATTGGCGATTGTGTTTAATTTCCACAATTGATTTGTAGAAGTGATTCAATATCTAGCTTTAGTACATTGTTAGATCAGATTGAATCCATGATATACATATTGTTTGTATAATTTCTACATCACTCCCTTTGTCTGCTTGTACCATAGCGCATACTTTGTAGTGCCTCTGAGGTATCTCAACACATGCTTACCTGCCTTCCAAAAGAGTTTGGTAGGCTTAACCATAGCTTGACCAAGCTAGTTAACCGCATAGCATATGTCTGGTCATGTGTTCACCAAAAACATGAGTGAACCCACAAGCTACCTGTAAACAATAGCATCTACTACTTCGCCTAAAGTAGCATCCTCCTTCCTCTAGTTTCCTGCTAAAGGAGTCTCCATGGGTTTGTTGCTCCCCATCTCTTTGCCATATTTCCAATCCTAGAAAATAGTGTAAGAGCCCCATGTCCTTCATCTCAAATTCTCTTGCAAGATCATCTTTGCAAGACTTGATAAGCTGCTAATCACCTGTTAGTATAAAATCATTGACATAAAGTACAATGATCAAAAGCTTGCCTTCTACTGCAATATGATAAAGGTTCGCATCTGCTTCACTTTTGGTGAAACCCAAAGTTGTCGATCTTGGCGTACCAAGCACAAGGTGGTTGCTTCAGCCCATATAATTCTCTCTTGAGTTTTCACACATGTGACTCTCTGTTGAAGGTCTCAAAACTTTCTGGTTTCTCAATGTACACCTCATCCTCAATTACCCCATTGAGGAAGGTTGTATTTACATCCATCTGATGTATTTGTCATCCCATATGCACTGAGAGTGCAAGGATGGATCTAATTGATGAGTACCTTGCAACTGGTGCAAAAATCTCATCATAATTAATTCACTCCACCTAAGAGAACCCTCTAGCCACACACCTACCCTTGTGCTTCTCCACACTCCCATCTACTGCATGCTTCACCTTGTAAATCCACCTGGATCCTACAACTGACTTCCCCTCCTATCTTGGGACAACTTCCCATGCACTGTTTCTGATAATGGAGTCATACTGCTCAACCATGGTATCAACCCAAATTGGTTGTTGCACTACTTCCTCAAAAGAGGATGGTTCTATCTCTACACCTTCGCTCATAAGAGTCATGTATGTAGTGTACCACTCTGGGGACCTTCTATGTTTGCGTTATGATGTGGGTACTCCCACATTATCTCTAGCATCAAGCAACAACTTGTCAACCTCTCTAGTGCTCTTCCCTTTATCTCGAGATGTCTTTGCATGAGTGGGTGCTTCCACTCTTTGCACCTCTGCTTGTGGTTGCTCCACATCTTGAGGTTATTCTTTTGGAGCCAAGAGCTCCTTAATTGCATTCAAATGAAGCTCCCTTTCAAGGGAAATTCATGTGGCCTTCTCTTCATCGAATTTCACATCCCTTCTGACCATTTTCATCGTATGTGCTAGAAATTACACCCGATAGTTGTGAGGTGTACCATTGTGTAGATGGCCCAATCTCCTATGCAATAACTCACTGATGTCTCAGTTCTCCACCTTCTCTGCTTTCATGCTCAAGGAAACACAATTGTCTACATCCAATTTGTAGAGGTTCTTTACTCAAACCCTAATAATTTTCACCTATCTCGTGGATTTGTGACGAAGGAATGCCTTTCCTTCACTGAATATCATATCATAGCCATGGTCTTCCAACATAACAACAAAAACCAAATTCTTATTTAAACTAGGAACATACATGACATATTTTAATGTGAGAGGAGTACTTGATTCCCTCTGAAAGGTAATTGTTCTTATGTTGGTAGTGTTATACCTCCCATCATCTCCCATCTTGATGTGCATCTGGATATCCTTCTCCTCCAAGTTACTGAAGAATTCTTTATTGTCAGTCATATGGAACGAAGCTCCAATATATAAGTACCACATAAAACCCATCACCGATGACACCATGCATGCGATGAGGGTGAAATCCAACTCGAACTGTGAAGAAAGTGCTTCACCTGTCGCTCCTCTTGAGGAATTCTTATTGGTCTTCTTGTGTGGAAACATTATAGCATAGTGTCCAAGATCATGACAGTGAATTTTTTTTACCTTTGACAAGTATCGCTTCTTGCCTGCCTGACCGGAATCCTATTTGGAATGGGATGCCTTCCCTTTCTAGCCAAGTCACAATTCTCCTCATCATTAGTCTTTGATGAGGATCCATATCTGGTGTTCCACCAAATCTCTTATTGTACAAAGTCAGACCACAATCGCTCCCACTCTAGTAGCTTCTCTCTCTCATTCACTGAGTCCTGGTATCTATGCCAACTCTTGGGAAGGCCTAGAAGTGGTAGGCTCACCAAATCATCCTGGGAAACTATCACCCCAACACTTCCAAGCTCATCTTGACATTAAGTGAACTTTGTCAAGTATTTTGGAATCGTGTCGCCCTTCTCCATCTTGATCTTTTTGAGCTTGTCCTTCAGCGCTAGCTTCCTGTGGTCGCTAATATTCTGAAACAAATCTATTAAGGCCTTCCACATAGCATATGGATTTTCCTTTCCATGGATGTTAGAGACAATATGATCTCACACTACTTCTAACAGAATCCTTCTCGCCTTTGCTACATTGTTCTTCCATGCATCAAGAAGTTGAGAATTTATTTCTGCAGGCTGGGGAATATCACTGTCTATGAATTCCTTTAGTCTATTTTCCTTCAACACTGCCTTCATCTTGTCCTTCCATGCTATGTAATTCAAAATACTCTCAAGGGAATATTCGAGTCTCAATCCAGAGAAAGGAATCTTGATTTGTTGTTGGTCCTAAATAATAAATCTACAAATTCGATTCACCTGTTCAAAATAAAATATGGTTCTTCTCTTCTATAGTGATTCCTAGTCTGATACCATGTAGAAATATCTAAATAGATTCAACTGATCTTGTGATGTACTAAAACAAAATATTGAATCAATTCTACAAATTGCGGAAACTAATTACGATCGCACAATCACATGAACAAGTAAGAGAAAGAATATCAATCACACAACATAAAGATGTATCTAGGGAAAGCCTCATCTAAAAACCCTGCTATATGTATATTACATAAAGTCAATAACATGAAACAATACAATGTTATTTCCCTTCCTGAGAAACCTCTGCACTCTGTTGATTGTCTCACTCTGATCCTGGTAAGTTTGGTCCAATACCTAACCAATTCCCTGCACCTGAATGATCATCATTGCTCATGCATTCCTGGGCTAATTGAGCGCCTATTAATTAGGAAATTCCCATCAGTAGATTGTGATATATGTTGGGGTTCCCATGTTTTGGATAGGTTGACAAGACCAAAAGATGAGACAACATAGAACCACTTTCAGACCTTAGGATCTAGCCCTCCTAGGTCCAGAGAGGGATATCTCTATATGAGTCAAAGTGTATGTCTTTGAAGCTCTAAGTTATAATTTTAGGCTAGTTATAGGCTCAAGGTTGTTTGTTTGATTGTTTATGTTTGGTTGTTGGGAATCAGGAAAGAAGGGTCCAATATAAGACAAGGATGAGCAAAGAGGAAACTAGGCAAAGATAGATAACTCAGGGAACATCAAGGCCATTGGGCAATGGAGTCAAGAAAGGGTTTACTTGTGTTCAATGTGCAATCTTTCAGTTGGGCTAGTTATCTAGAGAATTTGGATCTTAAAAGATGATTGATGGAATGGAACATTAAGGACTGAAGATGAGTGAGAGGGAAAGAAGGAAAGACAGCCAAATTTCCGTCTATAGATCAGGTCAGAGGTCATTTAACTCCAGGACACCTTTAGAGCTTGCTCGAGCAGGCTCTCAAAGGGAATGAAAGAGACACTTATAGATCGATTCAAGGTCATTTAACTCTGGTCTACTTCAACAACTCGAAAAAAAACAAGGATAAGGTTTAACTGAAGGATCTTGAAAGGTTTAGCGAGATAGAAAAGATCACAGTAGAGAGCGAGAAGACGGGGTTCTAGACCTCCCAGTGTTCTCAACTCATCCATAAATCCTAACAAGAACATATAAACATAGATTTCATTAATTCATACATCGGAGAGCACGCAAAAACATCCACTACACTGGTTAAATCAATTGAAATCAATATTCAGATACACATATAAGCAGAAAACGTAAAAGGTTGGGAGAGCAGCAACATAAGGTACCTATCAAGGGTAAATCTTATGCCAAACTTCTGATGCGAGTCAGTAGAAATAGAACGAAATGATTTCAAACACACAGATAGGAAAACATCACCAGCTGCTTTAGATCAGTATCCAAAGAAATGTGCTTGTGATATTAAAAACAACACCAATCAGGTTCATCATAGCCCACAGCTTGATCATTCAGTCTGAATACATCAAATCTCAGCCTATCTTACAATATTACACAGAGAACTTGTCTCAAGAGGAAAATGCTTGTGTTTCACTGATATCTCATCAACAACCAACAACAACTTCCTTCTGTGCTTTTATAGCAGAGGATAAACAGAAGATCGACTAAGGAGGTAGGTGAACACTAAATCCTGTATTAAACATCTGAAAGAAAGAGGGTCGAGGCCCATTCTACTTGTATGCTGAGTATTTAATCTCTGTCACCCCTTGTGAAGGGTGATCTTCTCCAGATATGATCTTGACGTCTTTTGGCTGTAGTACTCCTGGTGCTTTGAACAAAATAAAATAAACTACTGAGAATTCTGCCATATAAATGCTCTGGTGGTTTTGAACTACTGTTTAGGGTGGAAATTCCTTCAGGGACATTGTGCATAATAAAATCTGTATGGGTGCCCTGTACTTGACGAAGAAAAACACTATGCTGATGAATAAACCCAGATGTTACCTTTTACTATGCACAGGATCCTTCTGATTGATCCTCGGGGTCTTCAACTGGGTGCTTTGCCTCTTAAAGCATTGATTCCAGGCTTAAGATCTTCATTAACATGCCTTAATCTCCTTTGCGTTGTGCTTGGAACACCTTGCCGCTCCATTTTTGCTTCTGACAGGTTAGCTCAGGTTTTAATGGCGCCGGGAGATTTTCAGAGTTGAATTTTGTCCCTCTTTAATGCAAGTCCTGTCTTCACCTTCCCGGGTCGTTCTTTTTATAAATCTTGCCTCTATAAATGATCTTCTCTGATTCCTCTGTCCTTGTAGCAGAGATGTGCATTATGGCGGTCATTCCCTGTTGAGAATCCTGCAAAAACACGAAACCTGTGAAGAGAAACCACGGATGGGGAAATGGATAAGGTGTGGATGCAGAAGACGGCCATGCAGACACTGAACTGGGGGAGAAATCGTGAAATAAGGTGACAAATAGTTCTGGTGGAGGTTGGGCGGTCCGCGGAGTGAATTTGACTGAAAAATCATTAAAAAACACGAAAATGAACGATTATTTGCAATGGAATGGTCGAAAGGTACGGGAAATGCACGTGGGGTGACATGGCGTACGGAAAGCCAAGTGGATGGATGACGTGGAGACCCGGGCGACGGTGGAATGGTCAGCGGCAGAGGGACAAATCAGGACCGTTGATTGCGGCGGGGATCAACGGCGGAGGGCGGGCCAGGGGGTACGATGAACAGGGTTAAGCAGTGCACAACTTGGACGACCAACGACCATTGGATGAGGCGCTCGAGATCTGACGGTCAACAATGATTTCGCTCGGCGTCCGTGGTCGAAAGATAATGCGCGGGGGATGGGCGGTTTTGGAGTCGTACAGAAGACACGCGTCAAAGGGTGAGTGGAATCGCTGGGCTACCAGGAAATACTGCCCACCGCGCATAAGCGGTGCGGAATAAACAGGCGGTTTTGAATAATGCGCGGGGACGAGAGTGGGGACCACTGATCGGGCGAACTCCGCATCGTCGGATCATATTTTAAACGGACGGTGGAGATGAAAGCGGGGGACTTTTATAATAAAAGTCTTATTATAAAGTTTCATGGTTTATGGGAAGCACCTTTGGGGACAGTGCTTAGGTCACGGCGCTGGGTTACATGGGGAGAAAAGGGTGCGGGGCTAGCGGAGAAAGGGCCAGGCCTATCATATAGTCGGAAAGTGGGTTTTAAAGCCATTTTAAATGAAATTAAAGGCTAGAAGGGATAACGGTAGCGAGATGGGGGGGGATTTGGGGACAACAAAGGGTGTATGGATTTTAGAGGGGATTTTGGAGGGTTTTAGAGGGCTAATAGGGGAAATAGAGGGGAACGAAGGCACTCTGTTAGAAGGAGGAAAAAGGGGAAAAAGGGACATTTTGCAGGGGTACAAGGGGGAATAGTGGGCCTTTTAGGAATGGATCAGAAGATAGGATTTGTATTAGGCATAGCACTCAGAGACTTCAAGGAGGATGGGTTTCTAGGGGAAAGGCATTCCTTGAAGGCTCCACAATAATCTAGCCCCCAGCTTGCTTGTCAAGAATTTCATATGGGGGCTAACAGTGGCTCCACATGGGGATGGCTTCTTCTTGAAGGAGTCAAGAAACCAAAAATGATCTTTGGAGTAGGCCAGATGCCTGCTGCTCGGCACATCCCTTTCTTTCTTCAATTTTAGCTGCCACAATGTGATAGAAACATCAGCAGAAAAAATTTCCCAACCAAACCACCTACCCAGACTACAGTCCTAACATTTCCCTTTGGGTGCATTTGAGCTAGCAGACCCTTTATATTTTATTTTCAAAAAAAAAAAAAAAAAACCTATCCTAAATCTACCCGTATTGCTCCATGAGACTAGATTAAACAGTTGGCCTCGTATGCTTCTCTACCTAATCTAACATCTGATGGGATTAAACTGTCCAACTGATTTCTTCTCCTACATTCTAAGACAGGCAATTGAAAAACAACCAAGACAGGATTAGACTGTCTGACTTGCTGGAGTGAAGATTTGTGGAAAACTGAAAGCAAAACTGTGACGGCATGAAATCTGCGATTTTGAAATATCCTTCTTTTCTGTGACTCAGGTTTTGAGCAAATTAGAGTCACTTTCTTTCTTCATTTCAGCTCTGGTTTTGGGCATGTTAGAGTTGATTCTTCTTTTCACTGCTGGTCCAGGTTTTGAGCGTGTTAGGGCCAGGCTTCTTTACTTCCTGCATGGTCTAATCCTGAGGTGGGATATCTTCGTGAGCCTCATCTTGAGAATTTTTCTGAGCAAGAGCAAACTCCAGACCAAATTCATAGTACATGTCTTGCTCGTTCAATCGGTCTGGAGTAGGCTCTTACTCAAGAAAATGCATGAGCTTATCAGAGCCAATCTTTATGCTACAGAGGTTCATGATTTGAGTGTGTCTGAACCTCTTCTTTCACTTTTTTTTTTTGGAAACATTTTCTCTGTTTTCTTGAAAGTAAAACTGCAATGGTATGTACAATGGAAATGGAACTAGAAATGAAAATTAGCAGAAGTAGTGTTTAAGCATCCTGCCATTGACAGGACCCCCAAACAACTCTATACCGTCATGTTCTTGTAAGAAAAAGGCATTAGGACCCACAGTGGCCTAGATGACAAATGGACCTTGCCACAAGCTGTCAAACTTGCCATGTTGACCTTTGTCCTCCCTCCTTGAATCCCATTTCAGAACCTTGTCACCAACCTTGAAATCAACAACTTTGGTTCTTTTGTCAAATATCATTTTAATGTTCTCCTGAACTCTGACAGCTCTGTTATAAACCTGCTCCCTTGTTTGTTGCAGATGGATAGTTTCATTGATTCTTCTCACCATACTGTTTTCCTCTGTCTGAATCTCTTGGACAAGCTTAATCACTGGCACTCCCAGGCTGGTAGGAAAAACTGCTTCGGTTTCGTAGACAAGCTGGAATGGTGACATGCCAATGGATTTATTTGTTGTGAGCCTGTCTGCCCATAGAGCATGTGTCAACTTTTTATGCCACGACTTCTTATTCTCTTCCAGTAGTTTCTTGATGATTGTAACCAGGCTTTTGTTAGATGATTCAGCTAGGCCATTACCTTGGGGGTAATAGGCAGTTGAATGACCAAGCGCTATTCCGTACCTGTGACAGAAATCAACCATTTTCTTGGATCCGAAGGCAGCAGCATTGTCAGTGATTATTTTCCTTGGACAGCCAAACCGAGATAGGATGAAGTCTTCTAAGAAACTAATGATGCCAGAATCAGTGGCATTCCTAGTGGGTATGGCTTCTATCCATTTAGTGAAGTAATTTGTAGCAGTTAGGACCCATTTATGTTGTCCAAAGGAAGAGGGGTGAATTTCTCCAATAAAGTCTAGGCCCCATTGCATGAAGGGGCCTTCTACGGTGATGGGTTGTAATGGGAGGGGGAGAAGCTTCCTTTTGCCTTCGAAGATTTGGCATTTGTGGCAAGTGGTTATCATTTTATGGACATAATTAAACAGTGTAGGCCAATAGTAACCAGCCCTGAGTATTTTATTTGCAGTGGCTTTCCAACTCAGGTGGCCTCCACACTCCCCAACATGGAACTCTTGTTTAATTCTTTCAGCTTCAGGTTCAAGCAAACATTTCAGCAATAGACCATTTAGATTTTTCCAATATAGATTCTCATTCAGAATGCAGTAGTTTCTAGCTTTGAGTTTTATGAATCTGGCCTTAGTTTTGGACAGTGCTGGGGGGGCATTGATATTGGTGAGGACGTAAAGGATATCAGAATACCATGGAGAGTTCTAGAATTTCTCTTCTATAGTGGGATCGGGTAGGCTTTCCTGCTCATCCAAGGCATTCACCATGTTAATATCCAAGGCCTGCAGATTTGATTCAGCCATTAGCTTGGCTAAGCCCTGCCCTTTGATCAGCTTAGTGGGTTTTATTTCAAGATCGTATTCCAAGATTGTAGCAATCCATTTGCCCCTCTTCCCATTAGGGTCTCGGGACAAGATATCTTTGACCACTATATTTGGCACATAGGCTCTGGTGTGAGAATGCAGAATGTACACCATGAACTCTTTTAAGGCCTTGACCAAAGCATAAGCCTGCTTTTCCATGATGTTGTATTTCAGGGGTGCATCCCTCAAGGCCTTACTGAAGAAAGCTATAGGTTTTTCATTACCTTCTGAATTCCTTTGCAGTAGGACTGCAGCTATTGTGTGCTCAGAGGCAAAGAAAAAGATCAGAAAATCTTTTGAGAAATCAAGGCTAATCAGCACAGGAGCCTGAGTGAGTGTAAGTTTTACGGATTTGAAAGATTGTTTGGCCCCTACAGTCCATTTCACTCCCACACCCTTCTTCAGCATGCTAGTCATAGTCCTAAGGTATTTAGCAAGATTGGGAATAAATCTCCTCAGGAAATTGATCTTGCCAATGAAGGACTGCAACTCCTTGATGTTTCTCGGATGTGTGATTTGAAGTATTCCCTCAACTATTTGGGGATCTATCCTAATTCCTTTCTCAGAAATGATGTGGCCCAGAAGTTTACCTTCTTGCAGCCCAAAAACAGTTTTCTTAGGATTTAAGGACAGGCCGTACCTTCTACATTTTTCGAAAACTTTCCTCAGATGTTTGAGGTGTCCTTCTTCAATTTTGGAAAAAACAGTCAAGTCATATAAATAGATAACTATGAAGTGCCCTATCTCCTCTGAGAAAGCTATATCCATCGCTCTCTGGAAGGTGGCGCCAGCATTCATCAATCCAAAGGGCATTTTTACATACATGAAGGTGCCCCATGGGGTGGTAAATGTTGTTTTGAGTTGATCGTCTGGGAGTACCAACACTTGGTTATATCCTGAAAAGCCATCCAACAGGGAAATCCTTTTAGAGCCCACTACCCTTTGTAAGATATGTTCCATTCTAGGCAAGGGGTAGTTGTCTTTTAGAGAGGCTCTGTTGAGGTTTATGAAGTCTATGCACAGTCTAATTTCCCCTGTTTTCTTTCTTACAGCCACTAAGTTTGATACCTAATCAGAGAACCTTACAGGGACTATTATGCCTGCATCATACATATTTTTAATCTCCTTTTCAACTGCAGGCAATTGTTTCGGATTGATCCTACGGAGTTTCTGTCTGAAAGGCTTCTGATTTTCCTTCAAGGGTATCTTGTGTTGAATTATGTTGGGGTCATAAGCCTTTAAGTCTTCATAGCTCCATGCAAACACATCAATGAATTCTTTAAACAACTCAATGTATTTCTTCTTCATGCCTGCAGGTAAAGACTTCGCTAGTTTAATCATTTTGGGTTTGTCTTCAGTGCCTATGTTGCATTCTTCCACATCTGAATCTGCATGTTCTATTGTGGGCTTCTTTGCTACGTCATCAAAGTCAAAAAGGTCCTCTAAGGGTGCCAAGCCTCTGGGTATGTTCTTATCTTTGGCCTGCAACACCTCTATCTCTTCGCTATCTGCATTTTCACATTTTGTGGTCGGATTTCCAGTTTCTCTAGAAAGGACGTTTATTTCTATGCTACAAGACGGGGATACTTCATTTGAGGATTCCTCACTAAGGCAGCTGTCTTCAGATTTAGAATCTGAACCAAAAAATTCAAACTCATTCTTTCTTGTTAAGAAATCCTCAATCTGTTTGTCACCTTCAAAGACCTACCAATATTTTTCGTTGTCTGGCACTGCAGGTCTGAACTTGGTTTGAATGATGATTTGTTGGTCAGGGGGAGTCTTAGGATATGAACTAGCTAGGCAAGCCAATCCATTTGCAATAACATTTTGACTCCTGGGAATGAACACCAATTCATATTCCATGAAAGTTCTCAATATATCCATGGCATCGTTCCTATACGCTCTTAACCGAGGATGTTTTGTTGCGTATTCGCCATTCACTTGTTTGACAACTAACTCAGAATCTCCTCTCACAGCTATCCTATGGGCTCCTAATCTTTTCAATAGATTCAGACCCAGGATGAGAGCCTCATATTCTGCAATATTATTTGTGCATTTGAAATGCAGATTCACAGCATGGCTCTCTACATGATCATTTTCTGTGTTACATAGCCACACACCTGCTCCAGCAGTTTGCCTAGTACAGGACCCATCGAAATTCATTTCCCACAGGGGTTCGCCATTATGTTGCATTGTGGGGTCTGTACTAGGTTGTGGGTGGTCTTGTTCTTCACGTGGTGTGTTAGTTTGCAGGGTGTGACTAATAGGCTGACTGCGTTGCGTTTCTGTTTCATTCTGAGTTTCGTTTTTATTATCTTGCCCATGGTTTTCTTCATCGTATTCTTCTAGGGTGGCCATTATGCTAAAATCCATGGGCTCTGCGTCCTTGCTTGTATTTCTTCATTTAGACTCTGGCTCTCCTGAGGATTGGTCGTTATAAAGAATGAAAGAATCCAGATCTGTGTGTACAGAGTAAAATGGTGAATTTTCAGGCTTCTCGGGGCTACTGACCAGGAATTTCATCTGGGACTCTCTATACATATTCTAAGTTGGCCAAATATAGGGATAGTGGCATATGAGCCATCCATCTGCATCGTTCCCTGCAGTTTGGCTCCCCATAATCTAGATAGTAGCATGCCATATTTGGGTGGCACATCTGCCACCACCACATCCATGACCATACATTTAGATGGGATCTGGGTCAAACTCACACATAAATCTTTGATTAGTCCTAGGCATTTCACTCTGCTAGAGTCAAATGAATACAAATCTTTGTAAGGGCGGGTTATCTCTAGGCCTAGATTTTCCATTACTACCTTAGGCATTAAATTGTGTGACGCTCTAGAATCATGCATGGCATTGTGGAGTATTTTGTCATGAATGTTGAGACTGATATAGAACGGTGGAACTACCCCTTCCTGAAACTTTCCCTCAAACTTTGGACCAAACAAGAGGGCAGGTTGGTCATCATTCAAATTCACAGTGTCATTGTTTTCCCCCAGATTCAATGCTTTCAAAATTTGGCCTTTATACACATTCTAAGTGGCCAGCTCAAAGAGTGGGACAAAGATTTTGATTTTTGCAATCTCACTCTCTAAATTGAAAGTGGACTGTGTCTTTGGAGTGCTCAACTCTGTTTTATTTGCTACTGCCTTAGTGGCTGTATCAGCTTGTGATTTCTCACTATGTACAGGGTTGGTGATAGTTTTATCAGGAGCACTAACCGCAGTGCTAGTGCTGCTGGTTGGTTGGCTTTGATTTTCAGTGTTTTGGTTGTTTTTTTCTTTATTTTTCCCAGAACTTTCAGCTGCTGATTTGTTATTTGCAGCAGATGCTTTAGAAGTTTTATCAGGTCTTTTCTTGATGGTTACCTCAGGAGTCTTTGTTTTGGAATTTTCTTGGTTCTTTTTGCTCCTAAGTTCATATTTTTCTCTGACTTGCTCTGCGTCCTTGCTTGTATTTCTGCATTCAGACTCTGGCTCTCCTGAGGATTGGTCGTTATAAAGAATGAAAGAATCCAGATCTGTGTGTACAGAGTACAATGGTGAATTTTCAGGCTTCTCGGGGCTACTGACCAGGAATTTCATCTAGGACTCTCTATACATCTTCTAAGTTGGCCAAATATAGGGATAGTGGCATATGAGCCATCCATCTACATCGTTCCCTGCAGTTTGGCTCCCCATGATCTAGATAGTAGCATGCCATATTTGGGTGGCACATCTGCCACCACCACATCCATGACCATACATTTAGCTGGGATCTGGGTCAAACTCACACATAAATATTTGATTAGTCCTAGGCATTTCACTCTGCTAGAGTCGAATGAATACAAATATTTGTAAGGGCGGGTTATCTCTAGGCCTAGCTTTTCCATTACTACCTTAGGCATTAAATTGTGTGACGCTCCAGAATCATGCATGGCATTGTGGAGTATTTTGTCATGAATGTTGAGACTGATATAGAATGGTGGAACTACCCCTTCCTGAAACTTTCCCTCAATATTTGGACCAAACAAGAGGGCAGGTTGGTCATCATTCAAATTCACAGTGTCATTGTTTTCCCCCAGATTCAATGCTTTCAAAATTTGGCCTTTATACACATTCTGAGTGGCCAGCTCAGAGAGTGGGACATAGATTTTGATTTTTGCAATCTCACTCTCTAAATTGAAAGTGGACTATGTCTTTGGAGTGCTCAACTCTGTTTTATTTGCTACTGCCTTAGTGGCTGTATCAGCTTGTGATTTCTCACTATGTACAGGGTTGGTGACAGTTTTATCAGGAGCACTAACCGCAGTGCTAGTGCTACTGGTTGGTTGGCTTTGATTTTCAGTGTTTTGGTTGTCTTTTTCTTTATTTTTCCCAGAACTTTCAGCTGCTGATTTGTTATTTGCAGCAGATGCTTTAGAAGTTTTATCAGGTCTTTTCTTGATGGTTACCTCAAGAGTCTTTGTTTTGGAATTTTCTTGGTTCTTTTTTCTCCTAAGTTCATATTGTTCTCTGACTTGCATCATGGAATTTTCAAATCATAATCTGTAATCTTCAGTTTCTAACCATTCCTCATCCCAGTATGAAGGTGAGAGTTGATCTTCCCCTGAATCACAGTTAACGACTGAGTCTTCTGTTTCAAACATGTTTATTGTATTCCCTTCAGACTCTTTTATGATTCCCTCATCTTCATCTAAATTTTTTTGGAATGGGGGAATAACTTGTTGGTCTGATTCTTTTTGTCTGTTGGGAGCATTGTTGTTCCTTCTAAAGTTTTGGTTCTGGTTTTGATTTCTGTTTTGGTTATTGACAGTGACAACCATTTTCTTCATCATTTGTTGTAGCTCTTCCATGTTTTTAGACAATTTGTCATAATTTGGATCAAATGTGGAGGCTACATTGTCATCCCTATAGGTTACCCTCCTCTCAGATCTCAGTCTTGCCCTTTTCTCAACCAGGTTTGCCTCTATGTTCACTGCTCCTTTCTGCATGTCCTCCAATGTGGTGTACTCTTTATCCCTAAGCTCATAGGCCATGTCAGCATCAAACCCATCAGGGTACTTAGCTAGGGCCATGCCTTGTGGAGGTTTCATGTGTGGGGGGAGGGCATTGTAAATGCTATTAAATCTTGTTGTGTAATCATGAACACTCTCTCCCACGTTTCTTTTAAGGCTCATGTATTCAGCTAGGAGTTGGTGAGGGTTTGCCCTAGTTTCCCATTTGTCGACGAAAGTCCGGTATGGAGCAGGGAGATCTTGGATACTACCCACAGGTAGGTTTTTAAACCACTTCTTCACCTCACCTCCCAAGATTTGGGCAAAGATTCTCATTTTGATTGTTTCATCATCAATTTCCATGTAGTCAAAAGAATCCTCCATTGTATCTACATGTTGCTGAGCTGTGATGGATTCTTTAGTAGTGAAGTGTGGGATTTTTGATTGATAATCATTGGGTAAGGGTAGCAAGGGCCGAGGTAAGACCAGAGGTGCATACCAAGCTGCCATGATGATATTCTGATGAGGTAAAGGGTTAATTTGAGTAGCTGGTATATGGATGACAGGGATATTAGGACCAACAGAAGTCTGTTGGGCAGATCTAGGGTGGGAGAGCCCCAAGTTTTGAATGAAATGGATATCAGGTGATGTAGATGGAGGGGTTCCTCTGTCCCTAGTCTGAGGGTCTGGCTGGTCTAAAGTACTGAATGACCTAGTTCTAGGTAATCTGTTTGGAGGGTCTAGGTCAGGGAGAAAATGTGATAGAGTTGTTAAGTCTTCTAGTGCAGAATTAACTCTATGAATGTGGCTGGAAATAGTTGATCTTTTAGGTATGGGAGCTCCCTTGAGGATATTTTCCGGATTTTCAACTATTTCAGGTGGATCAGGGTTAGAATAAGCTCTTGTGTGAATGGTTCTAAAAGCTAGAATGTTGTTCTTAGCCAAGCAGCTTAACCTTACTTGTTACTTCTACTGCGGTTGATGTTGTCTCAGAGGCTGGTCTCCCCGTGGAGTCTATTGTGAAACCAAGATAATCAGCAGGCCTACTGATCACCAGTGGAGTCTTTTCGTTTAGGAACAATGGAGTCCCCAGGTGGAGGGTTTTAGGGTATATCTAAGGGGTTACACTGTCCACCACAGTGCTCAGGCACTATCACCTTTAGGAATCTCCTAAAAAACAACAAACTCCCACCAGAGATTCACTGGGAGGGCATTTACCAGATATGTCACCTCCGAAGAGGGTGAGATCCGAAGGCTACCTGGCCCTTTCCAGGCTTTGTCTGAGAGTATGATGGACACTCGACAATGGAGGTAGATTCAAGAAAGGAGTGAATTACTGCCAACCTAACCAGAGTTCTAAGTTTTTGAGTCTTTAAAAATGTTTAAGGTGAAATGCACTCAGGTTTTTCCCCAGTGGAGTCGCCATTATGTTAGGGTTTCCATGTTTTGGCCAGGTTGACAAGACCAAAAGATGAGACAACATAGAACCAATTTTAGACTTTAGGATCTAGCCCTCCTAGGTCCAGAGAGGGATCTCTCTATATGAGTCAAAGTGTATGTCTTTGAAGCTCTAAGTTATGATTTTAGGCTAGTTATAGGCTCATGGTTGTTTGTTTGATTGTTTATGTTTGGTTGTTGGGAATCAGGAAAGAAGGGTCCAATATAAGACAAGGATGAGCAAAGAGGAAACTAGGAAAAGATAGATAACTCAGGGAACATCAAGGCCATTGGGCAATGGAGTCAAGAAAGGGTTTACTTGTGTTCAATGTGCAAGCTTTCAGTTGGGCTAGTTATCTAGAGCATTTGGATCTTAAAAGATGATTGATGGAATGGAACACTAAGGACTAAAAATGAGTGAGAGTGAAAGATGGAAAGACAGCCAAATTTATGTCTATAGATCAGGTCAGAGGTCATTTAACTCCAGACCTGCTTGGACGTACTCAGAGAAAGCTCTCAAAGGGGGACAAAGGGGCTGCTTATAGATCGGACTAGAGGTCATTTAACTCCAGGTCTGCTTTAGCAACTCCAAGGAAAAACAAGGATAAGTTTAACAGAAGGGATCTTAGAAAGGTTTAATGAGATGGAAAGATCCTAGTGAGGCAGAGACGGGGTTCTAGACCTCCCAGTGTTCTCAACTCATCCATAAATCCTAACAAGAACATCTAAACATAGATTTCATTAATTCATACATTGGAGAGCAGGCAAAAACATCCACTACACTGGTTAAATCAATTGAAATCAATATTCAGATACACATATAAGCAGAAAACGTAAAAGGCTGGGAGAGCAGCAACATAAGGTACCTATCAAGGGTAAATCTTATGCCAAAATTCTGATGCGAGCCAGTAGAAATGGAACGAAATGATTTCAAACACACAGATAGGAAAACATCACCAGCTGCTTTAGATCAGTATCCAAAGAAATGTGCTTGTGATATTAAAAACAACACCAATCAGGTTCATCATAGCCCACAGCTTGATCATTCAGTCTGAATACATCAAATCTCAGCCTATCTTACAATATTACACAGAGAACTTGTCTCAAGAGGAAAATGCTTGCGTTTCACTGATATCTCATCAACAACCAACAACAACTTCCTTCTGTGCTTTTATAGCAGAGGATAAACGGAAGATCGACTAAGGAGGTAGGTGAACACTAAATGCTATATTAAACATCTGAAAGAAATAGGGCCGAGGCCCATTCTACTTGTATGCTGAGTATTTAATCTTTGTCACCCCTTGTGAAGGGTGATCTTCTCCAGATATGATCTTGACGTCTTTTGGCTGTAGTACTCCTGGTGCTTTGAACAAAATAAAATAAACTACTGAGAAGTCTTCCATATAAATGCTTTGGTGGTTTTGAACTGCTGTTTAGGGTGGAAATTCCTTCAGGGACATTGTGCATAATAAAAGCTGTATGGGCACCCTGTACTTAACGAAGAAAAACACTCTGCAGATGAATAAACCCTGATGTTACCTTTTACTGTGCACAGGATCCTTCTGATTGATCCTCGGGGTCTTCAACTGGGTGCTTTGCCTCTTAAAGCACTGATTCCAGGCTTAAGATCTTCATTAACGTGCCTTAATCTCCTTTGCGTTGTGCTTGGAACACCTTGCCGCTCCATTTTTGCTTCTGACAGGTTAGCTCAGGTTTTAATGGCGCCGGGAGATTTTCAGAGCTGGATTCTGCCCCTCTTTAATGCAAGTCCTGTCTTCAGCTTCCCGAGTCATTCTTTTTATAAATATTGCCTCTGTAAATGATCTTCTTTGATTCCTCGGTCCTTGTAGCAGAGATGTGCATTATGGTGGTCATTCCCTGTTGAGAATCCTGCAAAAACACGAAACCTGTGAAGAGAAGCCACGGATGGGGAAATGGATGCGGTGTGGATGCAGAAGACGGCCATGCAGACACTGAACTGGGGGAGAAATCGTGAAATAAAGTGACAAATCGTTCTAGTGGAGGTTGGGCGGTCCGCGGAGTGAATTTGACTGAAAAATCATTAAAAAACACGAAAATGAACGATTATTTGCAATGGAATGGTCGAAAGGTACGGGAAATGCACGTGGGGTGACATGGTGTACGGAAAGCCAAGTGGACGGATTACGTGGAGACTCGGATGACAGTGGAATGGTCAGCGGCAGAGGGACAAATCAAGACCGTTGATCGCTGCGGGGATCAATGGCGGAGGGCGGGCCAGGGGGTACGATGAACAGGGTTAAGCAGTGTGCAACTTGGACGACCGACGACTGTTGGATGAGGCGCCCGAGATCTGACGGTCAACAACGATTTCGCTTGGCGTCCGTGGTCGAAAGATAATGCGCGGGGGATGGGCGTTTTTCGAGTCGTACAGAAGACAAGCGTCGAAGGGTGAGTGGAATCGCTGGGCTACCAGGAAATACCGCCCAACGCGCATAAGCGGTGCGGAATAAACAGGCGGTTTTGAACAGTGCACGGGGACGAGAGTGGGGACAACTGATCAGGCGAACTCCGCACCGTCGGATCATATTTTAAATGGACGGTGGAGATGAAAGCAGTGGACTTTTATAATAAAAGTCTTATTATAAAGTTTCATGGTTTATGGGAAGCGCCTTTGGGGACAGTGCTTAGGTCACGGCGCTAGGTTACATGGGGAGAAAAGGGCGCGGGGCTAGCGGAGAAAGGGATAGGCCTATCATATAGTTGGAAAGTGGGTTTTAAAGCCATTTTAAATGAAATTAAAGGCTAGAAGGGGTAACGGTAGGGAGATGGAGGGGGATTTGGGGACAACAAAGGGTGTAGGAATTTTAGAGGGGATTTTGGAGGGTTTTAGAGGGCTAATAGGGGAAATAGAGGGGAACGAAGGCACTCTGTTAGAAGGAGGAAAAAGGGGAAAAAGGGACATTTTGCAGGGGTACAAGGGGGAACAGTGAGCCTTTTAGGAATGGATCAGCAGATAGGATTTGTATTAGGCATAACACTCAGAGACTTCAAGGAGGATGGGTTTCCAGGGGAAAGGCATTCCTTGAAGGCTCCACAATAATCTAGCCCCCAGCTTGCTTGTCAAGAATTTCATATGGGGGCTAACAATATACATACATGGCATCCTGATGACCTCATGCATGACCTATACAATTTTATAATTATACAACTGATAATTCTCTTCCCTTTAACTCCAATCTCAACAGGCCTTCCTTAGAACTGACATGCAACAACTATTTATAGTGAATTATCAGTTATCTGATTGATCACTGCATGTGAATTAAATCCGATCTAATTCACTGGACCTATCACTATCTTACCTCTCAGTTAGAACTAGTTAAACTTATTTTAACTCAAATAATTGAATTAACTAATTACCACTCCAAATAAATTGCAACTGGACCCCCTAAAACTTATAGTGACCTCTACATGCCTCCATTTTGGCCCTCAACTTGAATTTACTGAGCTAACTAAGTCTTCCTGACTTTGTTAACATTTACAAGCTGTGATGCGATGTGGAATTACAATTTACTTCTAATTTGATTAAGGGAAAATTAAATTAGAAGCTCCTGGGGTGTCATTCTTGTTTCGAATTTCAACATTAACAAGATAAAAAAAATCCAGCTAGCACCTGCCCAAATGAAGTTAGAGATGATGGAATTAATCCACTTGATGATGCTACGAGGTAAAATATACAAATGCATCTAATATACTATGTTGCTCTATAGAATTGATTGTACTAGAATCAATCTGCCCCTAATGGACAACCATTTATGTGATCAATTATTCAATATGTGTTCAAATTTCTCCAACAATTAGCTCTAGTCTCGGCTGCCATAATTATTTGGTTTCGGATGAAACTCCAAATATTTGAAACCATCATCTAAAGATACAATCCGAACCTCTAATAACACTATAATCTCATATGCATTGTCTCACTCCAAGGATGAATCAATTAATATTGAATTTGTGTTGTTCATATATAGACCGATACCACGTCCAAATGATTAGGTGCTTAGTGTTTAAGCTAAAAAATGAAAGTGTTCAAAATATAATGTAAACTGAATGACATCGAAGATCTCGTCGCTAGGAATCCAACGCAATTCGTTTCATTGAAAACCGACTCCAGATGAGGAAAATAGAGCATGTTGTTTGTTTTCCTAAACATCTAAAAAAATTGTAGAACCAGACATAATGGTGACATGGAAGCCCAGTCGATAGAAAAGGGATATTCTGGAAATATTATGTTATTTTTTCCCAATGACATTGTGACAAGTTTCACTGCAGGATTCACTGGAAAGTTTGGAAGGTGAATTTTTTTTGTATGGTATCTATCTTAAGGTGGATTTCGATTTTAATGGTTGGATGAGAATTTTTTTTAATTGTTGGAATAGTCCAACCAAAGGCGGACACGTGGTGCAGCTAGGGGCCGCCACTTGCCCCCTCTGGTGGACCAAGGTCAGAGGATGGATAGATATTATATGGGTCGAAATATTTCATATTGTTCGAATTTCTGAATTGAAATATAGTCTAAAGTCCAAAATTATCCAAAGTCCGAATGTTACAATTTACAAAGATCGGAATATATTATTATTAAAGGTTGGGTTATAATGTTTTTTGGAGAAAAATTAATATCAGCGGAAGGGCATAGGTCGGAGCTTGACCCCGCGACCTCCCTCGCACTAGCGCACCACAATACCACTACGCCCACGCATTACAACTTAACCTTATAGCTCGTGACTTATATTTATTATTAAATGGTTCATTCGGTGGGGGAATGGAGGGGACCAACCCCCTCCCCACATGACCTCACCATAGGACCTAAGGGGAAGACCGTAGCAGAGTTTATGATAATGGAAGAGATTAAAGTTAATGCGGGTTTATTAAACCCCTAATCCAATGGTTATTGCGCTAATATTTATTGTTAAGTGTGGTTTGTTTAAACACACATTAAGCGCTAAACGCATTTTTTATTATAAATAACCTACATTTAATTTTAATTAAACTCTGAGTTTAATATGGCATCAAATTTAGTGGCCTTAACTAGAGTTATCTCCAGATTTAATGGGGTTTCCTAGGCTAAAATTGGGGAGGGCATAACTTTGGAAAAATTTGACCAAATTGGGAGCAGGAAGAGTCTATCATAACATATTTTGATGTTCTAAACACATTGAAGCAGGTTTTAGGAGCAATGGATGAATGTAAATGACACATTTTTCACATTTGACCTAATACAGAGGCCCATGCCATGGAAGTTGGACCAAGGAGATGTAGATCGGGAGGGGTGAACTCCTTCATCAAAAAAACATGTTAATGGACCACTGTGATGGTTTGTTGTACATTTTATTGCTTCTATTCAGCATTATGTTTTAATGTTTTTATGCTCATGAATTTAACATGAAATTCAGTTATTTACCTTTTTAACACTTACAAACACCTCAAGAAACCTATGCACATGAAGCAAATGATCAGCAATTTAAATATAAATCTGAAGATGAAATTAGCAAAGAAAAAATAACATTCAAATTCAGTTCAAGGTGGTTTCAGAGCCTGGTTAAAAGGTTGCAAAGGTTATTTTCTTCATTTTCTTTAGTTTTGTGAAAGTAGGGATTTAATGGTTGAAAATTTGTGATGCTTACAAGGTTTAACTTGCATAGAGGAGAAGGGAAACTATTGGTTGCATGTCCTGAGGTTAGGACCAGAAGAAGGAGAGCCACAAGGGCACCATCTCCACCAAAAGTTTCACTCACAGCTCCACTTGAAGCACCTCAAGTTTTATCTCTAGCTGAGATTGAAGAGGTACAAGTTGCACCAGAAGTTGAGCTCGAATCCATAGCCATCATGTCAGTTTTTGGAGAGATTGAATGTATTTTAGAAGAGGAAGCATACAAGAAGGTTTTCTATGAACTAACTGAAAGGGTTAGGTTCCTCTTTGAAGATAGGGACACCAGGATGGTTGGAGAGAATTCTAAGTCTCCACATGGAGAGGGAACCTCAGAAGGAAAGAAGGATGAAGAGGAGGATTCAAATGGCAGTGGAGGAAATCCTCCTCCATCTCCACCATCTTTATCATCCTCCTCATCATCACCATCAGCATCATCTTCCACTTCCACAGCCAAAACTACCCATACTCACTTAAAATCCACAAAAGGAAAAACTCCCTTACTCAAACTTGATGTCAAATTTGAGCTTCCAATTTATAATGGCGAGGTAATTGCAGACAAGTTGGAAAATTGGATTTTCCAATTAGAGTTTCATTGCAGAATTCATAACCTTCATGAAGATGACATAAATATTCAATTGGCTTCCTTGATGATGGAAGGATCAAGAGTTGTATGGTGGGAAGCAAGGACTCAAGAAGAGATTAAAAACTACGGTAATATCTCAATGTCTTGGTCAAGTTTTATTGTTGTCATTAAAAGGAAATTTTATCCTCTAGCTTACATGAAAAAAGACATTATGGGCTGGCATAATTTTAGACAATTGAAAGGGAAAAGTGTGCAAGATTATACTCATGAATTTAGGAGAACAACTCTTATTTTTGGTATTAATTTGTGTTGCTGAATAAACTTTGTTAAAGTATATTGGGGTTTTGCATAGTTACCTTAGGCACATTATTCTCATGTTCAATCCCACAAACTTAGATGAGGTTTGCATTCAAGACACACATTTATAAGCAAGAGGGAAATAGAGTGTAGATGAAAATAGTGATGGTTTCCTTGAGTATGAGGGTAAAGGAAAACGCAAGTTTAATGGAAGAGGAAAGAGAAATAGCTCTATCAAAAGAGAGAAAGAGAAAATAACATGTAAACATTGTTCGAATAATGGCCATGATGAAGACCATCGTTGGCAACTTCATCTAGAGTTGAAACCAAATAAACTGAAAGCCAAAGAGAAGGGTAAAATTTTTTCAATCATTGAACATGACTTAAGTTCAGATCCAAGAGATGAAACAAAAATTACATCCATGGGTTTGAAAGGTAAGAACATAGTAAGCACTAGTTCTTCAAGTTGTTCCAATGTAACTCAAGATGAAGATACAAGAATTGAAATCATCCATATCAGAGTCGCTTCTAAACATACCAAGGTAGACACACTTTTTTATAGTGGTTCTCAAGTTAATTTGATTTCAAAAGACTTAGTTAAGAAGCTAAACCTTGAAACTATTAGAAATCCAAGACCTTATCCTTTAGGGTGGATATGCAAGAATGAAAACTTACAGGTAACAAGGAAGTGCATACTAAGATTCTCCATCAATTCAAACTTTCTTCATGAAGTTGAACTTGATGTGGTGTTTCTTGAGATATCGGGTATTTTTTTAGGAAGTCCATATATCTATGATAGGAAAGAAGTATCTCATCTCCATGAGAATATGTATCACTTGTTTAAATATTTAATTGAGTACATAGTTAGAGCGCATAAGAGGAAGACAAGGTTGTCTCTTATACATGCAGGAGAAATGAAGATAATAGTGAATGCAAGTCAAAATTTGACATTGTTAATGATCAAACATATAGATGTTTTGAATGAGCCCTTTCAAAAATATGCATCAAATGAATAAGTTGATTTCATTGAATTTGCTTATGCTTGTAATGAGATTTTTTAGGACTCTAACAATTTGCCTTTGAAAGAAGGTGAACAAGATGTGACAGATTTGCAGCAGTCAACATCAGTGTTGGAAACAAGATGTTGGTGCAAGAGAGTGTAAAGGTCAAAGAGAAAGCGCCAAATAAATTTGAAAAAAAAGGAATAGGTTCCAAAAGTGCTTGTTTTTGGTTTCCAAAGGGTACATAGCAATGGCTAAAATACTTGGTCAAGAGTCGAAGCAATTACAAAGCAAGAGCAATTAAGAATCGCCATAATGACAGTGTTCGAGGTGAGACAGTTTTTAAGTTTCCTTTGATTAATGACCAAGGTGGGAACAAGTTTGTTTCTGCAAGGAAAACTTTCTTCTCTGCGAATTTAGGGAAAATGCAGCATGACGGTGTCTAAAATAGCAATATATGGTCTCAAGGGTTAAGGAAACATCTTAGTTTTTGTGAAAATCTTCAATTGATGAAAATGGGAAAATTTTAGTTAATTGAGACTGGAAGGGTGAGGGAACTGTACCCTCATCCACATGATTAGTAACCAAAGAGCTTTTGGTGTCCAAAAGGCTTCTAGTGGGGAGCAATGATCAGGTACTCAGTTTTTAAGCTCAAAAAGTAAAGTGCTCAAAATCGAATGGAAACTAAACGACAGCGAAGAGCTCATCGCCAGGAATCAGACACAATTCATTTCATTGAAACCCGACTTTGTATGAGGAAGATATAGCCTATTGTTCATTTTCCTAAACAACTAAAAAAATTGCAGAACCAGACAAAATGGTGACATGGCAGCTCAGTCAACAGAAAATGGATATTCTAGGAATATTCTGTCATTTTTTCCCAATGACACTATAAAAAGTGTCACTACAGGATTCTTCGGAAAGTTTGGAAGGTGAATTTTTTTTTATGGTATCTATCTTAAGGTCGATTTCGATTTTAATGGTTGAATGAGATTTTTTTTTTAATGGTTGGAATAGTCCAACCAAAGGCAGACACATGGTGCAGCCAGGGGCCGCCACGTGCCCCCTCTAGTGGACCAATTTCAGAGGATGGATAGATATTATATGGGTCAAAATATTTCATATGGCCTGAATTTTTGAATTGAAATATAGTCTAAGGTCCGAAATTATCCAAAGTCTGAATGTTGTAATTTACAAAGGTTAGAATATATTATTATTAAAGGTATGGTTATAATGGTTTTTGGAGCAAAATTAATACCAGCGAAAGGGCGGAGGTCAGGGCTCGACCATGTGACCTCTCTCACACTAGCATACCACAATACCACTATGCCCATGCATTACAACTTAACCTTATAGCCCGCGACTTATATTTATTATTCAATGGTTCGTTCGGCAGGGGAATGGAGGGGGCCAGCCCCCTCCCCACATTAACTCACCACACGACCTAAAGCGAAGACCATGGCAGAGTTTATGATAATAATAGAGATTAAAGTTAATGCGGGTTTATTAAACCCCTAATCCAATGGTTAAATGTTAATATTTATTGTTAAGTGTGGTTTGTTAAAATGAGAATTAAGCGCTAAACGCATGTTTTATTATAACTAACCCGCAGTGAATTTAATTAAACTCTGAGTTTAAAATGGCGGAAAAACTGGCAAAGCCACCAAATTGGCGCTGCTCCAAAATTTAGTGGCCCAACTAGAGTTATCTCTAGATTTAGTGGGGTTTCCTGGGCTAAAATTCAGGAGGCCATAACTTTTGAAAAATTAGACCAAATTGGGGGCACGAAGAGTCTATCCTAGCAGATTTTGATGTCTTGAACACATTGAAGCAGGTTTCAAGAGAAATAGATGAATGTAAAAAACACTTTTTACAAATTTGAGCTAATACAGAGGCCCAAGCCATGGAAGTTGGACCAAGGAGATGTAGCCCAGGAGGGGTGAACTACTTCTTCAAAAAATTGTGTTAATGGATCATTGTTTTGGTTTGCTTTACATTTTATTTATGTTATCAGAATTATGTTTTAATGTTTTTATGCTCATGAATTTAACATGAAATTTAGTTATTTACCTGTTTAACACTTACAAACACCTCAGGAAACCTATGCACATGAAGCAAATGATCAGCAATTGAAATATAGATCTGAAGATGAAATTAACAAAAAAAAACTAACATTCAAATTCATTTCACCAAATGTGTTTAGTATCTGTTTCAGGTGGTACCATTCATCTATTGATGTCGAGCCAAGGATGAGAGCATCATCCACGAAAAGGTGAGTTCAGGGTTTCCCTTCTTTAGCGACAATGAATCTGGTAAACAACCTCATGTTGTTGTTGTTGCGATGAATAGATAATCGAGTAGGTGGGGAAAGTGGAGGGGCAGAAATGCCAGTGGTGGAAGTGGAGGAGGGATTCCAGGAGTCGAATTCGACATTGTTGTTTTGGGTGGTGCAACTCTCGCCTATTTCAAGTACAAGATCGACGGGGTGAGCAGGAAAGTTAGTTTTGGTTCTAGGTCCTCTCAAATATCTCACGGCTTCGTCATATTCTCTGGCTGACTCCTCAGTGGTATCAAACATGCCCAACCACAAGCGATTTTTACTGAAGGGATCTTTTATTTCTGTGGCATATCGACCCCAAGGAATTTTTCTCACACCTTTGTAATGCACTTCCATGGTGGAAATGACATTACCTCTCTCTTGATTAACATGGCCCTGTCTATTTCTGGGAGCCATGGAGGTCTTCCCCTCCAAATGGATTAATAATGAATAAAAAAATGTATGAGTGGCAGATCAAAGAGGGAAAGACTCACTTCACTTCATAATAAAAGAAAGAAAACAAAGGAGGAAGAGGCCACATGTGGTTAGCGATGACTAGACTGAACCTTGCCTCAGGTATCAGGATGACTTCGGTTCATGGGTCCAAGTAAATTGAATATATTATTTGGGAGTGTAAAATTTTGTGATCCATATCATATTATAATAAATCTTCCAGGAAATCACATAGAAAATTATAGAGGGACGTGTTTGATTTTCCTGATGATGAACAACATTCAGTAGTTCGAAACACGTCGCTCTATAATTTCCTATGTGATTTCCCAAAATATTTATTATAATATGAATAGATTATACAGTTTTGTTTGGTGGTCTTTGAACACCGATCAACCGATTCAATTGCTCTCTTCTCGCGTTGCTCTTCCGGCATGGGAACATTCTCAGATGTCGTGTGTATCCTACTAGCCCCATGAGCATTGATTACCATATATGTACATTAACTTTGGGGTTGAGAGCTACGTTACTGTTGATAAATCAGGGAGAAGATGGAAGAGGGTAAAGATCATCACCATGCTCAAGAACATTTTTTAATACAAAAATTGAAAATGGTTGTCATTTAATTTTATTTCATGCGTTAAGAAAATTAATGAGAGAATTTTTCATTTATATAAGTATATGTGTAATTATTTTTTTCTTCTCATAAACATATCTATATACTTGGAATATACATATTTAGTTATTTATTTGTTATGTTATCACTTGGTCCCAGTGGATCCAAAAATCTCATTCCTTCCCAACTAAATTGACATTGAATGAATCTTCATTAGATTTTTTGAAAAAAAATCATATATTTATATAAAATATTTTCACATTTCTTAACTCCAATTCTAAATTGCAAAAACTTAAAGTGGATCAACTTTGTTTCTTTAATTTTTTTTTTTTAACTAGTATGGTAATAGTCTCCATGACATATTGTGATATTGTATGGTAGTTTCTTTGTTTGAATATAAAGAATGTCCAGGTTTTATCTTTTTAAAATAGTTTTGTGTAGAGTAAGATATTTTCAATAATTTGAAATCATTTATTAATATATAGTAAGAGATTTTCAATGAGTAATTAGAAAAATGTCAACAACATTAACAAATATATTTTAGTTTTTTAAATAAAATTATTATACTTTTTCAAAAAAATATATTATTTAATATATATATATATATAATTGTTAAAAATTATATTTTCTATAAATATTTTCTTTTAAATTACATTAATTTTATTTTCAATTTTAAATTTCTAGGAAAAAAACTAAATCAAGAAATTCAATTTTAAAATATATGGATTGATTTATTAACATATAGCAAGATTCTAATTAGAGAAATGTGAACAACATTAACGGTTAATACATATATTTTTATTTTTAAAATAAAATTATTTAATTTTTCCAAAATTTTAAATATATTTATATATATATATATATATATATATATATATATATATATATATATATATATATATATATATATATATGAAATACAAAATTTTCAAATATATTTTTCGGTGAAATTTTGTGGTGAATTTTCTCGATTAATACTTGGGTCTGTGGTGAAAATTTTGCAGTGAATTTTCTCGATTAATACTTGGGTCTGCAGTGAAATTTTGCAGTGAATTTTATCAATTAATACTTGGGTCTGCGGTGATTTTTTCTTGATAAATTTTCGGACCTGGGCACTTGAGGTCTATTTTCCGGTTTGCTGATATTCAAGTGCACACATTTCTTATCTTTTTCTAATACATATCTGCTCATATATTCTCAAGTATGAACAATTCACCACAGCTACCAAAGATTACCAAAGGTAGACCTAGCATAGTTACTCTACAAAGCCTTTATGAGTATATAGAGTCTTTAGAGAAATGTAGAGAAGAAAGACAAGTCAAGCTACAAACTCAGTTAGAAGCCATGCTGGAAAACAAATTCACATATCTTGAAGACAAGATCCAAAAACAAATAGAAAATAAAATAGAACTATTGGAGAAAAAAATGGAGGCAATGGAGACTAGGTTGCAAGTCATATAAAAACAAAAACAAGATACGAACCAAACATCCCAGCAAGGAGATGTTGATAATATAGAGAGTCTTAAAATGAAGGACATGATTAAAGAACTAGAAGAAAAAGTTAACAACAGTCTCACCCTAAATAGTGGGGTAGGTAAATTAGATATCAAACCAATTAAAGATGAAATGAAAAAATTGATCGAATTAGACCATGAGCGTAACAAAAGGGCCTTGAACCTTATAATCTTCAGTTTGAAAGATGAGGTAGACGAGGATACTTTAGCCATAGCCCAGACAGAATTACATAATAGATTATAAATTGAAACCGCGTGTCTCACAGAAGCAACAAGGTTAGGGAAATTAACTAAGAATAAAGGAAGGTTGATCCGAATAAATGTGAGCTCTACTGACCATAAGTATGAAATAATTAGTAAAACCTCAAGTCTAAAGGGAACTAGAATATTTATAAATGAAGATCTCATTCCAGAAGATCAAGAAGAATTAAAAAAGGAGGTTCAAAAGGTAAAATAAACTAGGAAGGAAGGAAAATGGGCAATAATCAGAAATAGAAAAGCCATTATTCGAGATAGAAACCAAAAAGATAGTAATAAATAGCAATTCAACATGCTTTGAATTCTTTCTGGGAACTGTCGGGGCTTTCCATGGAACAAAGGCCCAAAGCTAAGTTGGATCTCAAATGATGTTGATATTATATTGCTTGTTGAAACTTGGGAGCACGAAGAATTTAAGGTCCCTAACATAGATGGATTTGCACTATGGTCTACCTGGAACAAGCGATCCTCCCATAGAGGCATTGGGGGCATAGCTTGCTACATTAAGAAGAACATCTCCCCCCATGCTAGGATTTATAAAAATGACCCTTACAACCAATATAGTTGGATTGAGATTACTGACATTAATAATAAAAAGACTTGCATTGCAATCTGTTATTTCCCCCCATCAATTCTAACTTCTATAAGAAAAAGAATCTAGATAAAAATAGTCCTTACAATGGTTTAGAGAATGATATTTCTAGCCTAAGGAATGAAGGTAATATCCTTTTAATGGGTGACTTTAATGCTCAAACTTCAAGCAACTAAGATATTCTTCTAAGCAATCATTCCAACCCCAATCCTCTTTGGTTAGACGAAGACCTTACTTTGGCTAGCCGGTACAAAAAGAGCTTTGAAGACCTCGGGAATAATTTGTTTGGGTCAGAGCTAGTCAAGCTATGTAGTGCTCAGGATCTCATAATTTGCAACAGTCTAAATAAGTGGCCCAATTCTAGCCAGATGACCTGCATCCATGGGCTTGGCAGTAGCGTGGTAGACTATGTTATTTCTGATCTCCCTTTATACAACGAAATACTAAATTTTGGCATCTTAGACGACCACGAGCCTGACTCTGATCATAGGCCTTTACTCATAACTCTCAATTTTGTCATGCATAGAGATCCCATTGAAGATAATCCTTATATTCAAAAGAAATTAATCTTCGATAGAGATAAAAACGATCTCTTTCTAAATGAATTAAAAACTAATTTGCTTCCTTTATCTAGTATAGACAACATAGATGACCCCTATCATAATTTTACTACAACCCTCTTATATTCTATTAACAAGTTCTCAATTGAAGTCTCAAGTAATAAAATAAATACCAAAACCAACCCATGGTATGACAAATATTGTAAAAATGCGAGGAGAGCAATTAATGAAGTTGTTGATGAATCTCTCAAAATTGACAAGATAAAAATCTACAAAGCCCTAACTAAAAGGAAAAAAAGGCAATATATTTGTAAAAGACAAGAGAATCTCTTACACCTCTATAAGGTGGCTCCTAAGAAATTTTGGAGGTAGATTCTAACTAGGAAAACTAAAGATAATAATAAAATTGCTTTACACGACTGGAATTCCTACCTTAAAAAGCTTTATGAATCTTCAAATACCAGGGATAACTTTGAAACCCTGCTCACAACAAAAGAAGTTTTCTCATTAGAAGACATTTATTTTGGGGTTAAACGCCTGGAAAATGGGAAAGCTAAAGACATTGAAGGTTACCAGGTGGAAATCTTAAAAATTGGAGGTCCTGTCCTCATCCCCCACATCCACAAGCTTTTCAACCAAGCGGTCAAGCAAGGGTTCCCTAAACCTTAGACTCAGAGCCTCATTATCCCTATTTTTAAAAGTGGGGATACAAATAACCCCTCTAATTATCAGACAGTTATGATCAACCATTTCTTGGCCAAGTTATATGGTATTATTTTGGAAAATAATTTGAGCATTGGCTTGAAAGTGAAGGTAAGCAGGCTAAAGGCAAAGCAAGTTTTAGAAGGTAGCACTCAACAACGGACCACCTCGTTACTCTTAGTATCATTGTGGAGGAATGCCGCAATGCTAAATCCAATCTCTTCTCTTGCTTTGTGGACTTTAGAAAGGCTTTCGATATGGTTCCTAGAAACAACCTATGGAATAGATTAGAAGAGATAAATTCTCCTTTCGAGCTAAGAGCGGCTGCTATAAGATTATACGAGAATGTAATTTCCAAGTTAAAGAGCAATGAGGGGTGGTCGAAAGATATCAAGTGTAATATCGGAGTTAAACAAGGTTGCCCCCTCTCCCCTACCCTATTTTGCATTTACATCGACAAGCTAGAAGGTTGTTTAGAGGAAGCAGGATGTGTTGGCACAATCTTAGTTGGGATAGTCATCATCCTTATTCTCTATGCTAACGATATTGTTCTTCTCACAAGGTGCCCATCTAATCTTGATAAGCAACTTAGACTTCTTAAGGATTTTTGCTCTACAATGGGTATGTTTGTTAACACTAACAAAACAAAAGTTATGATTATCAAATCCAAGAAGGACACTTACGCTAATTTTATGTATGACAATAGTAACTTGGAGGAAGTGTCTTCTTACAAATACCTAGGAATTGATATTCATCACAAGCTCAATTGGAACTATAGCATTCAGAAAATGATTAATGGGGGGTGGAAAGCTTATTTTGGTCTTGAAAATAACTGTAAAATGGAAAATCTCATAATGTGGGATAGAAAGAAGTTCCTCTTTGAAACTTTAGTCACTCCTGTAATCTTATATGGATGTGAGGTTTGGGGTTGCAGCATCTCTAGAGAATCCTGGAGAAATATTGAGCAAATCCAGAAGCGTTTTATAACGTATAACTTTAAAATTAAAAGCAATACACCCTATCCTATTCTCCTTATAGAAGTGGGTCTTTCCCCTATCAAGAGCCTAGCTATGACTAGGCTTTTTTTGTACAAGCACAAGCTCAATAGCATATGAGACCATAGACTTCTTAAGATAGCTTTAAATTACAGCTAAAACCATCTAAGGCTTAAACGAGGTTGGTATAAAGACACCAAGGCCTAGTTAAACCATTGGGAGATCGACGAGAATGTTGCATTGCAAAACATTAATAACATTAAAAAAAATTGTTGCTTCTAAGTTCAAAGAAAAAATGTGGTGTGAGAAAGATCTAGCAGCTAAACGAAAATTAAGATATTATAAGGAGGTCATCAACCCCACCCTATAAGATAAAAATTATCTCTCTGTTTTAACTAGCTCAAAGAAGAAAATTAATATATCCAAGATTAGAACGAACTCTCATGAGCTCCATAGTGAAATAGGTCGTTGGATAGTTCGTACAACACCATGGATGGAAAGGATCGACCATCTCTGTGAGAATATGGACATCGGGGATGAAAATCACTTCCTCTTAGAGTGCCCCGCATAAAACCACATTAGAGCTCAATTTCATAATCTTTGTTGCAATACTGACCTTCCTAGCCTTTTAAGATGTAAAAATTATAGTGAGCTCGGGAGGCTTCTCCCCAAGCTTTTTGAGCATAGGAATAAAATATTAAATCAAACTAAATAACTATTTTCTTTAGGTCTGATAAACCAAAGATTGGTCTCAGTGGACGTTAACCATCATCATCATCATCATCATCATCATCATTATTTATATTATTATTTTATTTTAAATTACATTAGTTTTATTTTCAATTTTAAATTTTTATAAATATAATTCTAGAAAAACTAAATCAAGAAATTCAATTTTAAAAAATACCACTTTAATTAATATAATTAATATTATTAAACATAATTCTTTAAAAGGAAAAATCACTTATCTCTCTTTTATTACACTATTTCATTATATATAAAAAAAAAAACTAATTCTTATTTTCAACAATCAAGCACTAGCAATAAACCCAAGGGATTGTTATAGCACTACCAATAAACCCTAGGATTGGACCATGGTGGACCATGGTCAACCATGGTCCAATGTCACATTTTGACAAAAATAAGAAAATCAACCATGCTCACCCATGGTCCAACGTATCATTGGATTTAAAATATCAATCATGGTCAGACATGGACCATCATGGTCAACCCTGGTACATTGTCACATTGTGAAAAATATTGTCTCAATATGAAATAAACCATGTTCTAACGTCGCATTGTGACAATCTATGAGTTTATTAATCATGATCAATCATGGTCCAACGTTGCATTGTGACAATCTATGAGTTTATTAATCTAAGGGTTCAACCATGGTTGAGCATGATCCAACGTCACATTGTGACAAAGGTTGTCTCAATATGAAAATCAACCATGGTCAACCGTGTTTATTTAAGGGCTTATAATATTTACCTTAGGGTGTATATTATTCCCTTAGGTTTATAATCCCTTGGGTTTTTAGTATTATCCCTTGTGTTTATTGTTTCCTTGGGTTTTAATATCAATCATGGTCAACCATGGTCAATCATGGTCAACCATCGTTAACCATGGTCAACGATGGCCAACCACGGTCAACCATATTTTATAATATCAATCATGGGCAATAGTGGTCAACCCTTTTTATTTTATTGTTTATAACATTTATCTTTAGTTTTATATACCTTGGGTTTATAATATTAGTCCCTTGGGTTTAATATTAATCCCTTGGGTTCATAATATCAATCATGGTCATCCATGGTCAATCATAGCCAACCATGGTCGAATGTCACATTGTGACAATGATTTTCTCAATATGAAAATCAAACATGGTCCAATGTCGCATGGTGACAAAGATTGTCGTGATATGAAAATCAAACATGGTAAAGCATCATCAACCATAGACCAACATTGCATTGTCTCAATATGGACATCCACCATGGTCAATCATGTTTATTTTAGGGTTTATAATATTTATCTTAGTGTTTATATACCTTGGGTTTATAATTTTTTATCCCTTAGGTTCATTATTCCTTTTAGTTTATAATATAAATCTCTTTGGTTTATTAATCTAAGGGTTCATATTCTTAGGGTTTAATATTATTCCCTTCGGTTTTTAATCCCTTGGGATTTTAGTATATGAAAATCAACCATGGTTACACATGGTCAACCATGGTCCAACGTCGCATTGTGACAAGGATTGTCTCAATATGAAAATCAACCATGGCCATCCATGTTTATTTTAGTTTTTAAAATATTTATCTTAGGATTTATATACCTTAGGTTTATAAGATTAGTTCGTTGGGTTTAATATTATTCCCTTGGGTTCATAATCCCTTTGGGTTTTAGTATTAATCCCTTGGGTTTATAATATCAATCCTTTAGTTTTATAATATGAATCATGGTTAGTCATAGACAACCATCATCGAATGTCGCATTGTGACAATGATTGTCTCAATATGAAAATCAACCGTGAACAACCATGGTCCAACATTGCATGGTGACAAAGATTGTCTCGAAATGAAAATCAATCATGGTATAGTATGGTCAACCATGGTCCAATGTTGCATTATGACAATGATTATCTCAATATGGAAATCCACCATGGTCAACCATATTTATTTTATGATTTATAATATTTATCTTAACATTTATGTACCTTGGATTTATCTTTTTTTATCCCTTGGGTTTAAAATATCAATCCCTTGGGTTTATTAATCTAAGGGTTCATATTCCTATGGTTTAATATTATTCCCTTAGGTTTATAATCCATTGAGTTTTTAATATATGAAAATAAACCATCGTTAAGCATGTTCGACCATAGTCCAATGTCGCATTGTGACAAGGATTGTCTCAATATGAAAATCAACCATGGTTAACCATGGTAAACCATGTGTATTTTATTGTTTGTAATATTATCCCCTTGGGTTCATAATACCTTGGAGTTTTAGTAGTAATCCCTTGAGTCTATGTTTATAATATCAATTCCTTGGGTTTATTATTCCCTTCGGTTTATAATATCAATCATAGTAAACCATGGTCAATCATGTTCAACCATGGTCGAATGTCACATTGTGACAATGATTGTCTCAATATGAAAATCAACTATTGTATAATGTTGCATGGTGACAAAATTTGTCTCGATATGAAAAAATTAATCATGGTCAACCATGGTCAACCATGGTCTAATGTTGCATTGTGACAAATATTATCTCAATATGAAAGACTGCCATGGCTAACCATGTTTATTTTAGGGTTTATAATATTTATCTTAGCGTTTATATACCTTTGGTTCATAATTTATATCCCTTGGGTTTATTATTCCCTTAGATTCATATTCTTAAGAATATCAATCCTTAGATTAAAATTCCAAAGGGATTCATATTATAAATCCCACGGAATAATAAACCCAAAGGATTAATACTAAAATCCCAAGGGAATATAAACCCCAGGGTTTTTAGTATTAATCCCTTGAGTTTATTATCCCCTTGGTTAATATTGTTCCCTTGGGTTTATAACCATGGTCAACCTTGGTCAACTATCTTCAACCATGTTTTTTTAAAATCAAACATGGCCAAACATCGCATTTGACAAAGATTGTCTTGATACGAAAATCAACCATGGTTAAGCATGGTCAACCATGGTCCAACGTTCCATTGCGACAAGGATTCTTTCAATATGAAAATCAACCATGGTCAACCATGTTTATTTTAGTGTTTATAATATTTATTTTAGGGTTTATATACCTTGGGTTTACAATATTAGTCCCTTGGGTTTGATATAATTATCTTAGGTTCATAATCCCTTGGAGTTTTAATATTAATCCCTTTGGTTTATAATATATATCCCTTGGGTTTATAATATCAATCATGGTCAACCATGGTCAATCATAGCCAACCATGGTTAACCATGGTCGAATGTTGCATTGTAACAATGATTGTCTCAATATGAAAATCAACCATGGTCAACCATGGTCCAACGTCGCATGGTGACAAATAGTGTCTTGATATGAAAATCAAACATGGTAAAGCATGGTCAACCAACGTCCCAATGTTGCATTGTCTCAATATGGAAATCCACCATGGTTAACCATGTTTATTTTAAGGTTTATAATATTTATCTTAGCATTTATATACCTTGGGTTTATAATTTTTATCCCTTGGGTTCATTATTCCCTTCAGTTTATAATATCAATCCCTTGGGTTTATAAATCTAAGGGTTCATATTCTTAGGATTCAATATTATTTCATTAGATTTTTAATCCCTTGGGTTTTTAGAATTTGAAAATCAACCATGGTTACGCATGGTCAACCATGGTCTAACGCCGCATTACGACAATGATCGTTCCATTATGAAAATCAACCATGTTTATTTTAGTTTTTATAATATTTATATTAGGGTTTATCTACCTTGGGTTTATAATATTAGTCTGTGGGTTTAATATTATTCCTTTGGGTTGATAATCCCTTTTGGTTTTAGTATTAATCCATTGGGTTTATTATTCACTTAGGTTTATAATATCAATCCCTTGGGTTATTTTTTCTTTGGGTTTATAATATCAATCATGGTCAACCATGGTCGAAGGTTGCATTGTGGCAATGATTGTCTCAATATGAAAATAAATTGTGGTCAACCATGGTCCAATGGCGCATGGTGGAAAAGATTGTCTCGATATGAAAATAAATCATGTTAAAGTATGGTCAACCATTGTCCAATGTTGAATTGTGACAAGGATTATATTAATATGGAAATCCACCATGGTGAACCATGTTTATTTTAGGGTCTATAATATTTTCTTAACGTTTATACACCTTGGGTTTATATTTTTATCCCTTGGGTTTATAATATCAATTCCTTGGGTTTATTAATCTAAGGGTTCATATTCCTAAGGTTTAATATTATTCCCTTAGGTTTATAATGTTGATTTTTGTAGCATCGGAAAGTGCTCTAAGCCCCAAGTTCTGTGGAGATGCTTAGACACTGGAATTCCAAAGAACCCAGAAACTGTTTGTGAAAATTCCACTCGGTTAATGTTTTATTAAAATAATTAATTATTTTAATGGAGACCCTAAGTCTAAACTTAGGGAAATTAAATAATTAAAGGGCATTAATAAAACAGAGTGAGAATAATCTAGAAAAGGCAAAGATCAAGTCATGTTATAATCTTAGCCATTGATTAGAGATCTAATATCGGTTGTTGATTTCTCAACGAGAAGACTATAAAGGAAGGCTTGAGGGTTGTTTGGAAAAATACACACAGTGAATCTTGAAATAGAATTCTTCTGACAGAGCAGTGCTCAGACGAAGATCAGATCTAAGTGATTCAGTGCAGTGAGGTGCAAAGTAGCTTCCGAAGAGAAATATTTTCTCAGCCGGAGAATCATTAGCAGAGAGAGGTAGGAAGATGTCCAACAGAGCCAGTGAGGGTGACGCAGAGGCTTCATAGAGCTAGTCAAGATTGCACAGAGGTTCATAGGGTTTCCGAGATTCAGCTGTTGGATCAAATCAAGAAGCTAAAAGCCAGTGTGTGAGACTAGGAGGCCCATATGTGTGATTTCGGGAGTCATATCGATCTATTGTTGGGGTGACGCACTGCCTAGAGGAGGTGACTCAGGGTTTACGTAGTCACTGGGCAGAGACATCCAGAGGCATATTTTCTAGTGACTGGATCAACCATATTTTCCAGTGATTATGTGAGGTAAAACTCACAATTTCTTTCAGCCATTATTTATCTCTATAACTGAATAACCCTTGAGGTATTCAGAGATGGATTCAGGATTTGCTGTTGCTTAATAATACAAACCCTCAGATCTGCTACACCGGTTTTCCTGCATTGGGTTTTTCTGAGGACTTGTGTCCAAAAATATTTGTGTCCTATGTGTGATTGATTTCTTACTCAGTTTCCTTGTTTCAGAATCATATTTTATTCAATGCAGGCTGCTTCAGTATTTACTTCAATAATTCAGATCTGAATTAATTTTGTAAAAGTAATTTACATAATAGGAGAAGAACACTCATTTGTTGTAGTAGGATTCCTAAGATTGTCAGATCTAGGAACTTTCACATGGTATCCGAGAATTTGATGTGAAACAGGAAGAGCAGATTTGAATCTGAAGTGAAAGTAGAATTGTTACAGCAGCAGCAGATCGAATCCCTAAAGGGATTACACAGATCTAGCCAGGAGGGTTGAAGTTTTGAGGTTGTCTCAATTTGAGTGAGTCGACAGAGAGGTGGGACTTCTGGTTCAAGATTTTGTTGAGGAAAAGGGAGATGCGCAGAGCCTTCATGCATAGCAAGAGGGACTCATTTTTTTTGCAGGTGGTTGTTGGAGCAGAGAAGCGTCAGAAGAAAGAAAAAACTCATAGCGGGGAATTCTTCCTTAATGAATTCCTAGCTGAGGAATTTAGTTTTTTTCAGGATTTGAGCAATAGATATACAAGCTCCAGAAGGAGTGCGTAAGCCTGCCTAAGTTGCATAGAGGGGGAGAAAGAGTAAGCAGTTCGATAGTTTTTCGACTAGGATGACAGCGCATGGTCTTAGAGATCAAAACCAATTGGATGGTTCTTCCAAATGTGTATTGTGGAAGGAAATGATCCAGTTCCTTCTAGATGAATTCGATCTCAAGATGTTCGCAGTGAATGTGGTTGTTGTACCAACAGATCTGGATCAACTTAACAACTATAGGTCTGATATGGAAAAGTGCAAGAGGCTAATCCTTGATGGTGTCAAGGATCACATGGTCTCACGTTTAGCTGGAAATAAGACTACCAAGGAGATGTGGGAATCTTTGTCTTTGTTGTACGAAGGAACTTTCGAGTAGTGGAAGACATACCTGGAGCAGAAGCTCCACATGATCCAAATGCAGAAGGGGGAGCACATTGCTTCGTTCCTTACGAGACTTCAGGAGATTCGAGACCAGTAGGAAACTGTGGGATCCACCCCAACTGCAGCAATTATGGTGAGGTTGGCCCTTAACACAGTCACGAAGGAGTGGCAAGTTTTTGTCCAAATAATTTTTGGTAGTGTTGCGCTTCTTAGTTGGGACCAAATGTGGTCAACACTTCAGGAGGACGAGCTAAGGAGAGATATATTCAAGTGAAAACTTGACTGTAGCAGTAGGAGCGGATCTAAGGGTTCGGAGGAGGAGGAGAATGCAACCCTCACATTGAAAGGGCGACAAGGGAAATCGAGACAAAATAAATATTTCTTGAAGGTCAAATGCTTCAGATGTGGTGAGATGGGTCACTTTTTATCATAGTGTCCTTTGAAGAAAAAGGAAAAGGATGAGAAGCATGATCTAAAAGTTGTAGCCACAAAGATTGAGTAGGATGATTTTGCTATGAGTGCCCATGCTTATCTTGGTAAGAAGTGCGGTTACATAGAGTTGTAGTTCACCTTGAAATTCAGTTGGGCAGGATCCTTGAGAAGCCCACCTCATGGATCATTACCTTGCTACGGGAGCCCATAATTAGTAGTAGCGAGATTGAGGAGTTTCAGTGAGAGTCGAGGAGTGATGGAGACGACAATGCATTAGGTAGCAATGCAGAGCAGATAAGCAACATCGTAGAAGTAATAACGCAGTGCACAGGAGTGCAACGCAGTGCAAATCAATGTTGCGCAGTGCAGAGTAGCAGTAGCACAATGCATCAGAGGGACAACGTAGTAGTTACTACCAGTCAAAGTCTTCAGCACCGAGATGCATCCACTGAACACTTGTTCAGTTCTGGGTGAGTTTAGTTGTTTCTCTTAGCAGTTGAGTTGTAGTGCAGATGCAATGTTAGTAGTGGCAGTGTTAGGAGCACAGCAGATGTAACACTTGAGAGGGAGTTGTAGTACGGATGCAGCAGTGGTAGTGTCAGTGTGCAGCGCAGTGGTTGATGGACATTAGCAACGCGGAGGATGCTTCAGGGACAAAGTAGTATGCATCAGGCATATTGTTAGAGCACCTTCCTTGCTAAGAGGGAGTGTTGATTTTTGTAGCATCAGAAAGTACTCTAAGCCCCAAATCCTGTGGAGAGGCTTAGACACTAGTATTCCAAAAAACCCATAAATCGTTTATGAAAATTCCACTCGGTTAATGTTTTATTAAAATAATTAATTAATTTAATGGAGACCCTAAGTCTAAACTTAGGGAGATTAAATAATTTAAGGACATTAATAAAACAAAGTGACAATAATCTAGAAAAGGCAGAGTTCAAGTCATGTTATAATCTTAACCGTTGATTAGAGATCTAATCTCGGTTGTTGATTTATCAACGAGAAGACTATAAAGGAAGGCTTGAGGGTCATTTGGAAAGACACACGGAGTGAATCTTGAGATCGAATTCTTCTGACGGAGTAGTGCTTGGACAAAGATAAAATCTAAGTGATTCAGTGCAGTGAGGGGCAGAGTAGCTTCTGGAAAGAAATATTTTCTCAGTCAGAGAATCATCAGTAGAGAGAGGCAGGAAGACGTCAAGTAGAGCCAGTGCATAGCCAGTCAAGGTGATGCAGAGGTTCATAGGGTTTCCGAGATTCTGTTGGGTGTGGAGCCTGATTATCTTGTTTATTTTGTATCACAGCATTGGACCCCTGTACCTTAATGAGGCGGCAACGCCGCCCGTAATTAAAGGTTGCATAGGGAGTCCAGGGAGGGTAGCTGCGACTTTATGGAGCCCCCCCCCCAAGCAGGGGGTTTCAGGGATAGCGGCCCCGAAGCTAAAAACATATTTAAAATTGCCTTGTAAAAGTATAGTAATTTCTAGTCAATCTGGGCCGTTAATTAGGCGGATGATTTGACGGTAGAAGTTATGTTTAGTTTAGGGTTTTTGGCATAGAAGGCAACCCCTCGCTTGTATGAGGGTATTGTATTGCGGTTGCGTATTGTATGTGTATTCTCAGAGTGAGAAACATATAGGGAGACTGTGAGAGAGAACAAAGGATATTACAGCGGATCTGCTGTAGGTTGTGTCTCTTCATTTTGCTGGATAATAGAAAGGAATGACTGGTTGTTCAAGGTGGATGTAGCCCAAACAGGGTGAACCACGTATATCTATGTCTCTCTGGTTTTATGTGTTTTGTGTGCTTGTGTTTTTCGCATTATTTTATTTGTTCCATTGCTCTGTAATATATAATTTTCTAATAGATTTCGCTGTCAGATCAGATCCAGAAGCCCGAAGCCATGATGTGAGACTGGGAGGCCCATATCTGTGATTCCAGGAGTCAGATCGATCTATTGCTCCGGTGACGATGTGCCTAGAGGAGGAGACGCATGGCCTACACATTCATTGAGTGGAGACCTCCAGAGGCAACTTTTCCAGTAACTGGATCAACCAGATTTTCCAGTGATTGTGTGAGGCAAAACTCACAATTTATTTCTGCCAATATTTCTCTCTGTGTCTGAATAACCCATGAGTTATTCATAGATATATATTTAAGATTTACTACTACTTAATAATAAAAACTCTCGGATCTGTTGCACCAATTTTCCCGCATTGGGTTTTTCTGGGGACTTGTGTCCAAAAATAATTGTGTCCTATGTGTGATTGGTTTCTTGCTCATTTTTGTTGTTTCGGAACCATAATTTATTCACTGTAGAATGCTTCATTAGTTACTTCAATAATTCATATCAGTGGGATTCCTAAGATTTTCAGATCTAGGAATTTTCACATATAATCCCTTGGGTTTTTAGTATATGAAAATCAACCATCGTTAAACATGGTCAACCATAGTCCAATGTCGCATTATGACAATGATTGTCTCAATATGAAAATCAACCATGGATAACCATGGTCAACCATGTTTATTTTAGTGTTTATAATATTTATTTTACAATTTATATACCTTAGGCTTATAATATTAATTCATTGGGTTTGATATTATTCCCTTGGGTTCATAATCCCTTGGGGTTTTAGTATTAATCTCTTGGGTTTATTATTCCCTTGGGTTTATAATATAAATTTCTTAGGTTTATTATTCCCTTGAGTTTATAATATTAATCATGGTAAATCATAGGCAACCATGGTAACCATGGTTGAATGTCACATTGTGACATTGATTGTCTCAATATGAAAATCAACCATGATCCAACATCGTATAGTGACAAATATTGTCTCCACATGAAAATCGATCATGGTAAAGTATGGTCAATCATGGTCTAATGTTGCATTGTGACAAGGATTATCTCAATATGGGAGTCCACCATGGTCAACCATGTCTATTTTAGGGTTTACAATATTTATCTCAATGTTTATATATCTTGAGTTCATAATTTTTATTCCCTTAGGTTTATATTACTAGGAATATGAATCCTTAAATTAATATAACCATGGGATTGCTATTATAAACTCAAGATATTAATACTAAAAACCCAAGGGAATATAAACCCTAGGGTTTTTAGTATTAATCCCCTGGATTTATTACCCCTCGGGTTAATATTATTCCCTTAGGTTTATAACCATGGTCAACTATGTTCAACCATGTTTTATAAAATCAAACATAATCAACCATGGTCGAATGTCGCATTGTGACAAAAAATGTCTTGATATGAAAATCAACCATGATGAAGCATGATCAACCATAGTCCAACGTTGCATTGGGACAATGATTGTCTCAATATGAAAATAAACCATGGTCAACCATGTTTATTTTAGTGTTTATAATATTTATCTTGAATTTATATACCTTGGGTTTATAATATTAGTCCCTTGAGTTTAATATTATTACATTGGGTTTTAATATTAATCCCTTGAGTTTATAATATATATCCCTTGGGTTTATAATATCAATCGTGGTCAACCATGGTTAATCATAGCCAAGGATGGTCAAACATGGTAAAATGTCGCATTGTGGCAATTATTGTCTCAATATAAAAATCAACCATGTTAAACCATGATCCAACGTCGCACGGTGAAAAATATTGTCTTGATATGAAAATCAAACATGGTGAAGCATGCATTAGAGGAATTTTGAGGTCTGAAATGGGCCTCCTAAGGAAATTATAAAATAATAGTGGAAAAAATCAAATAAGATTTGATGACATCATCAAATTTTAGAGGGAAAATGAAAAAACAACTGTTTCAACTCATATTTTCAACTTATCTCCCAAAGTTTTTACTCAAATTTCGAGCGGGAGTACTAGTTGAATGCGAAATTTAATTCCTCATCCAAGGAGTACCCATGTTGCATATTTTCTATGGGTACTACTACACGAAAAATGATAAATACATAAAAAAAAACGTGATTACAATCACATTTTTTATGTATTTCTCATTTTTCGTGTAGTAGAGTTCATTGAAAGTATGCAACATGGGTACTCCTTGGATGATGAATTAAATTTTGCATCCAACGAGTACTCCCACTCGAAATTTGAGTAAAAATTTTAGGAGATAAATTGAAAATACGAGTTGAAAAAGTAGTTTTATTATTTTATTATTTTTTAATATTTTTACCCTTTTATTTAAAAAATGGTAAATCATTCCCCATGGTTGACATCATCATCTTGAATCCTATTGGTTGTTATAAAGTTTATTGTTGTTGTACATTTTTTTTAGGAGGCCCATTTTAGACCTCAAAATTCCCCTAATGGTCAACCGTAGTTCAACATTCCATTGTCTTGATATGGAAATCCACCATGGTCAATCGTGGTCAACAATGTTTTTTTAGGGTTTATTTATCTCAACGTTTATAAATCTTGGGTTTATAATATCAATCCCCTGGGTTTATAATATCAATCCCTTAGGTTTATTAATCTAAGGGTCCATATTCCTAGGGATTAATATTATTCCTTTATGTTCTTAATCCCTTAAGTTTTTAGTATATGAAAATCAACGATGGTTATGCATGGTTAGCCATGGTCCAACGTCGCATTGCGACAATGATTGTCTCAATATGAAAATCAACCATGGTCAACCATGTTTATTTTATTTTTTATAATATTTATCTTAGGGTTTATATACCTTGAGTTTATAATATTAGTCTGTTGGGTTTAATATTATTTCCTTGAATTGATAATCTCTTTGGATTTTAGTATTAATCCCTTAGGTTTATAATATCAATCCCTTGAGTTTATTATATCAATCATGGTCAACCATGGTCAATCGTAGCCAACCATGGTCAACCATGGTCGAATGTCAGATTGTGACAATGAAAATTAACTATGGTAAACCATGGCTCGCATGGTGACAAAGATTGTCTTGATTGAAAATCCATCATGGTAAAGTACGATCAACCATGGTCCAAATGTTGCATTATGACGAGGATTATTTCAATATCAAAATCCACCATGGTCAACCATGTTTATTTTAGGGTTTATAATATTTATCTTAGGGTTTATGTACCTTGGGTTTATAATTTTTATCCCTTGAGTTTATTATTCTCTCAAGTTTATAATATCAATCCATTGAGTTTATTAATCTAAGGGTTCATATTTATAGGGTTTAATATTATTCCCTTAAGTTTATAATCCCTTAGGTTTTTAGTATATGAAAATCAACCATCGTTAAGTTTGATCAACCATGGTCCAACATCGCATTGTGGCAATGATTGTCTCAATATAAAAATAAACAATGGTCAACCATGTTTATTTTAGTGTTCATAATATTTATCTTATAGTTTATATACCTTGCATTTGTAATATTATTCCCCTGGGTGCATGATCCCTTGGGGTTTTAGTATTAATCCCTTGAGTTTATATTATCAATTCATTGGGTTTATAATATCAATCATGGTCAACCATGGTCAATCATAGCCAACTATGGTCAAATGTCACATTGTGACCATGATTGTCACAATATTGAAATCAACCATGATGCAACATCGAATGGTGACAAAGATTGTCTCAATATGAAAATCAATCATTGTAAAATATGGTCAACCATGGTCTATGTTGCATTGTGACAAAGATTATCTCAATATGAAAGTCCACCACGGTCAACCATGTTTATTTCAGAGTTTATAATATTTATCTTAGCGTTTATATACCTTAGGTTCATAATTTTTAACCCTTGAATTTATTATTCTCTTAAGTTCATAGGAGAATATGATCCTTAGATTAATAAAACCTATGGATTGGTATTATAAACCTTTGAGAATAATAAACCCAAAGAATTATAAACCTTTAGGTTTTTAATATTAATTCCTTGAGTTTATTATCCCTTGAGGTTTTAGTATTAACCCTTAGGTTTATAATATTAATATTTGGATTTTATTAATCGAAGAATTCATATTTATGTTCCATAATTTAAAATTAAATAATAATAAATAACTTTTAATATTAAATAATTATTATTATATAGAAATAATTATTATTAATTATAATGATAATAATTAAAAATTTATTGCACTAGTTTTTTTTAATTATTATTATTACATATTTATCAATGGTAGATATAAATGAAACCTTTGACTATATCAACCACATTAATATTTTTAATGTGGTTGTGGTAATAGTTATGGTCATTTGGTCGTTTATATCCACCAAAGCATCTTAAGCAATTGTTATTTTAATATATTTGTTATAGTTTGTAAATCATTAATATTAATTTTAATATCATCATTCATATTTATTATTTGGATGATAAAAGAACATTTTTTGTAATATACACAAATTAAAGGTTGAAATTTATTTCTAAAGTAGTTATGATTTTCTAGACATGCAGTATTGATATACTATAATATTATAACATGGTATTGTCACAAAATATTAAAAATCCTCATGAGAAAAAATCTTATTACATAACATTTTATATATATATTTGACTTAAATATTAATTTTTTATTAATAATAATAGTAATTTTAAATCTAATTATGATTTAATTAATTTTTTAAATTTTAACTACTTAAATTATAACATTTACTAACTATTTAATTTTATATATAATAAACCCTTTATATATAAAGTTCTGTATTCCCTTTAAATTTTATAAAATGCAACAAAACAAACATTATATCATGGCCATGGAAAAAACAACTTCCTAGTATTAGGTATCTTAATTTATATAAATGTTATTCAGAATTGATATATTTTTCCCACTAAATTTTTTTACGTCCTTCAACAATAACGTGATTTTTTTTTTAATAATTTTAAAATTACTCAAGAGATACAATGATTATGGATTTTAAAGAGATAATGATTATGAATTGTTTGTATAATAGTTGAGAGATTTGTAAATATAGTGATATATAGGGTTATTTTACTTTCAATTTTGTTTCTATAAACGTTTTTTTAGATTTTTTTGTTGTAATGGTTTTTATGTATTTTTTACAACAAAGAACATTATACGGTTTTTATGTTTTTGTTGAATTTGGGAAATGTTGAATTTACAGAGTAGAATCAAAGTTATTTAATTAAGTCATGAGTAGTTTTTTTGGTCACATGGTTTTAGTTAACCATGATTTTGTTTCATGTATCTAAGCTTGAAAGACCTTATTGTAAAATGCCAAGAATGCGAGCAAAGAAGTCTTACTTGGCATCTCTGGATCACCAAAAAACTAATAGAGCTACTTGGTTTAAGAAGGTGATGTAATTGAAAGAAAACATGGAGTCATTGGTCATAAGCTAGTGGTTTAATAGAAAAATATCAAATTGTTAATCAAACTGAAATGATGAGTTCATCTAAAGAAACTCTTTCATCTACAACCATGTTTACAATTAGTTAATAATACAGAATAATTTTTAAGGCCATAGTCTAAAAACCCACAGAATAACCCAAAATCAGATTAAGATTTTGACAAATTTGGACAAAGATTTATTTGAATCTTGTTTACAGTTGTTAAACTTCAGTGTTTTGGGTGCCCTTAAGAGTTTTTGATAATGCTAAATCCATTTCCACTATAAAAAAATGCAACAATTCAAACACTCCAACTACCTGATTTTTAAAATTTTTTTTTTTTTACCAGATTCCAACAAAAACTGTCATCCTAGCTATTCTGTTGGCTGGGTAGACAACTCCATTTTTAATGTTCCAAAAAAACACTAACATAAATTAGATATTTTATCATATAATTTCAAACACTAATAAACATAATCATAATCATAATCATATGGATGTAGATAAATGAAATGAGTGAGTTTTTAAGATTTTATTTTTCTTTCATTATTAAATGAAAGCTTATGATCATATGGATATAGATAAATGAAATGAGTTTTTTTAATACTAAAAAAAATTCCTATCAAAGAAAAATTCATTATTTTCCTAAATTTTTTTTTTTTGAAGAATTTGACAATTTGACAAATCTTCATTCGATAGCTGCATAATCGAATTTGACAAGTCTTATACAGCTGTCGATAGCTGCATAATCTTCCCAAATATTCTATTTCTTTGGCATGATATTCACAAATATTCAAAAATTCCCAAATATTCTATTTCTTTGGCATGATATTCCCAAATATTCGAAGATTACCAGATATTCTATTTCTTAAGAAAACAAACTTAGGAATTTGATATCCCAACTTAAAGATATTCCTATATGAGGGAAGGCTTTTGCACTCCTACTCTTCTTTGTTCTTAAAAAAATAATTCATGAAACTTTATTATATTAAAATTTCAAACCTTCAAAATTTGAAACAGAATTTATTCGGAAACACTTCAAAATTTCACAAAACTTTCAAAAATTGAAACACAATTTTGTAAATTTAGAAACTTATTGCATTAAACCCCTTTCGTTACATCCAATGGGATACACACAACTTTCTCATTTCAAACAGACTGAATAAAATGATTTCTGCATAACATTTATATAAATGTATATGCTCTCCATTTTCACTGGAAATACAGGCCCGGTATCTACTGACTTTTATCCTCCTCCCCATTATTCCGTCTGCGAGTGATACTGTTGCTGGGTTTTTTTGTTTTCTTTTTGTCTCCAGATTTCTTCCTTTTATTGGATATTTGCTCCTCTAGCTGTGCAATTCTCAGGCTCAGGTTACTAAGCAACTGATTCTGCAATTCAGTTTTATTGATCAGATCAACCACCATCTTCTTTAGTCCCTCATTCTCATGTCGCACCTTAACAATGTCTTCTTCACCATTAGTATTTTCCCCTGCTCCTGCACATATTACCTCCCGAGTCTCTTCACACTCCATGCCTTCACCCTCTCCATGCGGTTCATGAGCTTGAATTGTCTCCGCCTCTGACTTTGAGAGATCCAAATCTTTCAACCTCCATGTCTGTACTTCACAATCTGCACTGTTTGCACACATGTTTTCTTCAATTGAATGTCCAATAACCTGTTGATTTGTGCAAGGAACGATCTGAGATTCCGAAGCTCTCAACTCCTCCCGACTCTGCCCTTCCGAACTTAAAGCGCCATACGTAGCTTGCTCTTCGTCAATTGGAACTCTCTTTGCATCCTCATCATATAGTTTCAATTCCTGATCCTGAACCTTGTTTCCCTTTGATACAACTACTTCTGATGACTCTTCGCCATTCCCCGTGACCATGGAAATATCCTCAATATGATTTGGGGTCTCAATTTGCATATTCTGTATTTCACTTTTATCGGGAAGAAGGGATCCCTCTTCTTGCACCGCTGAATCATCCCCCACTTCTTGATCCTGAACAGTGTTTTCCTTTAATGCAGGTACCTCTGATGACTTTTCCCCACTATTACTGCTTGTGACCACTGAAAAATCCTCAGTATGATTTGGGGTCTCAATTTGCATATTATGTATTTCAATTCCATCAGAAATAACGGATCCCTCTTCTTGCACCTCTGAATCATTCGCAGAGGCCACGGCTAGCTTGACACCATCTGGAACAACTTCATCTTTTATACCTTCACTGGGACCCCGTTCAAGCAACTCTTCATCTCTAATTTCCTCTTCTGTGGGACTTCTTTCCAAGTACTGCAAATCTCCATCCGCTTCTCGAGCGGCGACCAGTCCATCACCATGCGTATCCTCCTCCGCTGCTTCTGAACACGATGAACCTACCCCTTCTATCGATTTGCCAGCTAATATGACATCTACCGTTTCTTGCAGTTTAACAAGCTCGCGAATTACCGCTTTTCTTGATTCCCTCACAAATGAACTCACACCCTGCAAATCAAAATGCGTATTATTCATGTCAATTTTCTGCCACAGTCTAAACATTAAAAATGTGACCAGACTGAAAAAGAATTTCAGATCGCTTAATGCTTCTGAAAGAGTATAAGCTGTAAAGAACTGATATAGAAACTAAAATAGGGTTTATACGAAAATTTAAAGAAGGTTTTGAACCATAATGCAAAAAGGGTTTTGACCCAAACAGAAATTTACACTGGGTTTCCAGCCAAACATAAAATCGAATCGGGTTTTGATCGAAACCAAAAGTTAGAAAAGGGCTTTAAGCCAATTTTTCTGCCAATTACTTAAGACTTTTTCGCGGTGAAAAATTTCCAAAACATGTTGGGCCAGACCAAAAAAATCAAAGAGGATTTTAGAACAGGCCCGGATTTCGGGTCGCAGTTCAAAAGGTTTTCTACAAAGTTAAAATAGAGTTTGAACCCAAAATTCAAACCCGGTTTTAATCCAACATAGGACATTCAAATACATACCTGAATTGCGTCAAGTTTAAGCAGCAGTGACATTATCCCCTCGGTAATCTTCAGGCGTTCCTTCTCATTCTGAAGGATCAACTCAACAACTTGACGATCAGCAAGACGCCGCCCTATCTCTTCGGCCTTTGCCTTCACATCACGTATAACCCTTAAATTCTTTAATGCTGCACCCTTTCTGGCGCAAAACCCTCGGAAAAACGACTGAATTTTGATGGCTGCAGAAGTCTCGTCCAATAGAGGAACCGCGGCCTTCTTAATCCCTGAAGACGATATAGGAGTCTCCGAATCGACCGGTATCGAAACAACTTTCTTGGGATTAGGCTCCGAATGACCATTCCCTTTGGTTACGGAACTCGGACTTGGCGAGGGATGATCGAAAGGACCATGGACTGGAACTGTGAAAGTCCTGGGCTTAACGTTCGGAGCGCCCCAGTAATCATTCTCGGGTTTTGTTGGAGTCACATTGGATGCAGCATAGGGATGAGAACTGTAAGGACTGCGCTGCGTCCTTCTCTGCGGGAATCGATCCCAGAACCCGCCGAAAAACGGATTTGCCATGACTCTCTAGCGATTAGGTGATTGAACAGACACAACTTAAATCGAACAAAATCCTGGAAACGTTGTTATTATCTCAATGCCTCGTGCAGAGTAAAGATTTATAGAGAATGTGTTCGATTCTGGAACTTTCTGGAGGCTGACTTCAGTTCCAGCCCCAGAATAATCCCGAACATTCACTGGAAAATTTTAATTGAATTTATTTATTCGTTCTAGGATCATCGAACGCGACGATCCACGTCACGAGCTTCCGAGCTGACGTGACGCCATGACGTCAGTAGAGGCGTAAGAATTTGACAGGTAGGATGTCATTTATAACGCAAGATTTTATTAACGTATCAATGTGAGATGGGCGGGAGAGGGAGTGTATATGTATTTGGAGTTGGTATTGGTGAGATGTAAATTAATTGGTTTGTGTGGAGTTTAGTTTTTATTATATTTAAATTTTATAGGAGGGATTAATAATGGGAATCATTTTTATTTAGTGATATTTTAGTGATTTAGTAATTTTTTAGTGATTTAGTGATTATAATTGTGAATAGTAAATATGTAATGTTTCTTGGATAAAGTTAGAATTATATATATATATATATATTAATTAGTATAGGCATAAAATTAAGTAAATCATAAATTTATTTTATATTATTATTAGCTTAAGGGGAAGTTTAATTGGGGATCATCTTGTTATAAAATATTATGTAAACCATGAGATTCAAAGTTCAAATTTCCGATGGTTCAAATCAAATATATCATTTTAAAAAATATATAATAATAATAGTCTTAACCATGGAGATCACCCCCATTTTACCATAGAAATTTTTAGCTTGTAAATAGTATTTGTTACAATACTATGGGTGAATATCATGGCTTATCAATACCATGTGCCTAATATGACACATGTTGATATGGATCATCTTTAATTAATTACTTTGAGATGAATTAATTAAAAGGATATAATTAACTTGGAGATAAATCTTAACTCTTGATCTCTGACTATTACTAAGAATATTCCAACATATTCTATGGAGTTTAAATTTCTACCATTCACTTAATATTATTGATAATTAAATTAAAGTTTTGGAAGACCTATTCTAAAATAGACATGCCTATGGGATTAATTAAATAAAAGGAGATATAAAATTTTGTTTGTGATTAATGACTTGTCAATTGGGAAATCAGAGTCGTAGCATAGAAATTGTGCTTGTGTCCATACTAGGAGAGAATATGATAGCCATTATTGAAGGAGATATAAAATTTTGTTTATGATTAATGAATTGTCATTTGGGAAATCAGACTAGTAACATAGAAAAACTACTTTTGTCCATACTGGGGGAGAAATATATGATATCCACTGCTCAAAATTGATTTAAAAAAAAAGTCTAAGAATGTCTAAATTAAACCTATCTTGCTGACTACAAGTAGTCTCAATGCATCTGAAACATAATGACATATATTAAAAAGATAAACACATTATGTCGATGGAGAGTCCACCTGAATGATGGTAGGAACTTCAATATTCTCCTCAAAATTAGAGAATTTGGGGTTGGCTATTTTCTTGGTCAGGATTCAAACTTTGTAATCTAAGTTTTTATGATTTCTTTGAGCTTCATCAATACAAAGAAGAATTTCATGTTGGGTCTCTAACCTCTCCACCAAAGCCTTCCCCATGATAGTTTTCGATTGCCAATATAAATATATTTCCTACATGTAACAAGTTTGTTGAGTGCAAGTATTACCAACCATGGGAATCCAACTATTAACTTCTTCTTGAATGTCTACATTGGATATAAACGTCCTTTCCACCTAAGCTTCATCCTCAACCTGAAGGATTTCTTGACAAATTTCTAGAGGTATAGAAGTTGTGTATATTGCTGCAAAACATTGCATAGGAACCTAAACTCTCAATAAGGAAGAGGATTGGGCCCCACAATGGCTCCTTTGGCCTAAGGGTTAATGAATCTTAGGCATCAAAACGATCCACACAAAGGGAGAAAACATAAGAAAGTGGGATACAGTAGCGAGGAGCAACTAATTCAACCACAAGCTTTGAAGGAATGTGGGATGATGGGATACGAGAATGGGGCACAAGGGAGAAAACCACCCTAAAAATGAGGAGAAATAACAATCATATGATCATTAAACCCAACAAAATTCTTGAGTGTGAATAGAGGAGAGCAAAAGAAAAGGCCTTTTGACACAAAGTATAAGTGCTCAAAACAAAGAGGGTATAACCTCGAATAATAAACCTAATAATGAAAGACCAAACATACCATAAAGTAGACTTCACAGTTATGAGCACAAGGGAAAGCTTATGTAACACCCTCCTCCCACATTTACCCAAGCTACCTAGTCCACTGGGGTAAACATGCGACAAGAGGCTACTATGATGTGATTCGACTCCCCGGCTATAGTTAAGGAAGTGGAACCGCCAAAACAAAACCACACTAGCCTTCCACACATGCTATAGAACCACCGAGAACCAACCAGCCTTTCCAAGTGACCAACCCCTGAAGAAGCTTAAATTTTCACTGATCTAATGCTCTAGTCGCTCCCTTGACAAGCCATGCATGCAACTTTAGACCTCTAGGCACTCCCACAACAAGGGAAAACTAGTGACTGTGGACTTTTTTAGCTAGTTCTGTGCCGACAACCTCGAATTATGTGCTACTTTTCCAGGGCCAGGACTTAGGACACTACCCAGAAATTCATGAAAACTTTGGGAATGATAAATAACAATGGGAAAAAGGTACTAATGCAAAAATTTTATCATTGAATTGACTGGACCCCTATTAGCCATGACATAAATTTTGTCAAACATGTCACAAATATGAAATCTACAGGTCTTAACAACAGATCTCAGCATAAGGGTCTCATACTTATATGAGAATTGTTAAGAAGCATTGATTCCTTATCACATTAGCTGCATTATCATCTATTATGTCATATATTCATTATTCATTCATTTATCAACCAAAATATGATGAGGTTTGTTGTATCATAATTTGACTCAGCTAAAATTCAAGAGAGGTTCTGAGCAATTCAAGGTTGTTGAGGAATAGTTGTTAGCATGTCAAGAAGACCTGAAATATGCTCGAAAGGATAACCATAAGCTCAACAAGGATTCGTCATCACATGTGCACTAGAACCAAAATCAAGGAAGCAACAACATTGGAGGTGTAACCTAAGCCAGACGAGCAGCAAAGAGAAAAGCATGCAGGAGGGGTCAAGTCGGGCTCATTCGTGTGTAGAACAGTTCAAGGGCCAGACCGATGGGCACGTTCAGAACATTACACACCGGTCAGGGTCGAGTCGGGCTCATTCACAAGCTCAGGAGAGACTAGCGCTACAAAATACCGTTTAATGCTAAGATGTCTTGAAATTAAACAAGATTATCATTCTTCCAAGTTCGAGTACAACGAAGGCTCGTATTCATTGCGCCCAGATCCAACCACAACCCGGGAGCACAAGTTGCACGAGATATATACCAAGGAGTGCCCCCGCAAGAAGTCTTGTTAAATTTGTTCACCTGCAAATCGACGGTTGACATTAATTGCGGGAACACTCTCTTAAAATTCCAAAAAACCGCTTAAGTTCCCCTGTAAGTGGTTTCGAATTACTATTAAGTTTTCTCCTGTTCTATGTTTCAGATTAGGGCACAATACTGAAGAAGATAGAACATACTAATAGATCGATAGAAGACAAGCCAGAACAGAGATAGGAGATGGTGACGTTACGGCGATCAGCAGGATGCTTCTACCAGCAAAGTCTTCAATAGGTCGTTTAGCCAAACGTGTCACACATAACCCCAGAACAATCCAAACAAAGAATACGCAGCTCCAACGCTATCCAGAGAGAGCTCCAAGTCTCTCCAATATATAGGAATCTTTGGGGGTGTGTGACACGTCCTTTAAGACATTTAAGTCAATATTTTATTCTAGGCCGACCCAGCACATAAGTGGAATAAATTCAAAGTACATGTTCTGCTCATCTGATCGAGATGATCTTTAGATCAATCTTACACCTCTCCGAAAGAGGAATCTAATAAAAATATTGCGATCATCATCTGAGCAGCACAACCCGGAGTTTGGACCTAGTTGTCCAATTTTAACACTCCCTCTCAACTAGGGAGAACTCCGTCCACTAGTGCAATCCAAACATCATGCGTCATCCCACCGTAACTTGCTTTGCTGGCCTCTTTATTTCAGAACAGAAGTGGGTCAGTCACAAAGACATCATACCCGGCTGACAGATTCAGCCCAGAGGTCCGAAACCTCTATCAGACTCACAAAGAGTCTCCAACCAACCCGAAGTTGGTTCATCTAACCCGAAGTCAGGCAGAGGTCCCAGAACTCACTAAACTTGATCCCAGATCAAGTGGTTGGACCGTGCCATCCTAGATAGAGAGTACGACAATCTCTGATGCGTCCATCAGTATTTGCTACTAGTCTCTAGCTTTTCCCACCTCATTGGCCAAATGAGAGGTACTTCCCATGAGCCCTTAACTCAATGGGTAGGATGCATACGGGGCACAGATAAATGAGAGGCGAACCAGCTCAATAATCACAAGGGTGGGGCAGAAGCATTATGAGTGCTTATAGCTCCGAGAAGCTATCCCCAAAGCCCCCCAGAGCTCCCAGAGCTCATCGTCCAACAGGACCCACATCATAGGGTCGTTCCATGACACCAAGACTCTCACGGAAGGTTAGGAACTTGACCTTCCCCAGGGGCTTAGTGAGAATATCCGCGACCTGCTCATCAGTTCCTATATGATCGAGCCTTACGGCGCCTCGCTGTACCATATCCCGTATAAAGTGGTACCTGATATCAATATGCTTGGATCGGTCGTGGAACACAGGATTCTCAGTCATACGAATCCCACTCTGGTTATCACAGAGTATCACAGTGGTATCTAGCACATGTCCAAACAGCTCACTAAAGAGCTTTCGCAACCAAATTGCTTCACAACAGGCCATACTTGCTGCAATGTATTCGGCCTCAGCGGTGCTCAAAGCCACCGACTTCTGCTACCTGCTCATCCATGAGATCGAAGCAGAACCAAGATTGAAGCAGCATCCCGATGTGCTCTTACGATCCACCACACTGCCAGCCCAATCGGCATCAATATATCCACGGAGTGTCATACTCTCGGCAGTGTATCTCAGCCCATGGTCTATCGTGCCTCAGAGATATCTCAAGAGTTTCTTGGCACCAACCTAGTGAATGTTATGATCAACCATGTGTTGACTCAAAGTGTTCACTGCACAGCATATGTTCGAACAAGTGTTCATTAAGAACATCAGGGTCCCTATGAGTTAACGATACTCAGTAGGACAGGCCCAGCAACGCTGCTACTCAACTTCTTAAAGTTGAGTTCCATGGACTTACAGTCCATCATACTAGAAACTTCATAATGTATTTTCCTTGAGAAAGGAAAATCTCGCCAGGTCTCTGCTAGACCTTCAGGCCTAGACATCAGTCCTAGGTCCTTCATCTCGAACTCAGCAGCGAGCTACCTCTTGCACTGATGAATGAGAGGGTCAGCACCTGTCAGGAAGAGGTCATCCACATACAGCACCAGAATGAGAGGTTTTCCCTTGACAACCTTGAAGTAAGGGTTCGGATCAGCATTACTTCAAGTGAAGCCCAGCTTCATCAAGTAGCTATCTATCCTCTTGTACCAATCTCAGTGTGCTTGTTTCAGCCCATAGAGGGCTTTCTTCAACCTGCAGACATGGGTGTCCCGATCCTGGACTTCCAACCCCAAAGGTTGCTCCACATATATCTCTTCCTTTATCACACCATGCAGAAAAAAATGCGGTCTTCACATCATCTGATGAAGACTCCATCCTTGCGTAGCAGCAAGGGCTATAATAGATCGAATGGTGGTATCTCGAGCCACAGGTGCAAATATGTTATCATAGTCTATATCTTCCTCACAGGCAACGAATCTTGCCTTGAACTTTTCAGCACTCCCAACAGATCTATGCTTGATCTTGTAGAGCCATTTCGAGGTGACAACTGCTTTGTCCTGTGGTCTTGGGACCACAACATAGCATCCTTCCAGACTTGGTGCTTTACGACTTCCTCAAAGGTATCGAAGGTCAAATTGTACAAAAGTACTCATGGCTGCTAGATATCCTGTTATTAATATGGCTTCTTGGTTTTCCTTCGGAATTTCCCCCTCTGAAGCCATATGTCCCTGAGCCATGAGGATCTTCTTTCGTTGAACAAAGACATCCACTCAGGAGCATATACAGATATATCTCCCTCTTAATGTCAGCTTCTCTCACGAGAGAAGACATCTGTTTTAAATGAGGGCATCCCCGACATCATATTGGAATTGGGACCTGGTCTCCCACAGTCAAAGCCATCCAACAGACTTTGCTGATCATGATTCAAGATTCCAACCATGTGACCAAAAAGCTGCATAAACTTCTCAGTTCACATTTTAAGTTTACCATAACGCTCCAATGTAGGACTGATACAGTCACATGCTGCTGCTACATAGGTGTCTATCTATGTCACTGACATACAGGGGGAACATATCAACAAGCCTCAGCTTGTGTTAGAAGTCCTTTCAGCCACTACCTGTTATTCTGTGAGTAGCTCCTTCAAACAGCCTTCTAAGACTGCAGCTTACAAAAAACAAAGGGATCCAATCTACCTTGGTTTATCCTGCACTTGAGGCATTGCACCTTGAGTTGCTTCCAGATCTGCCCATTTCTGGTTATTTCAGCAGATTGCTCCTAGGGCTGTAAAAATTTTGACCACTACATAGAATTTCCCCAAGGACTTCAACAGTCAACCCTTAAAACTTTCAGCTTCAAACATGGGTGTCTGTCTATGTCACTGTCATAATGACAGTGACATAGAATCACAGTTTTAAAACTATCACATTTATCACGGCTTGTTGAATATGAACTTCACTTACATCTCTTGGACTCTTGTCCTTGATGTACCAGGCAGGGTTCTCTTCTTCCTATACCTGCAAAGAGAGCTGATTTGATGTGAAGATATTTGCCTTCTGCTATCGACCAACAATTCAAACCAACAACTGAAAAATTTTGCTCAGAAATGTCCAGTCTTCAGAATACATACAAACAGCTCCAGATTTATGACCCGGTCAAAATGCAGAGAGGAAATTTGGACCTTTGCTGAAGGAATTTCGGTCTAGGTACATTGATAATAAGGCAACAATTCGATCTTCCAGCAGTGGGGATCCTCCTTAGAAATTTGGGACTCCCTTTTTTTTTGGATTTTAATGATCACCCAAGACAAATTCTCTGTCTCTGTCCTGCATACCTCTGCTTTAATAATTAAATTCAAGAATGGCCACCAACTAGTAAGTGCCACGTACTGGAGTGATCACCCAATTCGGCCTTCAATAAGAGGTTCGTTCTGCTTTGAAAAAAAAACTTGTCCTTATGATCAGATAAAGTTATTGTTTGGATAGATTGAAACAACTAAGATGGTTCACCATTGTAGGTTTGGGAAATTGATCCACAAAGATATATAGGCTGCTTTAGATTTGCTAGACTTTCGATCCAACCTCCACACTAAGGTAATCAACCTGCAATTGATGGTATTTACGCCCAGGAAGTCTAGGCTCAAGGCACTCAGTCCACCAATAATTACGCCCTTCCTTTCTGCACACATATGATATACACACTTTAATTACAATGTTCTAGCGTAGACAACCTTTGACTTGGCTACAACACCTTCAATTGCTTCAGATTGCATCTATATCATTGCAATCAAGTCGTTCACCCACAACAATTCAATGCACAACCATCCCACAATGCACTTTCCAGACTCTGATCCGTCGCATAATGTATTGTGTCCAATACGAGGGCTAATAATTTTGAGGGCTATGGTGAGAAATTTGTCCTGTGATGTGACCAAGATTTGTAAAATCCCTTACATTTCCGACCGGTGGCTCGATCACATTCGGTAGGAATTACAAACACAATCTTCGATGGCTATGCGTCCTTTGACTCGACTTTATAATAATTTATCTGACTTTTGAACAAAATTCACCATCAATGTCACCCAAGTAAAAGCAGGTTCATGCCTTGCGCGTCATCATAGCGTGTTCGTATTCAAGTTCAAAAACTTGTTGCGGGATATATGATTCTGTGCGGAAATTCGTGCTACGATGTTCTGAAAGGCATCCTTATACTCTTTCGGATCGTTATACCCTTTCGTTATGAAATAACAGCAGTATTTAAAGCGGTGAGAGCGGAAGAGGAAAAGTGGAAATACAGACAGAAACTTTGGTTTTCACAGAAACTCTAATAGCTAGAGCAGCGTCTCCCAAAGTGACCCCGATTGCCTGGCAGATACGCTCGAGTCTTCTCTCGTTGCCATCAAGCACGAATATGATCGATCGATTCATATAGATGTTCGTCCATCTACGTCTGTCAGCAGGCCCGCATGAATACCTTGGAGAATAGAGATTGCACGTCAGTGATAATCATTTCTGTGCCCGTGGCATCTGTAGATGATGTCACACCTGCAACTGTAATTATATCAGCTTGCCGCTGCCGCGTCCAATGCCATGCAGCGTCCAATGCTTTTCCGCTGACTTGTCGTTGCTGCTCATCAAATCTGCCATGGCAGCCAATTAAATTTTGCAGAGCCCTCTAACGCTGGTGCTTAATGCGTTTCAAAACGGCGACTGCATAGTGTTGAATCATCATACGCCAATTTCTCAATTCGGCCCTCACGCCGTCTTTCCGGAATGCAAATCCTAGAGGCAGTCGGGCTAAGTAAATACAGAAATAAAACAAGAATAGCGAGATCCTTAGCTTCTTTACTAAATGTCGGCGCTCCAATTTGGTTGCCATTGTTTCCACCATCCATTAACTCTGAGACTCGACGGCGGCCAAACCTGAGCATTCCATATCGCCTCCTGGAATCTCGAAGCGATGGGCTTCTTCGGTTCACTGCTGCGTACCAAACAGTTGAACGCGTGCAATACTCTATTAACGGCTTCAGGGTCAGGTGGCAGTGGAAGTAACCTTCCAAGACTGCGATTAATTTAACTAACCCTGGACAATGGTTAGAATTCCGCGCTCAAAGTTTAAAACTTCAAATAAATACAAATGGTCTCCAGTCTACGACGACTTGTATTTTGCTGCGGCAGGATGCCTCTAGGCCGGAATATGCTGTCACCTACAGCTCCTTCCACGCAGTCTAGGGCACAAAAAAAAAAATCCTGCTTCACCATGTCCTTTTCTAGAAGAAGCGTTGCACAAGATGATCAATAGATCGGGGATCAACACAAATGGGCATTGTCTTCCACCTTGCTCTGATACCATGTTAATTTCTGGTCATGTTCTATGCCATTTCAGATTAGGGCACAATACTGAAGAAGATAGAACATACTAATAGATCGATAGAAGACAAGCCGAGACAGAGATAAGAAATGGTGGCGTTACGGCGATCAGCAGGATGCTTCTACCAGCAAAGTCTCCAATAGGTCATTCAGCCAAGCGTGTCACACATAACCCCGAGAACAATCCACCGACAAAGAATACGCGGCTCAACGCTATCCGGAGAGGGAATTCACTCACATCGATGTGTGTCGACTGAACTCTCCAAGTCTCTCCGGTATATAGGAATCTTTGGGGGTGTGTGACACGTCCTTTAAGACATTTAAGTCTATATTTTATTCTAGGCCGACCTAGCACATAAGTGGAATAAATTCAAAGTACATGTTCTGCTCATCTGATCAAGATGATCTTTAGATCAATCTTACACTTCTCCGAAAGAGGAATCCAATAAAAATATTGCGATCGTCATCTGAGTAGCACAACCCGGAGTTTGGACCTAGTTGTCCAATTTTAACAAGGTCTCAATAAAGGACATTATGTGTGATAGCTGGAGCCCGCGCCCTTTATTTTAAAGTCATAGAAAGCAGAGAAATGGTGTATTTTCCTTAAAAGAACTTAAGGGTTTTGGAGGAGGTGCAAAGGGGAAAATAGACGGGCAGGATCATAGCACAGAATTGAAGCGGAGATATGGACGGTGGAGATTAAATCGCAAATCACAAGTTTCAAAGGATAGGCGTGGGAGGTAAATGTTAAAATCGCCGAAGTGCGATATACAATACGGTGGGGCCCAATTGCAAATCGCAAATCGCAAGTTTTAAAGAATAAGTGCGAAGTGCGATAAGCGATGACATGGAAATGTGACATGGCAAGATGACGTGACAGATGACGTGGCAGTGACGTTGCAAGGTGACATGGCAAATGACGTGGCCCTGGCTCGCATACCGCACATCGCAAGTTTTAAAGTTAAGTGAAAAGGGTAAGTGTTATAATCGTCGAAGTGTGATGTGCGATGCGGTGGGGCCCAATCGCAAATCACAAATAGCAAGTTTTAAAGGATAATTGCGGGAGGTAAGTGATAAAGTCGCCGAAGTGCGATGTGTGATGTCAGGTGGGACTCGATCGCATAGCTCACATCGCAAGTTTTAAAAGATAAGTGCTAAGGAAAAGTTAAAGACAACAAAATGTGAAGTGCGATGTGGTTCCAAGATGAAATCTAAAGGATTTCAAGTATAGGCTTATGAGGTTTTTGTGCCACTTTATGAAGAAATAGGCAAAACATGGCAGAGATACTCGGGTAAGTGACCCGACGCAGAGAAAAGGAGAAGAGAAGACTAAACACAACAAGCACGCACAGAAGAGGCAGAGTCGGGTAACAAGTGACATGATGACATTGTTCAAAACACAAAAGCATGGGTAGAGTTGGGTGGAGATGCGTTTATGCATAATTTTAGGACACCACAGCCAAAATGGAAGGAGACACATTAGAAACAAATTAGACTCATCAAAAGGATTGTATTCCAAGTGTATTTTGTTTTCTTTGTTAAGATCGAAGCTACAATGGTGTCCTCGATTGCAATGTAATAAGTAGTTTAGGCAGTTTAGGCAGTTTAGGAGTTTCAAGAAGCTTGAGCAGTTACAAACCACTTGGGTTTGTATTTAAGGAAGAGAGAAAGAGGGAATAGGGGTTGAGTTTTGGATCTCTTGGGGATTACATTTTGAAATTCTTTTTCTGATGGGTAAATGAAAGAAGCAGTAAGTTTCCTACAATTGTTGATGGTGATTCGTGTTTCTTGTGTCATTTTGTGTCCATTCTTCTTTGAATGAAGTGAAGTAATGTAGCAGTTGGTCTCTTAATTACATCTATGAGTAAGAGTTAAATAACCTTAATTTGCACTCCTTCACTGCATCTCTTCTCCCTTTACAAATTCTCTCTGAAACTTAAAAGTAATAGATTCTATGTTTACAACATATTATTTTAAGTTTCCCCTCTCTTCACAAACGCCGGATGAAACTTTGAAGTAATAGATTCCATGTTTACAACATATTATTTCGAGTTTCCTCTCTCTCCATGAATTTCCTCTAAAACTTAAAAGTGGTAGATTTTGTGTTTACATCATATTACTTTGAGTTTCCCCTACAATTCTTATTTTCATTCAGATATCAACAGTGAATGGAATTATGAAATCTTTTATTATTACAGATCATTAAGGGTTTTAGAAAACTAGTCTCCAGAGGGATAGAAAAAAGACCTCATGATAAAATCATTTCTGTGACACACTTTTAAAATGTCTTAAGCACTGATTCCTTTCACAACTGAGGGATTGTCTCTTAAGATACAACAAGGTTCATACATTATCATTGTCATAAAACATGCTCATAACCAATATATAAACAACAGAAATAACAATGATACAACAACCATAAATTCCAAAAATGAATCAATACATTTGCACATAAAATACCAAGGAAATGAACTCTTATTAATGAATGCAAAAGCAAAACAGGTTAGATAGTTTCACATACCACCCGACCATATATTGACTAAACCAAATATTTATTTTAGTCAATCACCTTCGTGCCATATTCCAAGCATGAATGTGAGACTCATAACCAAAATCAACCGGGGCTTCCCGAGGCTAAACCACCTCACACTCATCAATAAAACCATGTTTTACCACAATCCCCATTAGATCACTAGGCCATAAACAAGCATGGATGCCACCAGATTTCTGTACCTCCACTGTGAGGAATTTTCCTGTCTCTTAGTCTTGTTATGCGGATCAATCCCTCTTGCTGACAAGAGCGATCTCCTTAGTACTCAACGAGTATCTAGAAACAAACATCCATTTGAAAGCCTTTTTCTCTAGATTAATTGCATTTCAGAATTATTATCAGAAAGTAAAGAGGACATGCCCCTACCTTGAAATCCAAACGTTCGATGTAGTCTTTTATCTTGTCGCTCCAAAGTGGCTTCTTCAATAAGTAGAACCTGCAATAAAAGACAAGACAAAAGAATCAAAGCATCTGCAACATATAATAATCAAGAAAATATAACCCAAATTAGTGATCAAGGAGTCTAAGTATTGATGTTATTCAAATAAGAATAAGAACAACTCAATGAGAAAAAGAGATCCATATGTATTATCTTGAATAAAAAGAGTAACTTACAACTTGATGCCTTGATGTCGTACATATTTCTCCCGAGGTCCTGAACAATCATTCCTCCTTCAGTTTAACAAGCCTTCCTCTCTGAATACCAGCATAGAGTTATGGACACAAGGGTGTGATCATTCTTATGCCAAAAAAAACTTACTAGTGTAGAAATTATGCACTCTTGGGAATTTCTTCAGCAATTAACATGTATGTCTACCTCAGCATCTACCCTTCAACCTGAACTTGAGCTCAATTTATAGGGAAATGGAGGTAGTTTCAGTTCCATGAAGAGGGGGATGGATTCCTCTCATGAAGGTATTTGAGCTCCATGGACCAACGAATAAGCTCCATGAGTGGAGGGATAAAGCTCGAACTGATCGCGACTCTAGAAGTTTCCAATTGGGAGAATATCGACCAACTAGGCTTCTAGAACTTACTTTTTCTTTTATTTTTCCTTTCGCGAGGGTGCGCAGGAAATAGTAGAAAAAAGTGTGGGGGTTGCCGTAGTTTATTGACCAAATAGTAGCGCATGCGGAGGGAAGGTCTAGAAAAACTACGCTGGTAGACTTTTAAGGGTTTTAAAGAGCTTTTCTCGTATTCCAAGACTTGATTCAAGAACTTCAATGTTTTTGAATTCTAAGGGAACATGATATAGGTGATGATAGACCCATATGAACGGTCAAATGCCATGGTGACAAAATAACATGTAACAGATTGCCCCCTAAAGTGCGAAGTCTAAGGTTATTTTGAAGAGTGAAGTGCTTTATCATTCCGAGGATTGGATTGGAGACACCGGTCAAAAACCTATGAAAACATTCAATGCAAACATATATATATATATATATATATATATATATATATATATATATATATATATATATATATCATCGCTAAGGTAGACATTCCAATACTTAGATAAAAAATAACTAAATGTTCTGGTACAGATATGGTTTCAATATTACATCAAAAGTAGACACTGTATGGGCGCATCCATCTGTCATGAGTAGTCTACTGTATCATGAATAATAAAACTCTTCGCAACCTGGATGGTGGAAACTAGATCCAGGTTCTTGATTTCCACTACTCGAACTAGTATGAATCTATCCATGCGATTGATTGTGTCAAAGTCAAACATGGTAGAAACCACTTTATTACCAGTCAATGATGTGACCTGTTAACAAGTGTAAGAGAAACCACCAATAATGACAATGGCTCTAAAAGTACTTCAGTACAATCCATGAAGTGTGAATGAATGATTTTCAGTCAAACACTCATAGAATCATTCGATCAAAGGTCAATGATACAACCTGTCGTCGAAGGCGAGAAACTTGCCATTAGGGCATGCAAATCCCAAGGTACTGATAGGATTCTAGATCAACTTTCTAGATGATGAGTTGACGTCGATAGAAAGTGACCCATCGTAGGAAAGCCCACAACACGAAACCAATAGATCAAGTTTTGAAGAAATATTTGCAAGGACTGACTCAGGGATGGTCAACGTGAATGGAAACAAATGTTTGCAATGAATGGTTTATTTGAACTCTCCCTTGAACACATAACGACACTACAGATGGCTTGGCAGCGTTTGACCTAAAGTTAATACATAGAAACCGGCTGAAGACTTTTAATTTGGTTTGATTAACTGTTAGACAAAGGATTTCCCAACCCAGGTACAAGTGTGACAAAGTGTCATGTTCAAGAGTGGCATGATGATTTTTAAACAAGGGTGAATATTGGATTCTTTTTCTCTCTTTTTCCCCCACCATTACTGGCAAGTACCTCTTTATTTTTGACAAGCTTGAGGAGGATAACATTTGATTTTTTGTGTAAGCTCATCCTTCGGATGAGTCCATATTAGTATTAAAATCGAACCCTAAGAAGGAATGGTTCGGTCCTGTTTGTAATCAATAGGTCCTTTACTGTTCAATTTTAACGAGTCCAGTATAGGAGAAACTCGATGTTTTTCATTTTTAGGGAGTCAGAAGAAAAACATAAGTAAACTCCATGGTTGTTCTTTTTTGTAAATTTAGTCTCTGAGGCCCGAAAAAGGATAAAATAATGAGGGAGAGAACTCTATTGACCATGATTAGTCAACATATACATTTTTCGTAATTAGACCATTTCAGTCCAGAAAAGGGGTGAACTTATACTGAAAGGACAACTGTTCATTTACTTTAACGAGTTCAAATAGTCAAGTACTCCGCGATATTTTCATATTTCGAGAGTCTGAAAAGGGCTTAAAAGACAACTCCAGTGTTCCTCTTTTTCGTAATTTTACAGAGCTCGAAAAAGTGATAAAAGTATACTCAATTTCAAAATAATTATTTTCTCCAAAAAATCCTGTATCCTGCACAAAAACTCAAAAGATTACACATACATATTTCCAAAAAGTAAAAATATTTAAAAAATGACCTTTTAAAGTGAAAAATAAATAAAATAATAATATTTTATTCATTTAAAAACTATAAAAAGGGGTTAAAAAAAATCATTTTCACCTTTTGTATTCAGAGCAATGCAGAGAGAGCTTTTGGCTAAAAAGTTCTGGAGCAAATATCAGGAGAACCGACCGTCCATTCCTTGAATCGTCAGAACCAGGTAATCCACACCATCTTTGTCTTCATTTCTATCTATTTCATTTTTCATTTTGAGTCTCAATTTCATTTTTTAAGAGGATTTTATGTTTTAAATTGCACCCTCGGGGGTTCGCGGGTAATGTAAGCGATAACTGCGGACCCCAATAATTTTTTTAAAGAAAAATTAATGGGCTGCCACAGGTTCTGTGTGGAACGCGTGCGGACGTTTGCACTGTCTGCACACAGAACCTGCGGAGGCATCATGAACATTTTAAAAATCCACTTTTCTCTTAAAAAATGGTTCAATTTCTCTTCCAAATGGTTCTAATGGTTAAATGTGTTGATTTATAGGTTCTTACACCATATTGGAGTGGCAAGAATGTGAACATGAGCTCATAGACAATCTATGGATGATGATACAACAATGTGTGCGTTGGAGAATTGTGGCTTATACAAATTCTGGGCTATCAAAGGGATGAAAGCACAAGTGGAGCTAATGGTTTGGCTTGTAAACACATGGGATGTTCAAGACCAATGCTTCATAATCGGCAACCACCGGCTTGGAATTGAGCTCGAGGAAATTTATTTCCTTATCGAATTGTCCCAGAGAGGGAGAAGCATATCCTTGTTTGGGGCCAGATAAGGAGGTCTACCCACTGCCAGTTACAAAGAGCAATATTGTAGTGATGAGGCAGATCTAAAGGATGGTCCCATAGATATTAAACCTACCTTGTGATTGGATCTTAAAGTGATAGCATTTACAATCACCAGATTGTGCGGGAGTGCAACTCCGCATGTGGCTACTAAGTCACAGATGCAAACAACAGTCGAGTGTCTTGGGGGAACCATATTTAACTGGTGCGAAGGAGTATTGGCCAACATGAAAGGCCAATTAACTAGAGCAAAGAATGCGAAGTTGAAAAACTTCGGATATGTTGCCATTCTCATTTCATTTTCTTTAGGGTGAATTCTTCTTCTTGCTTCGCAGTTGATTCCAATAGATAGTGGGGCTCCTTAGGAACCTTGGATGGTGCGATGGGTGGCACTAATGGCTCTCCATGGAGGTGAGGGTGGCTTAGTAGTTCAGTTTACTCTGACATACTTTATGTGGCTTAGGAACCAAGTCTTAACCATTAAAGACTTCCCTTATGTAGGAATGGATTATAGGGGTGATCCTAAAACATATTTGCCTTCAGGGGCACAGTGGGATGAGACAGGTAAACGAATCATTTTGATGTTTTTAATCTAATTTTATTTTATTTTTATCATCCAATACTGACAAAAAAATTTAAATGCAGATGTTGGTCCACATCGACCAGCTACACTTCGCCGCTTTGATAGGCCAGAAGCATAGCCTGTAGCACCTTCGCAGGACCAGGCAACAGATATCCTAACAGACATGGAGCACAAACTTGAGAGGTTGACCATAGACATTCCTAATATAGGAACAGATGATATTCCTCTCAGGCTTCAGAGACATGTGACACGTGTTCCAAGTCCATTTACGAGATTTCTGCGCAAGGTGGCACGTGCTATAGTCTATTACCATCATCATCATCACAGATAGTGGATGATCGTTGTAGATCAACATTTTTGTTTTTTGTATCAGTATCTATTAGATCATAAGGTGTTTAAACCTATGAATACAGACGATGTAATATTTTTTGAAAACAAATTAATCTATCCTAATGAAATTACTACTGTTGTTATCTGAGTATCTTGTTCAACATGGATTGAATGTTATTTTGGTTTACTCTGTTAATGATGCAAATGTCTATTTAGAACATGATTAGCTAATGCATCAACCAATGTGTTTAAATTTCTTGAAATATGTTGATATTCAATATAATCAAATTGTCGTTCCAAGAGACGAACCTTCAAAAATAATCTCAATAACATTGGATTTCTAATTGCATATACTCTATTTAAATGTATATCAATGAGTCCTGAATCCAACCTAATGATCAAACATCGAATACCAAATGAAATGGCATCAGATAATAACTCAATGACTGCTATATTCTGCAATATTGTTCATTGTTTGACTAAGGCATACCCCATGAAAATAAGTTAACTCATCGGTGGGTGAATAGATAACCCAAGCCATGGATGAAATATTCTATGTACTACGACAGACACCATCATAAAAAACAATGTATGTTTGAAGGGATGTCGACATCTTCAATATCAAGAGTAATCAAGATAAGCAGCGATAGTAGTAACAGAAAAACTAATCTAGGTATACTATTCTAAAAAGTAACTATTGTACAAGAGAGATCTTCACACGAAAGTCAAGCGTAATATCTCTTAAGATAAAGACCATTTCTGGGCTTATCTAAAGAGACCCTGTCATAATCAGTTAATTCATAGGCTCCTTTTGCAAGCACACGCTTGACAATATAGGGACCATGCCACATCGGTTCAAATTTTCCAACACCCAACTTATCGTTAGCTTGATCGTATACTAAAACTAGGTCACCTTCTGAAAAAACACGAGGGTTAACACTTTGATCATAATGAGCTTTCACACATTTCTTATGAGCTTCGGTAGCCAATGCAACGGTGCGCCGAGTCTCATCTAATTGTGCTAAGTACATAAATCGTTTTTCGTCTTCAGAGGTAGCTGGTAACAACTTAATGGCTAATTTGAGTGACGGTAATTCACATTCAATGGGTAACACAACTTCTAAACCATAGACAAGTTGAAAAGGAGTTAACCCTGTAGCAGTTTTTGCAGAGGTTCGGTATGCCCATAGTGCTGAAAAAAGCATGGTATGCCAATTTGATTTGTGAGTTCCGATAATCTTTTTAATCATGGTGGTTAAGACCTTGTTGACAGCTTCAACTTGACCATTAGCTTGTGGTAATACAGAGTAGAATTATCATGGTGTAGGCCAAGTTGATCGAAAATTTTGGTCATCATAATATTTCGAAAATGACTCCCATGGTCTGTGATAATAGCTTGAGGCACACTGAAATGAGAAATCACATGATTGAATATGAAAGTAGCTGCAGTTTTTCCATCTGTCGCGAATGTAGGCATCGCCTCGACCCATTTGGTAAAGTAATCTACAACGAGAATAATATACCCATGCCCCCCGACTGAGTGAGGGTTACATGTAATGAAATCAATGCCCCATTTCGCAAAAGGACTGATAACAATGATAGGGTGAGAGGAGTTGGAGGTGCACGCATATTTCAATAAAAAATTTGGCAGTTGTGGCATTTTCGGACCGCAAGGATGTAATCTTTGAATAACGACAACAAAAAATAACCAGTGCGCAATATCCTTTGGGTTGTGGAAAACCCAAATATATGACCACCACATGCTCCAGGGTGGCAATCATTCAAAACTCTTTCAGCCTCTTCGTGAGTTATACAACGTCGATAAACAGATTCCGCACCATGATGATAAAGAGTGTCTCCAACAATATTGTATTGCTGGGATTGATATCTGATTCTCCGTCGATTTGAACATGAAAGCTCTAGGCAAAAAGTTTGGTTTTGAAGATATATAATGATATCTCCATACCATGGATCCAATGTACTGATAAGAAACAGAGATTCATCTAAAATGGGATTCTCTACCACGGTTTCTGTCTCAGTATTGGGAAATTCACACATAAGCTCTGCAAACACTAGTGATTTATTTGATTTATATTTCTCGAATTCTAAATAAAACTCTTGTAGGATGACAATCCATTTAGAGTATTTGCCCCCGAGCAATTTTTTTGTCAAAATATACATCATCGGGTTGCAATTAGATATCGTAGTTGTTTTACGTAACAGTATGTAGTGACGGAATCGTTGGACAACTTGCATTGTTGCCAAGGCCAATTTCTCTACATGTGAATATTTGATTTCCGTCAAATTGAGATTCCGACTTAAATAATAGATCACATGTTCATTGTGAGATTCATCCTCTTGAACCAAAACCATTCCAGTGGTGGAATCAAAGGAAGCTAAGTATAAAAAGTAGTACTGGTGGTAATTGGGTGGATGCAATAATGGTGCATGGGTCAACGCATGTTTTAGTGCATCAAAAGATTTATCAGCAATATCATCCCAAATAAAAGGAACATTTTTGTTTCAACAACCGGGTAAAAACTTTTGTTAACTCAACATAATTCAGGATAAACCTACGTAAAAAATTTTCTTTCCCTTGCAAACTTTGGATTTGGCGAAGCATGGAAGGAGGAGGTAAGTTGATGATAGCCTCAACCTTTGAGGGGTCGATACTAATGCCATCTTTTGAAATGATGAATCCAAGTAATCATCTTGATTAGACACAAAAAACACATTTTTGCGCGTTCAAACGAATCTTGTAGTGCGTACATCTCATGAATATCGCTCGTAAGTGTGTAGGATGATCTTCTTTGCGTAAAGAGTGAGCAGGTAAGTCATCCAGATAAGGTTGTACAATATGTTTGATATCATGAAAAGCATAATACATAGCCCTTTGAAAATTTGCACCAACATTTTTTAATCTGAAAGGTAATTTGCAATAAGAAAATGTTCCCCAAGGACATATAAATGTTGCTTTTGGTTGATCAGCAGGGAGTATGTTGATTTGATTATAGCCAGAAAATCCATCCATAAATGAGAAAATTTCATTTTCAGCACAATCATCGATAATTTGGTCGATATAGGGTGTAGGATAATTGTCTTTTGGACATACTTTATTAATATCCTTATAATCCACGCATACTCTTATAGTCCCTTGTTTTTTCGTGTCGGGAACTATATTAGATACCAAATCTGTCAATGGAATTGGATAGATAAATCCTGCTCATAATAGCTTCTCAACTCCAGCTTTAATAGTTGTAGCTTTTCGCGGATGTATTGGACGTAATCTTTGTCCGATAGGCTTAGCATGCGGGTATGTCTTAATTTCATGAATGGCAATCTTAGGATCGATTCTGAGCATTTCTTCGTAAGACCAGGCGAAAATGTCTCAGAATTCTTGAAATAGGGCTTTGTAAGTGTTAATATCTTCAATCATACAAGAAGCACCTATATGATTGTTTTCAATAATTTCAGGTTTGATTGATATGTCAATAGGAACTGTTGTAGAAATTTTTCCCAAATTAGTTTCAGAATCTGAATGTGTAATCGATATAGGATTCTGTGGTTCCTTGATATAACCAGTCGTAAAAATAGACGAAAAATATTTTTCAAACTTAACAAAATCAGGTAAAAACGAAGATCTATGATGTAGATCATCCCAGGGTAATTCATCCGATGATTTCTCGAATACTTTCATCAGTATGAAATTCATGTTGAAAGGTTTCAGAAAATGATGTCAAGGCTGAGCTTGATAGAGAACATGATTCTTCAGTGATCACATTCATTTGACGAGAGTAGTTGAAAGTATGTGAGAATACGACAACACTACTACATATGCCATTTCAAAAGGACTCAAGGGAATCTCGCCATTGAAAGAGTCCAATTATGATTCTAAAGGCACTACCCAAGTGTCATCGAATGGTATAGTGCCTGATGAGATCATATTGATGTTGAAAATTATGCGAGGTGTGTTGGGTGAATGCATAAAGAAAGTTCCCATCAAAGCGGAATCCTTTACTAATCCTACACCAAAATCTTCGTATGGGATAGTCGTTTTTCCAACATGTTGGATACTGTCTGTAGAAGTAGGGTCTAATGAATAATATGACAACTAATCGATTTTCACAATCTTTCCTTTATGAGGAAACATGATTACCCGAAATACGGATGAAATGACAACAACCATGGCATAAGACCAACTACAACCCAGAAGAAGGTTGTAATCAAGAGGGGCATCAACAAAATCCATATCTAGATCAACAATTTTGCCTTCTTCTTCTATAGGTAGATCCTGGAGTATTCCATATGGAGGAAATCCTCTTCCATAAAAGGCTTTAAGGATTGTCAGTGATTGGCTGAGTGTTGGAGAACCGAGATTTTTCCAATAGTTTAATGACATTATGCACCTGGATTCCCCTTCATAAATTACAATACGAAAAACTTGTCTAGATTTGACTAATAATGGAATCTGAAAAGCCATCTAATGAGGGAGCCTTGGTGTAAATTTTCTAGATCAAAGACCATGAGGTTGGAATCCTGAGGATCGATAGCTTCGATAGTTGATAATAGTAATTTCCTTAGTGCTGGACATGATTGTAGCACTTCTAAGGCTGACATTGCTGAAGGGTATATCGCCAAATCTTCAACAATGTTGTAGTTTTGAGAAGCTCTCGCATGTGGATTGAAAGCTGAATTTATAAGTACACCTTTAACATGCGGTTTAATCACTAGATTAGGATTAGGTTTCTCGATTTGAAGTGGTTCAGAAACTGAAGGAGATATAGCTAGTGTTTGACTATAATTTTCTGTCTCTTTACCAGTTACAGGATTTTTAGTTCCATAGTCTTGAGATCGCGTCGCAACCATAACTTGAGACATCATTAGAATATTTGTCAATGAATTTGAAGAAGATCCTATAATTTTACTATCTTGAGTGGGAAAAGGATCCTTCAAGACATCGGGTGTGGGTGAACCTTTGACAAACTTGGAGACCTCAGACCGATGTGGCACTATTTGGTATAGTGATCCTTGTCACAGATAAGACAAGGATAACGAGGTTTCCGTTTTCATTAGCTGGTTCATTCTTTTCGATTTTATCTTTGGGAGATGTAGTTTGTTTTTTTTTGTTCTTTCCTTTCTTCTTATTACCAGTTTTAGATTTACTGTGGATGAATCTACAACATGAATGTCGGCAGAAGTTTCAAGGGAAGAATCTCCTTTCGGTGAATCTGGTAAAGTTATAATGGGAGAAGTAGTTTTGGATGACTTCTTCTTACTCTTATTAGCATTAAATGAACCAATTACACCGTCTGCAACATGAGAACCAGAAGGAGTTGCAGTTATTTTACCTAGACGGGGTAAGTCAAGAATTTTTTCGTATAAAGTACCAGACTGCATATATACAAGGTCTAAGTATTGTGCCTAAGCTATGACCTATTCCTCCGTAACAACACCTCCCTTAGCCACATCTTCATTGATCTTTGGAAGTAATGATTTAATAAACCATTATGCTAAGATTTTATCCAGAATGAAAACTTTTACTAAACGTCGTCTACATCTCCATTAATGTATGTAGACATATATTGTTTTAATGAAGTTAAGAGTTTTGTGCCATTGTCGTAACAGACAAGAAACTGAAAGTGTGTTAAGAAAGTTGTTGCTAATACATTGAAATTGTTGAATGAGCCATGTTGTAGTTCAATATACCACTTGTAGAAATTATACAAGATTCATGTATATTACTGGACTCCCCTGATCTAACAAATTAATCTTATGTTAAATACAGAATCCTTCCACTTAATTCTTTGCAGAAATTAAATCGCCAATTGCAAAACACATATGAAGCAAATCAATCGCACATGACAAGAATGTTTTAACGGGAAAGCTTAAAGCTAAAAACCCAAACTATCATATATTATGTATATCAAATGGAACATGTAACAATATCATACAAAGCTTAGTACATCAAGCTCTCAATACAATCAACAATCGTCACACACTGTCATGCAAAATTTTGCATATCTATGCACCAATTTCTTGCCTCCTGACAGCCTGCCTCAGCTGCACAATCCATGCTGAAGAAGATCCCTGAATGAATTCAATCTTGCCTTTCCTTGACTGCGCAATCCTTGTTGGCAACTCCAATGTATGTGTAGATGCATTGAATGCATCACTATAGTCACAACAGATAGTCCATCTCACCCTTTCACCTATCTCTCCACTGGGTCTCTACTGGAACTGACATGAAAGTAGTTAACTGTTGTAATTGTTTAGTTGCAAGTGAGTCTCTAGTTGTGAATTAATTCACTGAACTCTCACTAGTGTATCTTTAGTTAGAACTAGATACAATTATCACAACTGAGTTTAACTCACTTAATTGATTTAAACTAAATAACAACTCCCATAACTACTCTTCCAACTCTGTCACAACTTGCCAGTATCAGTTATAAATGAGTCCTCCATGCATGAGTCACCAACCACCCTAGGAATTGTGTAATTCCTTCAGCCCAGTGATGTGCCACATCTGTTCACTGAAATAAAGTGCTCCAAGAGAATAAGTTGTTGTTTATTTTCTGATTATTATTAAGGGTTAATAATAATCGACATGCATATATTTTTAGATTAGTGATCTATAAATAGACTTCACCCAATATTCTAAATATATAAATTCATCCAAAGATATAGTTTTCTTAATCATCTAGAATCGACATCCTGCTAACTTTAGAATATGCTCACGATTCTAAAAATAGACATACACCTAAAAATAGCCTGCGGGCCCCACTTAGTGAAGGTGCTTAATTTTCACTAAGCTCATCATATTGTTGAATCTCAACACCACTTTGCAACTAAACCTATCAATGTTCTTTGAAACAATCTCAATCGAATGGAATCATTGATTAAAGAGTTAGATGCACACCAAAGGTGGTAAGTCATGACATGGTTGGAGGGGTCATCTCCCAATTTACCTTCAAACTTAGGAATGTCACTGGGAAACCTATTAGGCATTGGCGGCCAAAATTGAAGATATTAAATCAGATCGTTCGTGAGGTGTGAAAAATCTAGTAAATCCAAAGTTGCAATGAATGGTAACCACCAGTTAGGATCCTGCTGAGAAAACTGATAACCTTGAGGAACGATTCGAGTACCAGGAGGAGGATATCCAGGATAACCTGGAATAACCTATGCAGTTGGAATTGGTATGCCTCCGGGATAACTAGGATTAGCCATACCGTACTGAGGTTGAGCTGGTATCTGATATGTGTAACCAGGGTACATTTGATGCTGGTATATTGGATTTTGTCCTACAAGTCCATATTGATACTTCCCTTGATATGGTTGATAAACAAACTGACCTGTATAAGGTTGGCTCGTTATAATTGTATTTGTACCAAGTTGTCATGCAGATGTCTGAACAGTAGTTTGAACCATAGGTTCAGGTTGATGTATAGTCATTTGAGGGATTAGCTATGATACATGTGTCGTCGTTACTTGAGGGGATGTAGAAACAAGAACTGTAGAAACTCCAGGAATAGGTGTACTAGGTTGTTGAATAGAATTTGATGCAGTAGTTTGGACAGGAGTTCTAGGTGTACTCGGACCAGGTTGTTGAAAACTACTAGGTGCAGATACTTGAGGTATAACTTGAAGCGTAGGTTGGACAGGTTGCTGGATTTGAGGATAACCAGTTGGCTGACGAGGATGATTATAAGGTACTTGCATGGTAGGTTGCAAATTTAGTTGATTCAACGTCGGATTCCACACGGTGTTTACTCTAATATAAGTGGCTCCTATTGAAGGTTGTGATGCATAAGATGGACCATAACCAGGTTGATAATTAGTAACGTAAGTTTGATAATTTGCTAGATAATTTCCACTAAAAGATTGACCTCGTTGAAACAATTGTTGTTCTTGATAAAATTGCGGCCCCAAAGGAGGCTGTTGTCCTTGGAAAGGATGTTGCCCTGGCACAGGGTACTGCCCTTGAAGAGGTTGCAAAACCTAAATAGAGTATTTCCCTTGAGGTTGATATTGTCCTTGAGGTATGGACTGCCCTTGAGGTATGTACTGTTCTTGAGGTTGCCCCCCAGGCAGTAAATTGCTACTTTGAGGGTCAGGGTTAGGAATGTTTCCAGACATCATGTATACTTGTTCCATTTTCAAAGTTTTGGTATGAGATTCATTGAGACCAAGTGATTGTACAATTTTTTTGGGAGAGGGAGATGCTCTTGAGAAAGTACCAGAAAGCGGCTCGTATCCTGAAGGAACAGATGGATCGCCATAAAAAAAAGTTTTTGGCGATAAAGAAAACATGGATGACTCACTAGACATGTCTGATGAAGGTCTGTAACTACCTCAGGGTAAGGCATAAAAAGGAATACGGGGTGGTGAGTAACTAAGACCAGAATTATGTAGAAATTCAGTTAACTGAGAATACCAAGGATCTTTCTTGAAAGGGCTATAATAAATTGATTCACTTTGCCTTAGATCTAAAGATTCTTGTCATGAAGGAAGAATACCTCTTCTTCTACGTCAGTAATCTCTTCGATACTAATGAGGCCAGGAGGAAGGTTTTGAGTGATGCGAAGCTTCACTCGAGGTGAATGAGGACGACCAGGGGTTCGTGTTATGAAAACTGAAGCAGACTTAGATGAAACAGATTCAGTTTCAGGTTCAGAAACTTTAGGTTCAGTAGCTGAGAATTCACTAGCTGTCGATGCAACTTCAACTATTTCAGAAATTTTTGGTTGTCTTTAGTAACTTTATATTGTGTGAGGTTGATCTATTTCATAATCAGGATGTATTATTATAGATGTTTCCTCTTTTTTAGTTGATCCGGTCCCTGATGGTTGGCCTCTTTCAGATTTAAGTTTTTCTGACTGACTTGGTGTGTACTCAGGGGGTTTCCCCTGCATTCTATGAGAGTGTCTCGGTAATTCAGCCACGGTTAAATTTTGAACACACGAAAATAAAAAAATGTCAACAAAATAAACCTAAAGTCGCTAAGGAAACAATCAAATTAAACACATGCCTATAGAATCTAAAAGACAATCCACACACAAACAATATGTTTCCACACTAAAAACAGTAGTTGGTGATGGAATCCAACGTCGTAGAATTATAATGTGAAAATTTTGGCGGTTGGAACAGTTACCTTGACAAATTGCTTAATGAAACAGTCTAGTGCAAGTCCCTCCACTTATGCCATCTCGAAGTGAAGAGTACCCTCCGGAAAGTCCAAGTGAGTCTAGCCGACGTCTGTTCCAAGTACAGTGGGACCTTCCCTCCACCGTCACCTTGGGAAAATCTTGAATATTATGGTCACTAAGGTCACCAACGGAAACAAATGTACCTGGGGGAACATTCTACGATCCAATATACACACAAGGGTAGAGTAACAAGATCAATCCCTTTGAAGGTTCCTCGATATGGTAAATCTGAGGTTTGCCAACAAGTGACCCCAGACTCCTCGACAATGATCTATCTGAGGTTCATCGTTTTTATTATGTGCACATATTCTATCTTTCCCAATGAGATAGGTACGATTACCTCACTGGTTCCGACATGATCTCGTGCTTAACTCTTTTAAGAAGAGATTCCCAGAGCACAAATGCTACAATTGGATTTTCCTACCGCAAGATGCTACTTGTTTGTTTAAACTATCTTGGAATGTTAATTACAACCTGTTCCAAAACACTAGCCTAAGCTATGTTGGTGGAATTAGCCCTAGAAAATGTAAAATATCTAGATTGATTTTATTAATGCATTGTTTTTAATTTGGCTGTTGCTTAAGACAAAAGGTATGAAGTTGAAATTTCAATGATGTTTGTGACCCGACTCAAAAATATGCTAAATGCATCTAAATGAGAAGTGCAACTCTTTTCTTTTCAATGAATCTTATTTAAGGGAAAGATTGAGATATTTAACAATTTTCAAAGCACCAATTCTTTCATTCATAAACAAAATCCTTGAAAAGAAGACGTTTTCGTAAAGAACTCAATTCGCAAAAATGATCAATTAATATTTGAAATGAAATTCCTTAAACAATCAGATCAAAAACTACAAATCAATAAACAAACCATTTCCAAAAGAAAACAATATCTAAAATCTCAAAAAACAGAAATTTCAAAATGAAAGAAAAATCTAATTTTGAAGTCTATCTAGAATGTTTGAGGACGTTTTCTCCTAGTTTGTAATTAGACTAAGAAAAATTTCTACTTATCTCAGCATAAATGGCAAGATCAAAAAATGCTTTGGTGATATCAGGCTTCAGTAAGCTAAAATCTCTTCCAAATTTGCAAATGAAAAATTAATCAATTTTCATAAAATTAAGGTTTGCAATGATCTTAATGGCTCAGAAAGACAATATCATCATACCAGTAAGCTAAGTTAAATGAAGGTATCTTGTATGAAGCAACAATAAAGTAGGTCAAAATCTCACTTATAAGATGCAAATAGGATGATAAATCACGCAAATGCAAAATTTTTTGAAAATAAATTCACACATAAGATTTGAAAACTAGGATAGATTGGGGCAAACACAAAGAATTAGGTGATCTAGCTCAAAAAAAGAGAATTTAATTTTTTCAAAAATTTTCCAAGGGTGCGCAGTTTATAGTGGAAGACAGAGCACATTCACACTGTTTTGAACTAGAAACTGTGGAGGTTGCTGCATCGTTTTCTGATAAAAACCACGGAGGCAATGAAAAATTCAGAAAAGATAAATAATCAACTTTATTTTTTAGGGATTCTTAAAATTTATCTGCCCAACCTGTTTTCAAAGAAGTCAAAACCAGAAAACTCTAAAAATTCAATCTGAAAATAAAATAAAGAAAACTAAGTTCTATTTCCCTAGCGGAGTCACCATTTTGTTATGCGGTTTAAATCCTTTTGTTGACAAGAGCAATCTCCCTAGTACTCATCGAGTATCTAGAAACAAACATCCATTTGAAAACCTTTTTCTCTAGATTAATTGCATTTCAGAATTATTATAAGAAAGTAAAGAGGACATGCCCCTACCTTGAAATCCAAACGTTCGATGTAGTCTTTTGTCTTGTCGTTCCAAAGTGGCTTCTTCAATAAGTAGAACCTGCAATCAAAGAAAAGACAAAAGAATCAAAACATCTGCAACATATAATAATCAAGAAAAGCTAACCCAACTTAGTGATCAAGGTGTCTAAGTATTTATGTTATTCAAATAAGCATAAGAACAACTTAATGAGAAAAAGAGATCCATATGTATTATCTTGAATAAAAAGAGTTAACTTACAACCTAATGCCTTGATGTTGTACAGATTTCTCCCGGGGTCATGAACAACCATTCCTCCTTCATTTTGACAAGCCTTCCTTTTTGAATACCAACATAGAGTTATGGACACAAGGGTGTGATCATTCTTATGCCAACAACAACTTACTAGTGTAGAAAGTATGCACTCTTGGGAATTTCTTCAACAATTAACATGTATGTCTACCTCAGTATCTACCCTTCAACTTGAAACTTGAGCTCAATTTATAGGTAAATGGAGGTAGTTTCAGTTCCATGAAGAGGGGTATGGATTCCTCTCATGAAGGGATTTGAGCTCCATGGACCAAGGGATAAGCTCCATGAGTGGATATATAAAGCTCAAACTGATCGCGACTCTAGAAGCTTCCAGTTGGGAGAATATCCGACCAGCGAGGCTTCTAGAACTTACTTTTTCTTTTAATTTTCCTTTCATGGGGGTGTGCAGGTAATAGTAGCAAAAAGTGCGGTGCTTGTCGTAGTTTATTGACCAAATAGAAGCACATGCACAGGGAAGGGCTAGAAAAACCACGTAGGTAGACTTTTAAGGGTTTTAAAAGCTTTTCTCCAATTCCAAGACTTGATTCAGGAAATTTAAGGTTTTTGACTTCTAAGGGAACATGATATAGGTGGTGATAGACCCATATGAATAGTCAAATATCATGGTGACAAAATAATGTGTAACAAGTCTCCAGGCCTAATCGAGACCCCACCCTCCAGGATTTACTGTATATCCTTCCAATCACCAACCAAGTATTCCTAAACCTGGTTGAGGGAACCCACCTCTAGGATTTACCGTATATCCCACCATTCACCAATTGAGATTCCTAGGCCTAACGAGGTAACACAAAATTTGGCTTTATTGCAACCCACAGTCTAGTTCAGGGGTCATTAGGTCAAGATTTATCGCAATCCACAATTTGATTTAGGGATCATTAGGCCATATGTTATTTCTTTCATAGACCACCTCACCCAATTTTGAATCCATTCGATAATCCAGCTCAATCAAAACATGAGAACACATCACACTATGGCTATCCAAAAATGGCAAGGCAAGGTTGAAAACACTGTCACACCTTGCAAAACCCATTCCCATCAAAACAAGAGAACCAAGAACACACGTGCATAACCATGCATGCCTAAACTAGCAAGGAAATCATACATGAAACTCAATGTCTGCAAATAATCCCGTTGTAGTCGCTTGATCTTGCTCTTCCTTGTTTGATCTTTGCTTCCTCTTTCCTTCTTTGTTTTTTCTTGATCCAATGTTGAAGTCCTCCAAGAGTGTGGGAGAGATATAATAGAGAGAGATCTACAAAACTGAACTAACAAAAGGTACCAACTGATCCTTAGAATCCTTTTTATTAATGAGGCCTCTATTTTCTTCAATTTCCATTATTTTTCCTTCACTTTCCTCCTCACATGCAACCTATGAACTTTCACCTTCCTTTTCTCCTAATTTCCATTATTTTCATAAATAAATGTCAATTAATGTCATTTTTCCTTTCCAAAGCCCTTGTCAATTTCCCTTAGCCATAATAAACAAAATTAACACCTGCACTAGGATGTTTTTCCCAACATTCAACTTGGAATAAGTGTCCTATAACCGTGGTTATTACTTTTCCTTTATTAACTTTTTTTACATGGAATTTTCACCAGGGATGTTACAAAAATATCCCCCTTGGGGGAACACTGTCCTCAGTATTTAATGACACCTACAACCAAGAATACTATTGAACGCAAACCATACATCCCATGGAGCTATATAAATTAGCTCGTTGCAGTATTTACAATGATCAAATTGCTGAGAAGCAAACCAACATGAAAACCATAATGACATGACACCCATACCACTTATTGGAGCTTTATAATAGAGCTCATGGTGGTGTTTACATCCATATAAATATGTACATATACAAAAACAACACACTAAATCATATACTAAAAACATATATCAAGGACATTCACTCAACTAGCAAATAAATAAGAATACACAGCCCGCATTTGATCCACGATCTCCCATGTAGCTTCATTGGGCCCAAAGTGATTCCACTGCACTTTAAACTACTCGTTTTCTCAGTTCCAGAGCATGAGCATATTTCTCTACAATATACATTGTGTTTCCAGTTGGAATTATGCTTAAGGATCCACCTGCAATACATACCAGTAAATCACATGATCAACATCTTTAACATACTTCTTAAGCAATGACATATCCAAAACATCATGGAATTTCACTGTCGGAGGTATTGAAAATCAATAAGATACTGGTCCAATCCTTTCAAGGATCTTGAAAGGTCCATAATACCAAGGTTCCAACTTGGCACACGATCCAATCCGCAAGGAGCTATTCTTGGGCTTGATGTGCAAGTACACATGTTCTCCAGCCTGAAACTCCTTAAATAACTTGTTCTAATTTTCATAATATTTTTCCTGTCCTATCCTTCCTTTATATTCTTCTTTATTACTTGCATTTCTTGTTCCATTTCTACTAACATGTCTGGTCCAATCAATACTATGTTCATTAGATCACTCCAACTGATGGGAATAGTACAACTTTGACCATATAGTGCCTCAAACACACTCATCCTCAATGACTCCTGGTAAGTATTATTGTAAGAAAACTCAACCAACGGAAGGTACTCCTCCCATATCCTCTACTGATGCATCACATACATCCTCATCATGTCCTCCAATATCCTATTGACCCTCCATATCTGTCCATTTGTTTGTGGATGATAAGGTGTACTGAAGGCCAACTCTATCCCAATCCTGCAAACAACTCCTTCCAAAACTTGGAAGTGAGCTTAGTATCCCTATCTGACACAATATTCTTTGGAACACCATGCAACATCACCACATCTCTGATAAAGAACTATGCTACATTAGTAACTAAATAAGTAGACTTCACTGGAATGAAGTTCATTACCTTTTTCAACCTGTCTACCACAACCATAATGGAATCACATTGTCTAGATGTCCTCAACAAACCTATAATGAAATACATAGAAATGACCTCTAATTTCCACTATGGAATCATAATCGGCTGTAGTAGTCCACTTGGATGCTTACATTCAACCTTCACCTGCTAAAAGTCCAAGCATCTATATATAAACTCTACCACGTCCTTTTTAAGATTCGACCAATAATAAAAATTCTTCACTGTTGTTAATGTCTTTTGATATCCTGGGTGACCTAAACATGGTTTCGCATGAAATTATTTCAATATATTCTTCTTGATCTCACTACTGTCTGGCACATATATCTTGCCCCTAAATTTTATCAAGCCATCTGCTGTGAGATGATAGTCCACATCCTGCTCACATGTACCCTGGTGTAACCTGTGCCTAAGCTCCATGTACCTGTTATCTTGTTGACCTGCCTGTAATATATGATCTTGTAAGTCTGTCCCTTAACAACTCATAGCTTCTATATCATTCACCTGTATCTGCTTGCTAAGAGCATCTGCAACCTTGTTCTCTTTACCCTTGACGTACCTGATCTCAAAGTCAAACTCACTAATCATGGCCAACCATATAGCTTGTCTGGCATTTATATTTGACTGATCAAACAAGTATCTCAACCCATGGTGATCTCTCATCAGTACAAATCTCCTACCAAGAAGGGAGTGCCTCCACATCTTCAACGCATGAATGATCACTACCAACTCAAGATCACGTGGTGATTGATTCTGCTCGTGCTGATTCAATTTATGTGATTCATAGCATACTACATGTCCCTCCTACATAAGGACTTCACCAGGTCCTCTCTTGCAATCATCTGTACAAACCACAAACTCTTTGTCAACAATTGTTTCAACTGTTCAAAAATTATTGCACAATCCTTTGTCCATTCAAATTTATTACCTTTCCTTCGCAATGACGTAATATGACATACAATCTGAGAGAATTTCCTGATGTACCTCCTATAATATCTTGCTAGCCCCATAAATGATCTTACCTCATCCACATTTCTAGGAGTTTCCCACTCCATAATAGCCCTCATCTTCTCTGGATCCACTGTTATACCTTCTTTGTAGACCACATGCCCCAAGTTATGCACCTATGTTTGACAGAAATTGCATTTTCTAAGCTTATAATACAACTAATTCTCTCTTAGAAATCTCAACACTGCTGCTAAATGCTCGACATGTTCTTCCTCATTCTTAGAATATATTAAGATCTCATCAATGAATACAATAAAAAACTTGTCTAGATAAGGACGCAACACACTATTCATCAAGCACATAAAGGTATTTGGAGCATTATTCAAACCAAATGGATCCATAAAAAAATCATAATTCCCATACTTGGTCTGAATTTTTTTCTTGTAAATGTCCTCTTCCTTGATATGTACTTGATGATCTTGATCCCAGATCGATCTTAGAGAACATCATTTCTCCCTTCAACTAATAAAACAAGGCATCAATCCTCGACAATGGATATCTGTTCTTGATGGTCACTTTGTTCAACTACCTGTAATCATTGAATATACTGAGAGTACCATCATTCTTCTTGAAAAACAACACCGGTGCACCCCATAGTGATACACTTTGTCTAATGTGTCCCTTGTCAAGCATTTCCTTCAACTGTAACTTTATCTCTACTAACTCTGGAGTGCTAATTATGTATGTTGCCTTTGATGTTGGTGTTGCCCCTAGTACCAAATCAAAAGAAAATTTTACTTCTATGTGAGGATACAACTTTGAAATCTCTGCTGGAAACACATTCTGAAACTGCTATAAAAACAAGTACTTTCTCAATATCTCTGCATCCTCATCCTCCTTACCTTTATTGCTAGAAATGTGCATTGCAAAAAACACACACCCTTTTCTGTGATTGCACTTTTCATACATATTTTTAACCATTCTGATTGATGTTTCATTCTTCTTACCCTATAAGACTATGTTCTCCATTGTCATCCAAGCACTTAATAGCTTTGTCAAAAAAATCCACTTTGGTCCTATGAAGATATAGTTAGTCCATACCCAAAGAATACTATATGATCCCAATAACAATACATTCAAATGTGATGATGTAGGCATACCATTCAACTCAAAAGCACAAGCTCTTTCCCAATGATGAACTCTCTTATTTGTCTTTGTAGCCAACTACACTAACCAATATTATTCATGCACTTCTTTACTCAAACCACACTTATCCACCAATACAGGGTTAACATAACTATAATTAGATCCAGGGTCAATCAAAATAGAAACAACTTGATCACAAATCTTACCATCCATCTCAATGATAGATGTTTGGTGATCTGCCTGCCTGTTATCCAACACTGCATATATATGAGGAATGATTTTCCCAACATCCCCAAAAGTACCAGCCTCTTGTGCACTATAGATATGAGTCCTTCCACCTTGATTCTGTGGACAATCTGTCTTAAGATGTTACTTACCAAACGTCCAATACCCCAACCATATTGTACCGTCACCTTTATTTTGTGGTTGTGACCCATGTCCTTGTCTATCTATGTTGAACTTCTTGTATGGTGCAACATTCTCTTTCTATTTTTCATTCTAAGACCTTGTTCTTTTCGGTTGCCATTTACCTTTACCTTTATCTTTCCCTTTCCATCCTTGCTGAGATTCATTCTTACGATTTGACTTCTCGTAACAGTGTTTCAATATCCCAATAACTTCCTCAAGTGACCAAGACTCATCGTACTCAAACCGATCTCAAAAAGCTAATGGAAATCCACTGAAAATATCTAAACTTTTCCTTTTCACCCTCAAGATATGATACACACCTCAATAACTCCAAGAACTTGGTCATCATCTGATACACTCCTCATCTATCATTGATCCCATTTTAAGCTCATAGAGTTCATTGGCTTTATTATCATAGTACATTTTTGACAAGTATTTCTTCCTAAAGAGTCTCTTGAATTCATGCAATCTCAAGTCTTTTGTCTTGATGTATCTGGATTGTTTTACATCTTCCCACCAGATTTTTTCTTTCCCTTTGAGGCTAACGAAAGTTATTCTTTCCTTCATATTCTCTGTGTACTCATGTAGTTCAAATAACTTCATCCAAAGTAACCAAGCCTCTGCATCCTTCAGATTCTTCAAATCTCCATCGAAAGTAGGTGGCTTATATTTCCTAAAATCATATGGAAAGTATCCCCTGTCACTCCTCTTGTAAGGGTGATAACGATGACGATCATATTGCCTATCAGAACCAAAACTAGAACAATACATGTGTCCATCACCTCTCCTATCCGGAGTATCCAAGAGTCTGTCATCTCTAATCGTGTTATCCCTATCTGATCTGTGACCACCATGAGACCTACTGTCATATTCCCCATTAGTCCTATCCTCCTGCCCATGGTTGATCCGAAGTGGTCCCTATCTCTACAATTCTGACAAGATTTGAAGGATCATTGCATTGACTTTTGCTTGTTTCTCTTATGCCTGCATGATTTTGTTATTATCTGCTTTGCAACTTCTTATTTCTTAATCTGGGTGGAAATTGGTGGCCACCCGCCTATTCCACTTAGAACCCCATTTAGTTTCATATGTTTCCTTGATTATTGCAACATTTACTATTTTTAGTAGTTTTTTCGGGTCTTGAACTTCCAGAGCTATTTTGACCCCTAAGAGATTTTTTTAGGTCTACATCAGACCCTTTGCATGTGGAAAATCCTATAGTACTCAGAGATACCTTTCCAACAAGGTATCATATGTGCCAAACGAAGATCATATGACCAAGTTACGACCCCGAGAACTTGGCTACCCAACTAACCCCAACAAGGCCCACAAACTCTTGGCATTTCATATCCTGGGGTTAGGAATTTTCCTTTGATGTTCAATAATAAAAAGGCCCTTGAGCCTTATTGTAACACAATTCATAGGCATGTATCCTCCACATATCTTCTCAGAGATAATCTACAATAGCCCAAACTAGTTTATTTTCATTCTGTATGTAAGCATATTTCAGTTCTTTGATATTAATGAAATGAAGTTTTATTTATGATGCATCTTTGTGTTTATGTTTATAACCATATTTTTTTGCATTCCTACATAAGTCTAGATCCATGGTATCAGAGCAGTTTGTTCTTTCTATGTTTTTTTTTCATGTCCCCAACGAGGTCAGGGTATAAGGAGATAGGGCTTGAACTAGTGTAACCTTTGCAAGATTAGCCTCACAAACCCTGATGGCCTCTCATGGTGGAAGAAAAGAAAGACGAGTGAGCATGAGATCCTTTCAAAATATTGCTCGAAGGGACCCTTGAGTGATAAAGGAACGCGATGATGGATAAATTTTCCCACATCCTTTGATAGTTACCCACAGGCGACATATCTTCATCCAACAACCACTCTGTAGGTGCCACTCCTTTGAAGGTACAAGTTAATTTTGATGACATTCCCATATTTGAAGGCCAGATAGATGCAGATGTTGTAAATATATGGTTAAATTTGTTGGAAGGATATTTTTTAGTTCATGAATTTTCCAATCAAGAAAATATTACTTTTCCACTCCTTAAAGCGCCCCCCCATGTCAAGGATTGGTGGGAAACCTACTATGAGCAAAAGGATGAGAGGGAATACTCACTTTTTTCAGCCACACCCACTTGGAATTATTTCTAAGATGTCATCAAGGAACAATATTACCCTGTCATGAGATATGAAGATAAATACATAAAGTGGTCCACGCTACAGCAGGGAAGGGACCAATATGTGTCGAAGTTCACAAATGTTTTTCATGCCCTTCGCAAAAAGTTGGGTATCAAGGATTCTGAGTGGAATTTGGTACTCAAGTACCGCGTTTTTCTACATAAGTACATCCAAGATGAAATATATTTCCTGAACATATCCTCGCTCGGTGCCACACATCGATATGTTGTTAAGACTAAGCAAAATCTTAAACAAAAGAAGTGAGAATTTGGATATGAAAATCTGAATTAATCGAAAGGCGCCCCCAAACCAAAAATCAAAGGAAAAATACAAGGCAGGGTGACCCAGGGAAACACGTCAAAGATCCAAGCAAAGAACAACACCACAAAAACAAAGAAGGATATGGGAAAGTGGTGTGAGTTCCATAAGAGCCCCACTCACAACACACGAGTGAGTGTCATTCCAAGCAGTCACTGGTGGTTGAGCTGAAGGCTTCCGAATTAGATGCATGTTCCAAATCTGAGTCAGAAATTGAAAAGGGGAATGATAAAGGGAAGTAGATTATTGATGCAGATCCCAGTGCCACTATTGCCACCACCAAGATCCAGAAGATTGAGCTCGAAGATCAAGAGGAGGGGGAGCGACTCTTCCACTCACAAATATGGGTGAATGGTTCCCCACTGTATTTCATTGTCGACAATGGGAGCCAAAATAACCTCATTTAAGAAGAGGCTGTGAAGAAGTTAGGCCTATCGACCACACCACACCCGTAGTCGTACATTGTCAAGTGGCTTAACCAAGGACGAGATTGTCACGTCAACCAATAGTGTTTTTCCCCTACAACATCTAGCCCTTCACAGATGAGGTATTGTGTGATGTTGCTCCTCTCTAAGTTTGTGATGTATTATTAGTCCAACCATACTTGTGGAAGCATCATGCTATGTATGTGTCTAGGCCTTGCACTGCTATTATTACTTTGAGAAATAAGTTGTACATGATATTGGAGGTAGAACCACTTACCACCATCTCTCTGATCTCTGCAAAGTAATGCAGTAAGATAATTTCTCAGACGAGGAAATTTCTATTCCTCATGATTCTCCCTCAAGGAAAGAAGAAGATTATGGCCACCTCCACGACCTCCAGACAAGGTTCCTCCACACAACAACAATACATGGACAGGGTCATGTAGAAGTACAGGGGAATATTCACCTCACCCATAGGGGTATCCCTACACTGTCAAGTCAAGTACTCCATCAACCTGACCTCAGGCATGTCACTACCTAATGGACCAATCTGTTAGCCATCTATAAATTCTGTTATACCTCATGATGGCTAATTAGTTTTTAGCTTTCAAGAAACAAAATTTTGTGAAAATCTTGTGAGTTCTTGAAACCTCACTCTGTTCATTATCCTCAAAGAAATCATGTCATTAAAAATCTTCACTCAAATCCTCTAAGATTATCTCGTTGATACAAAGGGAATTGTTTTAAGCTTTATTTCATCATCTCACAACTCTCTCCTTCATTTCACCCATTATTCACTCATCCTAACAATCACTCATTTATCTAAAAAGTCCTTTTTCCTCTTCACTAAACCTCATTTCCCATAAAAAAAACCCCTCTAAACCTTATAAAACTCCTTTATATGGTTTTAAACCCCTCTTTTTACCCTATCGGAACCCCCTAAAAAGCATAAAAACCCTATTTTTATGGCTAAACCCGCCCCTTTACAAAATTAGGCTTTAAGCCCCTTTGTTTGGTTTAAACCCTAGCCCCCCTTCCCCATATGACTATGAACCACGACCACCCGATGTCCTTAAGCCTTTTCCTCACCCTAGCCTTCGTTGCCTCTGACTTCCATAAGACCAAGTTTTTTCGCCGCTTTTATAATCTCCTTTCCCATTTGAAATCATCCTCGCCCTTCAAATATTTATACACCCGAAACCTTTGTATAAAGACACAACCTCTGGAAAAAATTAAAACTGGGCCCTCTCTTCTCTTTTCTCCTTACCCCGCTCCATAATCTTTCTTCGAGCAAGATCCACCATAAATCTATTAGATCTGACGACTATCAGTATCCCGCAGATCCTAAACCCCGCATATAACCCAAACTCACTACCCGAAAAATCTGCTGACCTAAACACCGGTCCCACTACTGATCATCTCTACTGACCGCACTCGTTCTTCGCCATCGATCTAGCTTCCCCAGATCCAACGGATCACAGCGCATATCCCGCACATTTTGTCGATGGAGTTTTAACCCACTATTTCAATGCGAAATAAGTGGTTTTGCCCGGGACAGGTGTCGTCCTCTGAGTGGAATCGCATTCAATTCACTCAAAACCACTAACCACCCAAGTCACGAGCGAAAACCGCCAGTGTCTCCCAAAACCACTTTTCGTCTGTTCGTGCCAATATTCAAAAAAATTTATGTTCTGCCTGTTCCACCTATGGAATCCTCCTCTGCGCATCTTCCTCCCTCCGAAAGTGCTCCAATGCCCCCCACCCGAACCTCTGAATGCAGTTTACCCAATAAAACGTAGGTTTATTTTAAAGTTTTTGTTTGTTTGCAGGTTTTAATGGCTGCCTAAATTCACAGGCCTTCCCACAGCGAAATCCAAGTTGCAGAAAGCCCAGGGTGACGATCCTCGGGGTTTTTGATATGAAAAAAGGGAGATTCAGGGTTTGATTTCCAATGTTTGATCAGTGCCTCACGAGCACTAGTCAAAATAATAAAACCCTCCGACGCACAAAGAAAACCCCTGCACAAGAAGACAAAGAAGATTAATAAAGACTAAAGAGAGAGGATTAAAGACTTAATTACAATGAAAGCATAAAGGTTAGAACAGTGATTAAGGATGAAGTCAGAGACTGTGAATGAAGATTAAAGGTTGAAACAATCAGCAAAAGGACAAAAAGACTAAAGAGGATTAAGGAAGGCCTAAAAACAATATCAGAGGCCAAATCAAAGTTCAAAGCACAAATTATGAAAAATTAGTGAGAGAAAGCTTCAAATGCCACATCCATAGAAGCAATTACTTCTCCAAAGAATTAAAATGCCACCTGCCAGCCTATTTTCCCCTAAGATACACAAAGTTATTACAAGACAGATATTTTCTAAAGACAGCTCAGAAGTTATTGCCAGCCTACCTTAAAAAGCCTAAAAGTCAACAAAAGCAACTAAGTAGTTCAAAAAGTTAATGTAATGTAGAGTTAGGCTTAAATATATTTTTCCTTAAGCCTTGCATGGTCTCAAAGGTCAAAAACATTAAACTCTATCATTTATGAACGATTAGAGACCCTTTCTTTCACTCCACCTCCTCATTTATCTATAAATACTGTATGAGGAGTTCATTGTTGTTGTTGGTTGGATTATTATTGAGGTGTAAGATAGTTGCTGAAGTTTTGAAGTGTTGTTGAATAGTTGAAGAATACTAGGCTGGAAGAGAAGTTTTGAGCTATAGAGACCTGTTGGACTTGAAATATGTAACTAGTTTGAACATCAATAATACAAGCTGATTCATGGGATCTTGGTCTATGTTAATGGTGATGTTATTCCTCACTATTTTTGTCTTTCCTTATGTTTTACATGCTGTCCATTTTCTCTGATAAAGAACAAAAAATTTAGAGTAGGATTTACTGAAAAGTACCCTATTTCTATCTAAAAACTTTATCTTTATGTTTTCTTCTGCTAAGGTATGTTTAGAGGATTCTTAATTGCTCTCTAGGTTTATCCAGCTTGTTGTTTTGAGAATGATTCAATAGAGTATAACCAGTGAAGAAATGTTGGTGAGCCCATGTATTTCTGAGTACAACTTTAGATATCATTTTTTGAAAGTTCTTTTCAAGATTTTCTAAGTAGAGTTAACCCAAGGAAGTCTATGGTTTGCCTTGTCCTCTGGCTAGTCTTAAACATTTGCCTTGAAATATCCCTTGAGAGTATGCCAAAAGCAGGCTAGATTCACAGTTTCTGTATGATCTTAGGCTATTTTCCTTGTTCTCTTATATGTTTTCTCCTTTCTGAAAGTAGTCTTAGGATTACTGGATTGTTGTCTAAAAAGTGTGCTTTAATAAAGTTTTTCCAAAGAAGTCTATGGTTTTCCCTATCCTTTGGCTTGCTTCAAACAGTTACTTTGAAAGGCTTTTCTTGTTTAGTGGAGTTAATAGATTCTTAATTGATTATTAGATTTGCTTCTTTCACAATACCTTAATGTTTCATATCACAATTCAATCTAAAAGATCCTTTGATATAGATGACTTGCCCTATGGAAACCCTTGAAGAATTGCTGTACAATTAAATCCTTTTGTGACTCCATTGCCTAATGGGTTAACACTGTTTCATGACCTATCTGTCCAGTTGAAACATTCTTCAATATGCTCTCACCTTCACCCTTTAGTTGACCTATTCAGTTAATGATATCCATCCCAACCAAACAAACAAGTTCTATGAGCTTCATAACTAGCCTAATATCATAAAAAAAGCATAAAGATATATCCTTTGAAAACACTTAATAGAGAGATCCTTCTTTGAATCCAGGAAGGCTAGGTCCTAGCATTCCAAAGTGGTTTTGATGTGGCCCGCTGCACTGTTTATTCTTGCCATTCTTGTAAATCACATGGAGCCAACATAGTGGCGACCATACTGGGGAAACACTGAGTAATAGATAACTTCACAACTCAGAAAACCCCTTTCCTAAAATGAATCAAGTTTCTGCCAAGATTGGTTCCTGATTGTTGATGGTGGAAAACAACCAGTCCTAGAAAACAAGTAAAAATCCTCCACCTAGCGACTCCACAACTCCCGAAAGACCTAATGACTCCACTGGTAGAAGACTCTCAACTGGTTGGAAAGATACAATGACCTATTTGTTATTATAAACATGGATTTAATTATAGACAGAGAAGTAAAACTAGACACATTATTGGATATAATTGATAAAATGATGTATATACTTGATAAGAGATAAGAAAGGTATGAGGCTGATACAGATGTTGATTATCCAGACCAACCTATGCCTTCTCCTGATAAAAAGAAAACTCAACCACTACACAATAAAAGCAACAAACAAGATATGCATGATGAGCAAGATTACAAAGAGAACAATGAAGAAGATTGTCAAGAAGGTGTTGGTTGCCTACCTATACCTTGTGTTTTACTGTTAAGAGAACTTTATGAGCAAGATGCAAACAGAAACAAAGAGTAGTGCCCTGAGGAAACAGTCATCCATCTTGAACTCACAAAATCTGAAATAGGAGAAGAGACAACAAAACTGGAGACTCTGCCTTTATGTTATAACTCATTTCAGATTATCAACGAAGAATGGCATCCTGACAATCTATTAAAAACAACTCATGAATCTAATTTTCAAATTGACTATCACAAGGATCAAGAGGAGTTGTTTGAGAGTAAAAAAGATCAGGAAATAGAAGAAAATCCTCATGATCCAACCAAAAACACAAGTATTGATTCACCATCCCTTCTAGGTGAGGCTCAAGAAGACATCCAGCCTCAAAATCAGCCTTCACAAGAAAAGGAGAACTGCTGTACTCCTGGCCAAAGAAAGAGAAAAATGCTTCCTCTTCTAACTGAAGAGGGAATCAATCAAATATTAAACAAACAACCAACCTCTAAAACTTCATGTGAACAAAATACTCTTGCTCATTCACCTACTGAAATTTGTTGCCAAAAATCAGAAAATGACTTTGTAAATCATGTTAAAGAAAGACAAACTGATAATCCAATATTTTTAATTGGTGAGTTTGTTTATACTAATGATTTTCCAAATTTTGATCAGTCTAATGATGATGATGAGCTCCAAACTGAAACTAATAATGCAGAGCAACCAGTTGATTGGTGTCATGAATTTCACTATCATCAGCTTGAAAGCAGCAATCGACCAATGCAGCCCATCAGAAATAGCTTTCACATAATTGGAAATCAACAAACTATTAGTTGTAATGCTGAGGTTGAAAAGAATGAGAAATTTCTTGAGCAAGTTGAAGATAAGAAGCCTTCTTCTGAAAGGGTTGAGGTGATCAAGCATACCCTTGCCCAAGAACATAGTGACCTCTTCACAGAGTTCAGTCTACTCAATTAGAACATACCAGGACTACAAGAGGACAACACTGCAATATATGATGAGTCCTCCAGTTTAGATGATAATGAAGATGAGGAAGAATTTCTTTCTCAAAAGAGTCTTAAGCTTGACCCAATGGAGGAAAAATTAATCCTGGTTGAAGCCTTTCTTTCAAATAATCATAACCAGGTATTATTTCAAGATCCCTTTGCTGATTTCTTGAAGACATTTGAAGAGGGAATAAAGGTTGTTAGGAGAAGTTTATTGCCAAGTGCAAGAAAAATTTTTAGCACTGCTGCTAAAAAAAAAGTGAGATGGGAGTGGCCCTTTTGTTTGTCCAACATGTTCAAGGAGATGAGAAAAGACCAATCATGGAATCATCTGATTGATTGGATGCATTGGAAAAGAGAATTTACCAGCTAAATATGTAATTTCCAAGTTAGATTAGGTTAGATAGGAATGAAAATAAGCTCACCGTTTGAGAATTTAGTTAGTTTTTTAATTATTTCGAAAGAAAAATGAAAAATACAAAAAACAAAGGGAAAAAGAGAAAAGAGGGTAGATTAAAAGAAAAAGGTACAGCCCCATACCAAAAAAGAGAAAAAATGTGAAAGTGTGCAAGCTCAAATGCCAGTGCTTGAAAAAGGAACTTTTATTCAATCATACAGCCTAATCATGACTGAATAAATTTGAATTTATGCCGATAGGTTAGTGTGAAGAAAATTTCCCAAACAGTGTAATCTTGGCTTATCCGTACAATAGATTAGGATAGAGAAAGAATGGTTCTAACAAGCTTAAAATCTAAACCAAGAAAAGAAAAGAGAAATGGCTCCAAAAAGATCAAAACCTGAGCCAAAGAAAGAAGGAAGGATGCTTAGAAAATTTCAGATCTCAAGCCTTCACAATTTTGTTTTAATTTTTTGCAAATAAATTCTATGTGCAACTTATACATAATGCCATAGCCCCCATAGAAAATCAGACTGTCTAATCCTGATTTGACTGTGTTTTAAATTTCCTGTTTTAGAAAATAAAGAATAAAATCTGTCAAACAACTCAATCTTGACAGATAGTTAGAATAGGTAGAGAAACAATGAGTTCAACTGTCTAATCTGAACTCATGGAAGATATAAGGGTAGAAGTAGATAGATTACTACTTTCGAATAAAATAATAAAATGATGTTGAAAGGGTTTGCAAGTCCAAGTGCACCCACTGAAGAAAAAATGTTAGGAAAAGTAGGATGTGTAGGCAAAAGTTTGGGAGAAAATCATCTGGTTATGATAAATACTGATAATATTTTTTAAGCAGCATGATCAAATAAAATTAGATTGTCAAAGTGCAGCAAAACACAAGGCACTGGTCTACTTTCCAGGGATTTATTCTCTAGGGTTCTTGACATCTCCAAGGAGCTGCCCTACCCAAGTGGAGCCACTGTTAGCCATCTATAAATTTTGTTATACCTCATGATGGCTAATTAGTTTTTAGCTTTCAAGGAACAAAATTTTGTGAAAATCTTCTGAGTTCTTGAAACCTCACTCTGTTCATTATCCTCAAAGAAATCATGTCATTAAAAATCTTCAATCAAAGCCTCCAAGATTATCCTGCTGATACAAAGGGAACTTTTTAAAGCTATTTTTCATCATCTCACAACTCTCTCCTTCATTTCACCCATTATTCACTCATCCTAACAATCACTCATTTCTCTAAAAAGTCCTTTTTCCTCTTCATTAAACCTCATTTTCCTTAAAAAACCCCTCTAAACCTTATAAAACTCCTTTATAAGGTTTTAAACCCCTATTTTTACCCTATCGAAACCCCCTAAAAAGCATAAAAACCCTGTTTTTATGGCTGAACCCGCCCCTTTACAAAATTAGGCTTTAAGCCCCTTTGTTTGGTTTAAACCCCAGCCCCCCTTCCCAATATGACTATGAACCATGATCACCTGTTGTCCTTAAGCCTTTTCCTCACCCTAGCCTTGGTTCCCTCTGACTTCCATAAGACCAAGTTTTTTCGCCGCTTTTAGAAGCTCCTTTCCCATTTGAAATCATCCGCGCCCTTCAAATCTTCATACACCCCGAAACCTTTGTATAAAGACCCAACCTCTGGAAAAAATTAAAACTGGGCCCTCTCTTCTCTTTTCTCCTTACCCTGCTCCATAATATTTCTCTGAGCAAGATCCACCGTAGATCTATTAGATCTGACAGCTATTAGTATCCCGCAGATCCTAAACCCCGCATATAACCCAAACTCACTACCCGACAAATCTTCTGACCTCAGCACCAGTCCCACTGCGATCATCTCTGCTGACCACGCTCATTCTCCGCCATCGATCTGGCTTCCCCAGATCCAATGGCTCACAGCGCATATCGCATACATTTTTTCGACAGAGTTTTAACCACTCATTTCAACGTGAAATAAGTGGTTTTTCCTAGGACAGGTGTCATCCTCTAAGTGGAATCGCGTTCGATTCACTCAAAACCACTAACCACCCAAGTCATGCGCGAAAACCGCTAGTGTCTCCCAAAACCACTTTTCCTCTATTCGCGCCAATATTCAAAAAATTTGTTGTTCCGCCTATGGAATCCTCCTCTGCGCATCTTCCTCCCTCCGCAAGTGCTCCAATGCCCCCCACCTGAACCTCTGAATGCAGTTTACCCAATAAAACACAGTTTTATTTTAAAGTTTTTGTTTGTTTGCAGGTTTTAATGGCTGCCTAAATTCACAGGCCTTCCCACAATGAAATCCAAGTCGTAGAAATCCCAGGGTGATGATCCTCGGGGTTTTTGATATGCAAAAAGGGAGATTTAGGGTTCGATTTCCAATGTTTTATCAGTGCCTCATGAACACTGGTCGAAGTAATAAAACCCTCCGGCGCGCAAAGAAAACCCCTGCACAAGAAGATAAAGAATATTAATAAAGACTAAAGAGTGAGGATTAAAGACTTAATCACAGTGAAATCATAAAGGTTAGAACAATGATTAAGGACGAAGTCAGAGACTGTGAACGAAGATTAAAGGTTGAAACAGTCAACAAAAGGACAAAAAGACTAAAGATGATTAAGGAAGGCCTAAACACAATATCAGAGGTCAAATCAAAGTTCAAAGAACAAATTATGATAGATCAGCGAGAGAAAGCTTCGAATGCCACATCCACACAAGCAATTACTTCTCCAAAGGATTAAAATGCCACCTGCCAGCTTATTTTCCCCTAAGATACACAAAGTTATTACAAGACAGAGATATTTTGTAAAGATAACGCATAAGTTATCGCCAGCCTACCTAAAAAAGCCTAAAAGTCAACAAAAGTAACTAAGTAGTTCAAAATGTTAATGTGATGCAGAGTTAGGCTTAAATACATCTTACCTTGGGCCTTGCATGGTCTCAAAGGTCAAAAACATTAAACTCTGTCATTTATGAATGACTAGACACCCTTTCTTTCACTCCACCTCCTCATTTATCTATAAATACTGTATGAGGAGTTCATTGTTGTTGTTGGTTGGATTATTATTGAGGTGTAAGATAGTTGTTGAAGTTGTTGAAGTGCTATTGAATAGTTGAAGAATACTAGGCTGGAAGAGAAGTTTTGAGCTGTAGAGACCTGTTGGACTTGAAGTATGTAACTAGATTGAACATCAATAATACAAGATGATTCATGGGATCCTGGTCTATGTTAATGGTGATGTTATTCCTCACTGTTTTTTTCTTTCCTTATGTTTTACATGCTGTCCATTTTCTTTGATAAAGAACATAAATTTTAGAGTAGGATTTACTGAAAAGTACGCTATTTCTATCTAAAAGCTTTATCTTTATGTTTTCTTCTACTAAGGTATGTTTAGAGGATTCTTAATTGCCCTCTAGGTTTATCCAGCTTGTTGTTTTAAGAATGATTCAATAGAGTATAACTAGTGAAGAAATGTTGGTGAGCCCATGTCTTTCTGAGTACAACTTGAGATATTTTTTTTTGAAAGTTCTTTTCAAGATTTGATAAGTAGAGTTAACCCAGGGAAGTATATGGTTTGCCCTGTCCTCTAGCTAGTATTTAACATTTGCCTTGAAATATCCCTTGGGAGTATGCCAAAAGCAGGCTAGATTCACAGTTTCCGTCTGATCTTAGGCTATTTTCCTTGTTCTCTTATATGTTTGCTCCTTTTTGAAAGTAGTCTTAGGATTACTGGATTTTTGTCTGAAAAGTGTGCTTTAATAAAGTTTGTCCAAAGAAGTCTATGGTTTTCCCTGTCCTTTGGCTTGCTTCAAACAGTTACTTTGAAAGGATTTTCTTATTTAGTGGAGTTAATATATTCTTAATTGATTATCAGCTTTGCTTCTTTCACAATATCTTAATGTTTCATATCACAATTCAATCTAAAATATCCTTTGATATAGATGACTTGCCCTATGGAAACCCTTGAAGAATTTTTGTACAATTAAATCCTTTTGTGACTCCATTGCCCCATGGGTTAACACTATTTCATGACCTATTTGTACAGCTGAAACATTATTTAATATGCTCTCACCTTCACCCTTCAGTTGACCTATTCAGTTAATGATATCCATCCCAACCAAAAAAACAAGTTCTCTGAGCTTCATAACTAGCCTAATATCATAAACAAAGCATAAAGATATATCCTTTGAAAACATTTAATAGAAATATCCCTCTTTGAATCCAGGAAGGCTAGGTCCTCGGATTCCAAAGTGGTTATGATGTGGCGCCCTGTAGCGTTTATTCTTGCCATTCTTGTAAATCACAGGGAGCCAACACAATCTACCAATTCTCTATTCTGGAGAACGACAAGATCATAAGGAAGATTCAAGATTTGTTGTAGAAAGGGAAAATCAAGCTAAGTTCATCACCATGTGGGAAGCTCGATTGTGTTGGTACAGAAGAAGGATGGAACCTAAAGGCTTTGTATTGACTATCGGGTGCAGAATAAGATCGCTTCCTGGAATAGGTATCCAATCCCATGGATTGATGACCTTCTGTACTAGTTGAAGGGTGCCAAATACTTCAACATTATTGGATTGAAGTTCGGGTATCACTAGGTATTTAATAACCCTCTGTTGTATTGAAGTTCGCCTTCAAATCCAAGGAGGGCCTTCTTGAATGGTTGGTCATGCCTTTTAGGTTGACTAATCCCCCCGCAACCTTCATGCAATTGATGGAAGAAATCTTATGTCCCTTCACCAACTCATTCATGGTAGTGTACCTACACGACATACCGATCTTCATCTGTAGTTGGGAAGAGCACATACACAATATCCAACAGGTCCTCCAAACCCTGCAACAACACAAATTGTGTGATAATTTGGAGAAATGCACTATTGGTATGAACTAGGTTCAATATTTTGGGTACATAATTGATGAGAGAGGTGTGCATATGGACCCAACCAAGATACAAGTTATTTGGGATTGGCCAACCACAACCACTCTAACAGAGCTCCACATATTTCTAGGACTTGCCAATTTTTATCGCAAGTTTGTGTTGGGATTCTCTCATATCACTTGGCCTTTGAGTCAAGTCACAAATGGCAGAGAAAAATAAAATCTCTTTTGGTCTGAATCCCAACATAAGGCCCTTTTCGAGTTGAAGCATCGCCTCTGCTTTGCAACAATGCTCACATTTCCAAACCTGCAACAACCATTTGAAATTGAGACAGTCACGTCCAACTATGTTATTGGTGCAATTCTTACCCAACAGGGGAATCACGTGGAATATCACAACGAGACACTTTCAGATACAGTCTGAAAGTATTCCAATTCTGAAAAAGAGATATAATCCATTGTGCAGGCCTATCGACAATGGAAAAATTTCATTATGGGGAAGGAAACAGTCATCCACACAAACCACTGACCCCTGTAGTTCATACAAACACAAGGAAAGTTGCAAAATGATTACCATCACAAATGGTACTCCACATATCTGCAAAAGTTCCATTTGAACATCAAGTATAAGAGTGGAAACACTAATAATGTTGTAGATTGTCTCAATCGACCACCGGTTATGGCGCTGACCACTATGCTCGACTCTTGTGGGTACGAGACTTCAGGATGGCCGCATCTTTACAAGAGAAATCCAAAATTCAGCAACACGTACCAGATGCTCTTAGAAGGAAAGCAAGTTCTAGATTTTCATCACCAGGGCACACTATTATGCTAGGACACCTCTGTGTTGTTTCAAGTGAGCGTGCCAAGATGATTTGGGAGGTGAACTACAGTCGAGTCGTGGGACACTTCAGTGTAGAGAAAAAAATGACAACACTACATAAATATTTTTATTAGTCGAACCTTTGACAAGATGTTGGGAAGTACATCAGATCCTGCACTTCCTATGCCATTTCCAAAATGACAATCAAGAAACAATTCCTATATACTCCTCTTCCTACTCCTTGTCATCCTTTGGAATCCATCTCCATGGATTACATATCAGACATTACTTCTACAAAGCATGGTAACGACTGTGTTTTCGTGGTCGTCGACAGATTCTCTAAGATGACCATTTTGGCGGCCTGCAAGAAGAGTATCACCATAGAAGTCACTGCGAAGCCCTTATTTGAATGAGTGTGGGTACACTTTGGGATCTCATAGTCCATTATCTTAGGTTGAGACAACATGTTTCTGAGTACATTTTGGTCAAGCTTCTGGTCAATGTTGGATACCAAGCTCACTAAGTCCATGACCTTCCACCCCTAAATTGATGACCAAACAGAGGTCATCAATAGAATTATCGTGCACATTTTTCACATGTACAACTCAAAGCATCCTCGCACATGGGGTGAAATCCTCCCCTATGTTCAACACAACTATAAAAAATATCTCCATAGCTCAACTAACCACAACACCTTTCAGGTGGGGTTGGGATTCCAGCCACTATGTCCCATTGATGTAGCCATACCATTTGCAGCTACTCAGGCATATTCGGCTCATTTCAGTCTAAAGCTGAAAGGGATAAAAACTTCATTGAGGACATTTAGTACATCCTCTAGCAGGTCCATGACATATTGGATACACTAGAAAATTTGGCGGAAATTCCGACGGCCAATTCGTTGCTATTCCGACACATAGTCGTCGCAAGAGCGACAGTTCGAGGGTGGAAAAAACGTGGTTTGTCATGCCGTCACAGTTCCGACGCACTTAAAAAGTGTCGCACTAGCGACACTTCTTCCGTCGCTTCCGATGTTTGTAAACTGTCGCACTTCTGACGAAATGTGGTCCGACGTTTTGAACGTCGCTCTTCCGACGTTTGTAAATGGTCGCAATTTCGACGCAATGTGGTCCGACGTTTGTAAGCTGTCGCAATTCCGACGAAATGTGGTCCGACGTTTTGAACGTCGCTCTTCCGACGTTTGTAAGCTTTCGCAATTCTGACGAAATGTGGTCTGATGTTTTGAATGTCACTCTTTCGACGTTTTTATACTGTCTCTCTTCTGACGTTTCTGAGTTGTGACAATTCCGACGCTTACAAGGCATCGGTATACCGACGACGGGTTCAATTTTTTTTTTTTTAAATGAAACTTTAAAAGAGGAAAAACGTTGTTTTGAATATATTATATGAAGTAGAACAGTCCATGAAGTCATTACATTTTCACATCTGAAGATTGGAACCCAAATATCCATCCAGAAAAGTGGAAGTCCCACCCCAGACAATGATAGAAAAATACCCCATGTCACATACGGGGACATGATATAAAACCCAGTAACGGTCCACATGGAGATTATCGACAATCTGAGAAAGCATCCAAATATGCCCGAGGCATCTATAAGAAAGTGAAATAGCGGTATGTAGAATAGTAAAGCAACAGATAGAGTACCGATGTCCATTGTTCCAAATACAAATTAAAGTACCCAAAATCCTGCAACAGAGAAAAACGCTAATCATGTGAGGAGTGTGATATGTCCAAAATATAAAAAGACCATCAGACCATATCAATAAACCGGCAACATAGACCAGCATCGCTAGTTTTGAAGGCAGAGTGATAAACATTAATCATTTTTTTTTCACAAGAGAAAAAACGTTGTTTTGAATATATTATATGAAGTAAAGCAGTCCATGAAGTCATTACATTTTCACATCTGAAGATTGGAACCCAAATATCCATCCAGAAAAGTGGAAGTCCCACCCCAGACAATGATAGAAAAATACCCCATGTCACATACAGGGACATGATATAAAACCCAGTAACGGTCCACATGGAGATTATCGACAAATCTGAGAAAGCATCCAAATATGCTTGAGGCATCTATAAGAAAGTGAAATAGCAGTATGTAGAATAGTAAAGCAACAGATAGAGTACCGACGTCCATTGTTCCAAATACAAATTAAAGTACCCAAAATCCTTGAACAGAGAAAAACGCTAATCATGTGAGGAGTGTGATATGTCCAAAATATAAAAAGACCATCGGACCATATCAATAAACCAGCAACATAGACCAGCATCGCTAGTTTTGAAGGCAGAGTGATAAACATTAATCATTTTTTTTTTCACAAGAGAAAAAACGTTGTTTTGAATATATTATATGAAGTAAAACAGTCCATGAAGTTATTGCATTTTCACATCTGAAGATTGGAACCCAAATATCCATCCAGAAAAGTGGAAGTCCCACCCCAGACAGTGATAGAAAAATACCCCATGTCACATACAGGGACTTGATATAAAACCTAGTAACGGTCCACATGGAGATTATCAACAATCTGAGAAAGCATCCAAATATGCCCGAGGCATCTATAAGAAAGTGAATAGCAGTATGTAGAATAGTAAAGCAACAAATAGAGTACCGACGTCCATTGTTCCAAATACAAATTAAAGTACCCAAAATCCTTGAATAGAGAAAAACGCTAATCATGTGAGGAGTGTGATATGTCCAAATATAAAAAGACCATCAGACCATATCATTAAACTAGCAACATAGACCAACATCACTAGTTTTGAAGGCAGAGTGATAAACATTAATCATTTTTTTTTTCACAAGAGAAAAAACATTGTTTTGAATATATTATATGAAGTAAAACAGTCCATGAAGTCATTACATTTTCACATCTGAAGATTGGAACCCAAATATCCATCCAGAAAATTGGAAGTCCCACCCCAGACAGTGATAGAAAAATACCCCATGTCACATACAGGGACTTGATATAAAACCCAGTAACGGTCCACATGGAGATTATCGACAATCTAAGAAAGCATCAAAATATGCCCGAGGCATCTATAAGAAAGTGAAATAGCAGTATGTAGAATAGTAAAGCAACAGATAGAGTACCGACGTCCATTGTTCCAAATACAATTTAAAGTACCCAAAATCCTTGAACAGAGAAAAACGCTAATCATGTGAGGAGTGTGATATGTCCAAAATATAAAAAGACCATCAGACCATATCAATAAACCAGCAACATAGACCAGCATCGCTAGTTTTGAAGGCAGAGTGATAAACATTAATCATTTTCTTTTCACAAGAGAAAAAACGTTGTTTTGAATATATTATATGAAGTAAAACAGTCCATGAAGTCATTACATTTTCACATCTGAAGATTGGAACCCAAAAATCCATCCAAAAAAGTGGAAGTCCCACCCCAGACAATGATAGAAAAATACCCCATGTCACATATAGGGACATGATATAAAACCCAGTAACGGTCCACATGGAGATTATCGACAATCTGAGAAAGCATCCAAATATGCCCGAGGCATCTATAAGAAAGTGAAATAACAGTATGTAGAATAGTAAAGCAACAGATAGAGTACCGGCGTCCATTGTTCCAAATACAAATTAAAGTACCCAAAATCCTTGAACAGATCAAGAAAAATGCTAATCATGTGAGAATTCTAAGTAAATTAATCTATTAACATTGGGAATAAAATTACACCGAAGTCAAAAACATTGCCTGGCCAGACTCATGGCAAATTTGTCATCAAAAAATCAAAAAATTAAGAAGACCGCCCTCATACGGGGAAACCAGTCTTGAACGTTTAATTTACAGAATTCAAAAATATTACAAAGGTCCAGCACAGTAAAATAATCTAAAAGCAGCCCAATTAAGTGGGCCTGCTAAGCAAGAAAAACAAATTAACCAAACTACTCCTCCGGTGGTTCCTCCACGATTCGGCACCATCCTTCGGAAGGTCCAGGATTGCTAGGTGCTACCTCCACATGCATGCCACGGCTCCCCTCCTGAAGGCCTGGATGCTGGCCGACTTTTTCCGAGCTCAGACCCGCCGGACGGGTGCATTCTTCCTTCGTTTGGGCCTCCTCGCGGAAGACCACAGTGACTAAAGCCATGATTCGCGGGCGGTTGAGAGAGCAATTAAAGGAAAATTGCGCAGTGCGCGTCGTGGGAGAAGGTGAACTAGCGGTGGGGAAGCCAGGAGCAGGGGAATCCATACGGTGGCCAGATGCTACAAGCCAACCCCGCCCACTCCTAGTATTTGGATATCGACCTAAGTAATAATCACTGGACTGGCCGGAAGTCATCTCTGTTGAGGTGCTGGAGGGAGCGCGCCGGGATTGACCTCTAGTGCTCCCCCTGCGGCAACGCATCCTATGATGCACGCGAGGCATGGGTGCAATCTCAGGCGCAGTGGGCACAAGAGGAGACGAAGAAGCAGAATTCCAATTAACAGAGGAAGACAGACAGAGACAGAACTGAGAGAAATGCAAATATGCAGCAAGGTCTAGGCAGCAGTTCAGCTGGCCACTTCTCCTTATCGTCACAGTTAGCAGGCAGTGTAATCCAGCAACCGGCTCGTCTGAAAAACCATAGCTAAACGCCATTTTGTCGACCCGACTGCAATGCAGCAGTTCAGCTGGCCACTTCTCCTTATCATCACAGTTAGAAGGCAATGTAATACAGCAACCAGCTCGTCTGAAAAACCATAGCTAAACGCCATTTTGTCGACCCAACTGCAATGCAATCAAAGGACACCCATCATAATTAATCTCTGATCATTAATAATGAGAGCCGAAGGACGGATCATATTGGAGCTTGCGGAATCGCTAAGAGGAGTGGAGGTCCGATATTGAAGAGTGTTAAAAATTAATTAATGCGGATTTGATGTGAAAACTTAATTGAACAACGTTAAATGTTAATGTGATTGATATGAAATCGCCATATCCATGTCCCATCGCCTTAAACGCCATCGAATGCACCTGCAGCCGAGAGCAGGGCAAGTTTTTATTGAGGACACGTGGCTGAAATTGATTGGAGCGGATCTTTGTTTGGGCCGCTCGCGTAGTGGAAATCCGGACCCGAAAAATATTAGGGCGAATTTGATAAGAAATTTGCGTCACAACTCTCCCTCCGTACGCCCGCCCAACTTCGGACCCGAAAACGATTAGGGCGAAATTCATTTGGTTTTCGCGTCACAAAATTGGCCAATGTCAGCAGGCTATTTTGGAACGCGAATTTGGTTTGAATTATGGTTTATCGCCGTTTGAAGTTCGGTGGGCTCGACTTAAGAACAATTTGGTTTTATCCCATCTTATAAAATTTGTGTTGGTTTTCTTTGATAATACACATATTTATAATAAATCATGGGAATACCACACTAAAAATGTGGAAAAGTTATATAAATAATTATTGAGAACAATCATTTTTATGTAAAAATATCAAATGTGCTTTTGGGAAATAAGAATTCGAGTATTTGGTTCATATTGTTTAAAGGAAGGAGTGAAGTTGGAGCCTCAAAAGATGAAAGCTATTACAAAATTATCTATTCCTAAGAAAATCAAGGTTCTTAGAAGATTTTTTAGACTTACATGATATTATTGATCATTTGTTAAGAATTATGCATGCATTTCAAGTCCACTCACATATCTCTTGAAGAAAATATCATTTATATGGAATGATGAGGCTACTTGGGCATTCTCTCTTTCAATGGATGCCATGTCTTCTACACCAACATCGGTTGCACCTAATTTTGGTAAAACATTCATAGTAGAGTGTGAGGCACTAGGACAAGGAATTTACGTAACATTAACACAATAAGGGATATCATTGGCTTTTAAAATCAAGGAATTCAAAGAAAATATTTGGTGAAATCTACGTATGAAAAATAAATGGAAGCAATATTACATGTAATAAAAAATGGGGATAGCATATCATTGGGAGGTACTTTAAAGTCAAGATATACCATGATAGCATAAAGTATTTTTTGAAGCTATGGCTTTCATTGGAAGATTAACAAAAATGAGGAGAAAAAATGCAAAGTTTTAATTTTGAGATAATCTACAAAAAGGGTAAGGAAAATTTAGTACATGATGCTCTTTCTAAAATAGAAGAGTCCTCAAATTTATATCCAATTACATTTTCTATTCCTAGGTGGCTAGAAGAAGCTTGCCATAATGGAAAAATGACAATAGTACTAAACAAAAACTAAAATCTATAAAAGATGGGATGAACTCTATGGAGCATTGGGAGTGAAAGAGAGATATACTTTGGTGCAAATGTAGAATATTTTTATGCACGCAAGCATATTTGAATAAACAAATATTAAGGGAGTCCCATGTCTCTCTGATGGTAGGACGCAGGGTTCCTTAAAACATCTCAAAGGATCAAAAATATATTTTTGGAAGGAATGAAGAAAGATATTCAAAATTTTGTAAGAGAAGGTCAGGTTTGCATAATAAATAAAAGAGAGATAGTAAAATCTCTAGGGTTACTTCAACCATTCCACATACATATTCAAAGACTAGAAGATATATCAATAGACTTTATTACAGGGTTACTGAAATATAAAGGTAAGTATGACATTTTTGTGGTCATTTATTTAGAAAAATTTTGTAGAGCTCAAAGTACATAAACAACAAGCCAAGTGGCAGAAGTGTCCGTGAAAGAAATTCATAGTCTTCATGGTTTTCCTAAAGTAATAGTAACAAGAAAATTTTGGAAATAATTATTTAATATGAGGGAGTGAGAAACACTAGCTTATATGAGTTCTATATATCAAACACAATCAAAATGGTCAAACAAAATAGTTAACAATTGCTTTAGGTTATCTACAATAAAGCTACTCTTAAAAACAATCTGATGATGAAGGGTTCACAAGGAAGAATGTAATATGATACTACCTATCACACATCTACTAAAATTTCATTTGTCTCTTTATGGATATCCAACTCATATTCATACTTTTTGCAAGGAGGAACAAAGAGAAACAGGTCACATATGGAAAATACTAAAGAAACTTTGAAAATTATTATGGAAAACTAAACAGACATGCAACATGATAAAACAACAAGGGGAACAACATTTAATGTTGAAAGATAATTTGAGAGGGTAATTGGGCATTTTTTAGATTAGGCACAGAGAAGCAATCTTCATTCAAGAAAAAGAAGAATAAAGAGTTAGCTCAAAAATGTTATGGCCCTAAATAATTATTCAGGATTGCACAAGTGGTATAGAAGTTATGTTTTCCTTCTTCTTGCATTCAAGGTTTTTCATGTATCTTGCCTAAAAAAGGTTTTGGGAAAATATGCCGATGTAAATAGAACTTCCAAAAATTGGATGAAGAATGAAAAGTTGATTCTTGAACCACAAAAAGTTATAGATAAACATCTATCTTTCTGACATATAACCATTATGAAGTACCTAATCCTGGAAGAATATTCCCTCTAGGAGAAGGTACATGGTAAAATGATCAATTCGGTGATGAAATACCCACGACTAAAGTGTTCTGCTTGAAGTTTTGACAAAGGTTTTGTTATATGTTTTATATAACGTGGCGCTTTTTAATAGTTTTGTTGTTTTTATAAGGTCCCACACAATGGATCAAATTTGAAGGGCAGGTCCTATTTCAATTAGAAGGGCATATATCTATGTTGTTCTTCCATACGAAAAGCTTTAAAAAAAAACTTTTCAATTGACCACAATAAATTATTTACATTTCATTTTTAGAAAGACAAAACCATCACCTTTATATTAATAAAAGATCGTTACATATACAAATAATTATTATTCCATCTTTCATTGCTTAAATATGTCATCAGTAATGTCAACATAAGTCTTGAAGACTATTATAATAATTTGGATACATAATTTCTCACCGATATAGGAGATTCTAAGGTACGATCGTGTAATGCAATTTTGACTTTGTCTCACAAGGAGCAACAAGATGAGGTCCTGATTTTTCTTATAGAACTTTATTATTATTATTTTAAACGCGTTTATAGATATGAAGACAACAATGAAATTATGAGCATGGTGGACAATTAGTCAAGCTCATGATGCCAAACCATGATGATGTGTAAGTTTGGAATTTAACATTTTTACATGTTAAAGACAAAATAGTCAAAATCAATGACAACTTAGTATGCCATAATTAATAATCATTCCCTCGCTCACTTTTGTTAATAAAGTTTATGTCACACGATGATCTCTCTTCTCTCGCATTTACTTGTATTGAAGATCACTATTCTAGGAATAAGGATATTTTCTCCAAAAATCCCTAGCTAAACATTGACAATGCATCATGATATATTTTTATGCTTCATAAGTACATATGTTCTACTCAAATCATGTCTTGGAAGTGGTTATTTTGTCGGAAATTATTCACTGCAGCTGGTTTCATACCAAAGTTTTTTCTTTCAAAGATCCAATACATGAAAAAGATAATGGTTTAAAACAACATAAATATTTGTACTCTTGCAAGAATCGTTCTGCACACTTTGAATATTAATTTTGAAGTCAAGTGCATGATGCCGATAGATCAAGTGTCATCTACACTAAATGTTTCACAAGAAACTTCTCAACATGCTACCCCATAGCAAGGATTAAATAACAATATTGCATCAACTTGCTTCCATAATAAAAGTGCACCTCGCCCATAAGACTAAACAACTACAAATGTTGTAGATCTAACAAGATCCAAGACAATCAAATGTATTCCACAATACACATCAGATGAAAAATGAAAAGTAGCTGCAACCAAAAATACCTTAGGCAACTAATTCAATTAGATACACCAAACCATCGAAAAGGAAAACCAAATTTCACTCAAAAGGCAAGCTGCCATCTCCTTTCGACAAAATTTTGAGTTCAAACAAGGGCCTTTATTGTCTTGTCAATGACCCTAGTAATTTGGAATGGGGTTTACACCGTTGCAAAAACCTAAACAAAAAGGTTTACTAAATTATTTTCCATAAATTTAAGATAACCATTGTCGGGCTTTGTGGCTTCTAATAAGCTCATAAATTTTGACAAAGAAACCAAATTTTTTAATACACATGATAGCAATTTTTTCACCAAAAACTATCTTAAACTCAATAAGTCTAACCCAAAACTAAAAAACCAAAATTATAAGATATCCTACAAAAATGAATAGATGATCTTAACTAAGATTATCGACAAAAATTTACCTTTACACCCTCACTTATTAAACCCTCGTGTCACAATTTAACTCAATCATTTAGCGAAGGACTACAAACATCAAATATTTTTTTTTGAGGTTGCTTTCGTACGCCAATCCTGCAATGACCAACATTTAAATTCTAAGTTTTTTTTTTGTGATAGCTTCAGCCATATTTCTTGCATGTGATTGTATTTAAACACAACCAGCATTAACGCAAATCACCAAACGTAAATTTACCCCGCCTTGTAAATTCAAAAGGAGTATACGGAGACACATTGGATCGCATGAAATTGAAGGGAATCAAAACCTGAAAATCGACCCGAATTTTTTTATAAGGCACATTGGATTGAGAATCTGCTGTTACAAATAGGCATACGTCGCATCCCATTTTGGAACGCGAATTTGGTTTGAAATTCAATCTCTTCGTACTTTTGAAGTCCGACGGAAAGGGTTCTTTAATGTTTTGATAGTTTAATTTTATGTATGCTTTAATATATACATGTTTTAAAACATATGTTATATATATATCATATAAAATGAAAGGTGGGCCATAGAATTTAGTTTTGATTTTATTTTTTAAAAGAGGGTTTATTATAATATGTTTTATATATGTTACTTATAAGATATAAAATAAAAAGGAGAGAAAAATCTTTGTAGTTTTTTTTATAGACAAGACGTAAATTTTTGCTTTAATAAAGAGTGTGTAAAAGTGAAAGACCGGAGTGTAACTTTAAGTGTATGCACAGAGGTGAAAGTGAAAACACAAATAGAGTGTTTTAGAGACAGTAGTATGTTTGTTTTGAACAGACAATGAGCCGGTTTATGTAATCGCGCTTTGTAGCAAATATAATTTTGTAATCCCTTCCTAAAGAGGAAGAAGTGTAATAGTTTTTTTTTGAGTTAATATAATTAGGTTGTTTTCAAAAGTATTGAAACTCTGCCTCCGTCAAAAAAAAAAAAAAATTATTTTCTCCGTGTTAGAGGAAGGGAGATTTATTCTCCATTCATTGTTCGTGGGAATTTTTCAATATTCCAACATGTGCAAGAACAACAACATAAACAGGTTCCATCCTCGCCTAAATAATTTTGTCTTTTCCGCAACTTGCCTTACCAACTTGGCCCCAATATTTTCAATTGGGTCCTCTAATTCAACCAATAAAAAGGCACAAAACCATAGCATTGAGATACATTTCATTACACTCGTCAATAACAATAAAATTTGACTCAACATGTCCTCTCCCGTTGGAAATGTTGTCATTGATGGCAAAGGAGATGGCAAGGAGGACCACACCTAAGGCAAGCAAAAGGAGAATTAAGGAGTAGCATCATTCAAGGAGAAGATGAAACAAAGAGAGCATAAGACAAGTAGCTGAGGAATGAGACAGAGAGATGAGGAACAATTATTCTAGTGGGAAGACTGTGAACAACTGTTGGGGAGAATACATCAATTCATTCTGCAGAATTAAATCAAGATAAGGAACAGAACTCTGGTAACGTAGCGGAGTTCGAAGTTGAGGAAAAGAACTGTTGAATTGAAGGCGTAGAAGATCGGAGTCTCATAGGATGTGCTACAAGTATAACATGTGGAGTGGATTCTATATATGCAATAGAGAAAGGAGCACAAAGAAACTAAGACAACAGATATAGCAGAAAGGAAGAGACAAAGAAGTAACAAAGGCAGCAAAGGAGGCAGTGTTGAACTAGAAACAGGCAGAGGCACATCGAAGAATAGAGGCAGGGCAGCAAAAAGAAGCAGAGGCAGAGGCAGAGCGACAGGAGCAGCAGAGGCAGAGGCAGAGCCGTTATAAAATTCCGAGAATCGCCCAAGCCGGCAGATACATTCATATGCACATAATTCCGGAATCGCACACTCAAACCGGCCAAGTATACATATATAACACAAACTTATTCCAAGAATCGCTTAACTCCAGCGGTAATACAATGCATACAATACAGAACCATATTTCGGGAATCGCACACTCCAACCGACGTTATACATATAATATAACACAAACTTATTTCGGGAATCGCTTCACTCCAGCGGAAAAAATATATATAAACATATATGTGCAGTGCATCACATAAACAAAGGTCCAAGGCATTTATATTATGGAGCGCATAAAACAAAGTTTGATAAGGTGGGACCCCTCCCCAATCGCAATCGAAGAAAAGGTTCAATCGGCGGAGTTTTGTTATGTGCTCCGATTAAAGGCCGGACCCGATTGAGCTATATGCCACAGTTTATTGCTAATCGCATCCGAGTTCCCAATCGCATCGGACTTGGTCAATCGCATCGGAGAACATGTGAGTTGCGATTGCGATTGGAAGTCCGGACCCGATGGAGGTATGAATTATAATTCAAACATGTTTGAAGTCCTATCCCAATCGCATCGGCAAAATACAATGAACAGTGGTCAATCGCAACACATATTAAAAAACTTGCGATTGCAATTAAAAGTTCGGACCCGATGGGTGTATTAACGATGGTGTATATATATTTGAATTCCGGCTAATCGCATCGGAACTTTCTGATTGATCGCAAGTCCTTTGTAATATGCTCCGATCAAGTGGCGGACCCGATGGCATTATACGATGGATTTAATAGGTTCAATCGCATCCGGAATCTCAATAGCAATCGGAACTCTCCGATTGATCGCACGACTTTGTAAAACGCTGCGATTGAAGTGGCGGACCCGATCCAGTTATAAGCGGGAGTTGATATATGCAAATCGCATCCGTGTTCCGATCGCAATCGAAACTTTTCTATTATGCGCCCCGATTGCATTTGATTGAAGCCCGGACCCGATGGGCTTATTAACTATGATTAACAAGTGTTTGAGTTCCAGTTCTAATCGCAAACGGAAATTTGTGAAGGCGCTATTATATATAAATATATATATATAAAAAGTTGTTGCGATTGTATTGAAAAGTGCCGCGTGGTCTGTAGACCCACGGGCCTCAGCTTAACGGGAGGGCGATTATTAATGTAATACAATTGTAATATATGTATGTTCCGGCCTGCGGAACTCGCCACATCAACAAGACACTTGCTTCGTGTAAAGGATTGAATTACAGTCAGCAGATTCATTTATATATAAAGCGCTGGTATAAAAATAAAATAAAAATGCAGTTCATAAATTCAGGAGTTACGCAGCAGCCATAAACAGAAAGGCATACAGAGAAGAGAAAGGGACAAAGAGACAATTAGAGAAAAGACAAATGCGCAGCAAGCCAAGAGACAAAATGAGTGAGCTGGAGTTCACATTGTAATTCGAATGTAAATGTTTTAATTGTTTTTATTGTTTGTGATGCATTGGCAAGTTTCCGGAAGAGAGCAAATATCCCACTGTAATATTAAAATAAGCACCTACAATTACATTTTTCTGAGTAAGCTGAAAAGAGATGAGAAGGCAGAAGGCAAAGAGACATGACTGTCCATTTCGAATTCCCAGTAGAATACAAATAGTCATGAAGCTATCTTGTATAAAAAGGGGGTAATATCCAAGAGGAGAGAGTTGACGAAAATTTAATGAGAAGAGGAGAGAGGCAAACAGACCAAGATAGTTGAAGAAAAGAAGAAAGTCATAAGAGGTCGATTGTGAATATAGAGAATGTTTAGTGAGGAAGTAATAATGAGAAAAGAAGAGAAGAAGGGTCAAGGGACATGATGTTTGATATAAGAGTTGATGAACAAAGCAGAAGAGAAAGACAGTAATGTAGCCGATATCCAAGGTAAATCAAATAGTGTTTTTCTTTTTGAAAGAATAAAGAAGTTGGATTCTCTCATCAAGTTGTAGCTTGATAGATGCCGCTCAGCCGACCGAGGTAGGAGCTTCCGTAGGTTGGTACCGTGCAAAAAATAGATGGGAGCAGTGTTTCCACATCAAGTTGTAGTGTCGACAAAATGCCGGGCTAGCCGACCGAGGTTTGAGCCCGTAGTGCTGGTGCTCGTGCAGAAATTGATGTTGGAGCTTCCTTTCGCAAGTTGTAGCCATGTAATCATGACAGAGCCCCCGCAGGGTTGGTGCCTGCAGAAAACAGTGGTGAGAGGGAGTTGGAGCTTGCCTTTGCATCACAACAATAATAAGATGTGGTTTTCTCCCTTTATGGGTTTCCACTTATATCTGGTGTCTCCGTGCATGATGTTTATGTGTTGATGTGGTTTATCTCATCTGCTTAATACTTGCTGCTCTCATATTCAATCTGCTATTACATTAACAAATCTGTTTGATAGTAATACTTGTTGCTCACATATTAAGTTGACCATGAAATGAAGGTGTAAATAAGATTTAAAAGAAAAGTTTTAAAAGTCCATGTATGTGTTAAACTGATTCACCCCCCCCCCTCTCAGTTTAACTAAGGGTTCAACAATTGGTATCGGAGCCAGTTCCTTTGGTGTAAGCTTAATAGCTTGAAGGAGATCCGGTTGAGTCATGGACTATCAAAATGTACCTGTGCTAAATACAACTAACTTTCCTGAATGGAGAGATAAGGTTAAGACAGGATTTATGGCTGATGATCCAGAGGTATGGAAGCTTGTTTGTGATGGTTACTACACAGACTCACCCACAGTGAAAGAACAACAGAGGAATGCTAAGGCAAAATGTGTGATATATGACAATCTTCATAACAAGGACCTTGAGTTGATAATGTAGTTAACCTCTGCAAAAGAAATCTGGGATAGACTGCACATCATACATGGAGTAGACACTAAGGACTGCACTGACAAGAAGGATAAGAGAATTAAGAAAAAGAGAAATTCATGTCAAAAAGAAGATTCTCAATCAAATGAAGTACCTGCTAGTGTGAATGGTAGTAAGAACCATGAAGAAATTGCAACTGAAGAAAGGGCCAAACTTGACACTGCTTTGACCGAAATAGAAAGATTGAAGAATGAAAACAAAGACCTTAAGACAGTGATGCAAATATGTGATGAGAGAGAATTTGAAGATAAGAAAGAAATTGTTGGCCTGAAGACACACCTTGAAGAAGCAAGGAAGATAGAAGACACTCTGTTGCAACAAATGAGAAAGAAAAGTCAGGAATGTGAAAGATTGGAAGAAGAAGTGATGAGCCTAAGAAAGAACTTAGAAAAAGCCCAAAGAGAACTACTAATGAATACACCTCTAATGAAAAGCTCTAGACAGTTGGACCAAATTCTCAATGCTCAAAGACCACCTCACATAAAGGCTGGGATAGGATATGAAGGGGAAACTAGCAAGTCCAAGATTGAAGATAAAAGGAATGTCATTTTTGTAAAGGCAGCAAAGGAAGATGAAGCAGCTCAGAAGATTCCCACTGAAGAAGAAGCCAGCAAGAACAAGATTTGTAAAGAAACAAACATAACCAAGCAACAACATGAGAAGACAAAGAATGAAGGGATGAAACAATCAGCTACTAAAGGCTCACATGCTCCTAAGGATGAAGTGAATAAATTTTGAAGTTGTCAAAGGAGGTTCTTTCCTCCTATGAAAAATAGCACATGCTTCTCTTGTCATAAACCAGGACATAATGCAGCACAATGTAAGAGAAGGTCTATCAACTCCAACCAGCAAAAGATGCAGCAAAAGAGAAGAACCCCTCAAGCAAGCAAAGGGAAAAGACAATCTTCTACCAGGTATACAAATCATTTCCATGGCTACTGTTATGCATGCAATGAATTTGGACATAAATATGTTGATTGTAAATTATGTTCAAAAAGGGGAATGAAATATTATACATCAGCTCAAATGCACCTTGGTCAAATAAGATGTTATGTATGCCTCAAGCGTGGTCACAAAGCTAAAGACTGTAAACTGCCATATATATTAAAGAACTCCAGACAGATGATGAAATCCAATCCAATCAAACAAAACTATGAATCAGAAAGGAGTGCAGACATTATAATGAACCCCAATAGAGTATGGAAAGAAAAGAGAAAAGGGAGCCTATCATCTCAATAACATAATAAATCCGCCATAGTCTCAGGGGGAGCTGCTCTAGGAAGCAAAGCAAAAATCCATCCAGTGACAAATATGAAGCAACATCCCAGGGGGAGAGCAGTTCATATATTTACCCCATGAAAGTAGTCTAAGAAGATCTCCTTGGAATGATAACAGCTATGAGATCAGTAAGAGAAAGGAAATTTCTCTAACAGAGATCTATGGAAGAAGAAGACCATCTGAAACTCACAATAGCCAGCAAAATTGTTAGAAGGAGAACAGAGGCAGCAAAGGCATTTGACTAGTTAAATCCTATGACGAGAATTCCGTATGAATGAGACCCTGTAGCAGAATATTTATAAGAAATGCATAAGAAACCTCTGCATAAGAATAATCGAAACCGTGTTATGTATGGTGGAAATCGGAAAAGGTTATGTATGGTGCAAGGGTTGTGAATGGTGAAGCGGAACCATAGTCAAATGCGCAATGTGAATGGTGGAGCGAAACCTTCGTGAGTGGGTTCGAATCATTATAATATACTGAAAAATGACTATTTAATAAAGAATACCGGAACCTTGGTGAAACACTGTAGCAAAACCACTTATGGTTTTCGGATTATTTCGCACCACTTTTGGTACGGAGGCAGTATTATCTAGAGGGCTAGCGATTCCATAAGATTGTTGACACGTGGCATAGGTGGTATTGGAAGCCACCGTTTAACCTGCGATTTCGCAAGTTAACGTCAGTACCGGGACACCGAGCGGAATTTCTTAGGACCGTTGATTTGAAAAGGGGACATCCGGCGGTGACTATTCGATGAAGATACGCGAAGTTTAATAAAAGTGCGTGGAAAATAGAGGAGGTACGGTGCATAGGTGGGCCAGTCCGAAAGTCTTATTATAAAGTTTGTTTTTCAAAGCATGGAGTATTAATACAAGGTCGGGCGGCGAACTATAAAGCGAGTGGTATATTCAAATCTTCAAAGGTTTGTTATGAAGTCTGGTTGCGATTATTAAAAGGCATCAAGAAGCCATGGTAACAGTTGAATTGGTATATAAAGCAGTGTATAAAGCAGTAGTGATTCTGGAACTGTCATAGAAAATAAAATGCAGTGACATTCTTTCAAATCAGGATGAAAAAATAAGTAGCAGCTTAATGATGCCAAGATCAGATTTAGTATATTGATGATTGTTGGTGTGAATAGTGGGAAGATCAATAGTGGAAACTATGGGTTCATGTGCAAGCTAAAATGAAATCTCTGCATGGTTTATCAAGGTAATATCAATTGGTACTAGGTACAGGTCGCATATCTATCAATAGAATATCAAGAGTTATCATGGAGCAGCAATATGATATAGGTCCTCAAGATCAAAGAACTATGGCAAAAGAACCTCAAGCACAAAGGATTTGCAGGGGTTGTTTTGGAAGAGTGTGTAAGCAGTGAAAGTCATTAGTCTCTTATATTGAAAGATATTGCCTATCCTCACAATAAGCTGTAAGCTCTAGTGTGATTCATTTATTTACAATAACAACAAGGACCTTTCAGTCTTTAAGTGTATTATCCCTGTCAGCAGTTTAGCACAGATTACCAACAATAGGCAGTACAGGTGAACCACAGCAATAGAAGATATATTGGCATCATCACAACGGAATAGATTTTGACTACAGATATCTATTGTAGAAGAAGACATATTCCATCTGCAATCTTCCTCAACAGAAATATATTGGCACACTACATCAGATATAAACCAAAGTATAGTTGAAGCAAGCCTGATATGTCACTCGGAGCATTCACAATCTTTAAGTCTTGATCCAATGATGCATCTATTATTATACAAGTCTAATTATAGCTGTCATTACTTTGGAATGATATCGACTTAATGTGTATATACAAGTTAAAATATTCTCAAAAGTGTTCTCTCAACAAATATTGTACACCAGTATAGAGCAGCATGGTACAAAGTCAGAAGAAGAATGCCTAAACACATCTCGGAGAGAGAAAATGAAAAGATAGAATCTACACTAAGAAATGTGCAACCCTTTGCCATTGATGTCAAAGGGGGAGGAAAAGCAGGTAATAGAAGAAAGGGTCTTCTAAAAGAAGCTAGACAGAGGAAGACTTGGAGGAAGCATTGGATTATTGGTGAATGTGTTGCCATCAATGCCAAAGGGGGAGACTGTTGGAAATGTTGTCATTTATGGCAAAGGAGATGGCAAAGGAAGAACACCTGAGGTAGCAACAAGGCAAAGGAGATGGCAAAGGAAGAACACCTGAGGCAGCAAAAGGAGAATTAAGGAGTAGCATCAGTCAAGGAGCAGATGAAACAAAGAGAGCATAAGACAAGTAGCCGAGGAATGAGACAGAGTGATGAGGAAGAACACCTGAGGCAGCAAAAGGAGAATTAAGGAGTAGCATCAGTCAAGGAGTAGATGAAACAAAGAGAGCATAAGACAAGTAGCTGAGGAATGAGACAGAGTGATGAGGAACAATTATTCTAGTGGGAAGACTGTGAAGCACTGTTGGGGAGAATACATCAATTCATTCTGCAGAATTAAATCAAGATGAGGAACAGAACTCTGGTAACGTAGCGGAGTTCGAAGTTGAGGAAAAGAACTGTTGAATTGAAGGCGTAGAACATCGGAGCCTCATAGGATGTGCTACAAGTATAACAGGTGGAGTGGATTCTATATACGCAATAGAGAAAGGAGCACAAAGAAACTAAGACAACAGATATAGCAAAAAGGAAGAGACAAAGAAGTAACAAAGGCAACAAAGGAGGCAGTGTTGAAGCAGAAACAGGCAGAGGCACAGCGAAGAACAGAGGCAGGGCAGCAAAAAGAAGCAGAGGCAGAGGCAGAGCGACAGGAGTAGCAGAGGCAGAGGCAGAGCCGTTATAAAATTCCGAGAATCGCCCAAGCCGACAGATACATTCATATGCATAATTCCGGGAATCGCACACTCCAACCGGCGTTATACATATAATATAACACAAACTTATTCCGGGAATCGCTTAACTCCAGCGGCAATACAATGCATATAATACAGAACCATATTCCGGGAATCGCACACTCCAACCGGCGTTATACATATAATATAACACAAACTTATTCTGGGAATCGCTTCACTCCAGCGGCAAAAAATATATAAACATATATGTGCAGTGCATCACATAAACAAAGGTCCAAGGCATTTATATTATGGAGCGCATAAAACAAAGTTTGATAAGGTGGGACCCCTCCCCAATCGCAATCGAAGAAAAGGTTCAATCGGCGGAGTTTTGTTATGTGCTCCGATTAAAGGCCGGACCCGATTGAGCTATATGCCACAGTTTATTGCTAATCGCATCCGAGTTCCCAATCGCATTGGAATTGGTCAATCGCATCGGAGAACATGTGAGTTGCGATTGCGATTGGAATTCCGGACCCGATGGAGGTATGAATTATAATTCAAACATGTTTGAAGTCCTGTCCCAATCGCATCGGCAAAATACAATGAAAAGTGGTCAATCGCAACACATATTAAAAGACTTGCGATTGCGATTAAGAGTTCGGACCCGATGGGTGTATTAACGATGGTGTATATATATTTGAATTCCGGCTAATCGCATCGGAACTTTCCGATTGATCGCAAGTCCTTTGTAATATGCTCCGATAAAGTGGCGGACCCGATGGCATTATACGATGGATTTAATAGGTTCAATCGCATCCGGAATCTCAATCGCAATCGGAACTCTCTGATTGATCGCACGACTTTGTAAAACGCTGCGATTGAAGTGGCGGACCCGATCCAGTTATAAGCGAGAGTTGATATATGCAAATCGCATCCGTGTTCTGATCGCAATCGGAACTTTTCAATTATGCGCCCCGATTGCATTTGATTGGGTTCCATCCGATGGCCGAGCGACCTATGATTATTATTTGTTCGCCTCTTCTTAAATAATAATTTGTATGCCTACATATATAAATATATAAAGTTGTTTATATTTATTAAAATATTTTATTCAGAGACCCACGGCCCCGAAATTAACTGGAGGGCGATTAATAATGTAATACAATTGTAATATATGTATGTTCCGGTTCGGGGGAACTCACACATCAACAAGACACTGTCGTTGTAAATGATTGAATTACAACAATGACTATCATATATATAAAGCGTTGTAAAAAATAAATAAAATAAAAAATGCAACATAAATTCGTATTAATAAATAAAATTTTACAAATGGTAAAAGGGTACATAGAGAAGATATATAATAAAGAGATAAATAGATAGAAAAGACAAATGCGCAGCAAGTCAAGAGACAAAATGAGTGAGCTGGAGTTCACATTGTAATTCGAATGTAAATGTTTTAATTGTTTTTATTGTTTGTGATGCATTGGCAAGTCTCCGGAAGAGAGCAAATATCCCACTGTAATATTAAAATAAGCACCTACAGTTACATTTTTCTGAGTAAGCTGAAAAAAGATGAGAAGGCAGAAGGCAAAGAGACATGACTGTCCATTTCGAATTCCCAGTAGAATACAAATAGTCATGAAGCTATCTTGTATAAAAGGGGGTAATATCCAAGAGGAGTGATTTGATGAAAAGAGAATGAGAAGAGGAGAGAGTGTGCAGCAGAATTGAAGATAGTTGAAGAAAATAAGAAAGCTGCAAGAGGTCAGAGAGTGTGAATATAGAGAACGCTGAGTATGAAGAATTGAGGAGAAAAGAAGAGAAGAAGGAAGGGCTGAGCAGATATGATGCAGGTCTGATATAAGAGTTGATGAACAACAGAAGAGAAAGTAGAGAACAGAGGTGATATCCAAGGTAAATCAGCAAGTGTTTTTCTTTTGAAAGAATAAGGAAGTTGGAGCTTCCCTATCAAGTTGTTGCTTGATAGATGTCAGTTGTAGCTGACTGAGGTAGGAGCCTCCTGTAGGTTGGTGCCTGCAGAAAATAGATGGGAGTTGGTGCTTCCACATCAAGTTGTAGCTTGATAAAATGTCAGTTGTAGCTGACTGAGGTTGGAGCCTCCTGTAGGTTGGTGCCTGCATAAAATTGATGGGAGTTGGAGCTTCCTTGCAAGTTGTAGCTTGCAGAATTGAGGATAGAGCCTCCTGTAGGTTGGTGCCTGCTGAAACAGTGGTGAGAGGGAGTTGGAGCTTGCCTTTGCATCACAACAATAATAAGATGTGGTTTTCTCCCTTTATGGGTTTCCACTTATATTTGGTGTCTCTGTGCATGATTTTTATGTGTTGATGTGATTTATCTCATCTGCTTAATACTTGCTGCTCTCATATTCAATCTGCTATTACATTAACAAATCTGCTTGATAGTAATACTTGTTAGAAGTTCAGATGGGTACAAATTTTAGAACTCTAGGAGCAGGGTTACTACAAGCTTAACCAGATGTCGGAGACGGAGGCCATCAAGGGAGCCAAGGGGAAGGATGTGAGGGTTCCTCCTCCAAAGGGGAATCCAGGACGGGCACGGATAGATGATGATGCCACGAGCGAGTTGAGGAAGAAGCGGCTGTGCTTCACTTGTCAAGAGCCATGGGCACTAGGGCATAGGTGTGCTACTGGCAAAGCACACTTCATTGAGGTCTTCTCCGATGATAGCGGGGAAGAGGATGAGGAGGAGGAAGAGGAGGCAGGAGATAGTCAGATGGCCCAGGATCAGTTGCCACCTCCACCTCCAGGGACAGGAGGTGCAGCTTTTGCACCCACAGGAGGAGCCCTTGCAGCCTTGCGAGGAGTTCCCAAGTACTTGACCCTGCGCGTATGAGGGACAGTACGTGGCCAGCGAGTGTCAGTTTTGGTTGACAGTGGGGCAACCCACAACTTCATTGATGCACAGATGGTCGAGCGGAGAGGTATACCGACCGAGAGCTTTGACGGATTTTCAGTTTTGGTCCCAAGAGCCCAGACGATGCAGTGTGCCCGGTATGTTCCAAAGTTGGCAGTGATGATGGGTACCTACACTGTGACCGATCACTTTTTCGTGGTCAACATACCAGATACCAATGTGGTATTGGGTGTTCAGTGGTTGATTACTCTGGGGAAGGTCACCACGAATTGGGAGGCCTTAGAGATGGAGTGGGACGATAAGAAGACTGGGAAGCATGAGAAGATCCGCGGGATGCACACTTACCCACATCAGACAGTTTCGGCACACCGGATGGAGGCAGATTTCCGGAAGGGAGAAACAGAGTGGGCAGTTGAGT